>PISX010000846.1:172500-232911 GCA_004024625.1 Mellivora capensis | reverse complement strand
AATTCGGCATGGAGCCTGCTGCTGGGAATCCCACGATGTTTTCCACGGCCAAATAGAAGAGCTTTTTGGATGATACAGCATTTTGGATTTCCCGCTATTTTCAATTCCAGTGTGACGGGATGGTGCCAACCAGACCCGGCTCCCTTTCTTCACCTTTCTCTCCTCTCCTCCTGATGTCAGCAGAGCTGTCTCCTGCCTCTTCACCTTCCGCACCGCCTCTCTTCACACCCGTTCCTTCCAGCAGCTCATGGATGAATGCTGTCCCCACTTTGGAGAAACGGCACAATTCTGCTTCCCAGAACATTCGGAAATGGTTCCAACCACCATTGCTCCAAAACATATCCTGGCAGAGAACACAGGCCTCATGTTTGTTTCCAAAAACCTTTCAGAGGAGGCGGCGGTCAGGCCAGCTCTGCCCGCCCCCCCACCTGGTGGAGGCTGCTCTCATTCCTGCCTGGCCCTCCCGCGAAGCCGTGCCAGCCTGTCTCAGGCCCAGGGTAGCAGAGTCCGCAATACCTTTTAAAGGCTCTTCCAGTGCCTGACAATAATTTGAAAAAAATCCCTCTTTAATTGGCTTTTCGTGATTTCCCTGAACTGCCACCCGATTCGTAAAATGCAAGTCAACGACATGAATCTGTGCAGTTTTCCCAGTTGCTTTGATCATTATCATAAACTTTGCTGCTTTGGGTTTGGCTGCCAACACATGGTGATAATTTATTACCCTCCTTTTTATATCTCCTTAAACTTGGCATGGCATTACTTCCCCTCCCTTTCCAATTTAAACGAGACCACCAGACTACACGGAGACTAGGAAGGGAAGGCCACCCCACGGAGTATACACATAGGCTCTAAGTAAGAAGCTGGGATTTTTGCAAAGTAGACAAAGATCCTGCAAGAACGCAATTGTGCTTCAGTGATGGAAAAGCCTTTGTGAATGGGAAAAATTCCATTCCCAGATGGAAGGAGTATTTGCTCTCCAGTGGGTAGCGTAAAGCTCAGTTCTTCCTCCAGGCGGGTGTACCGGGCTTGCCGTTCTCATCAGCTTGGTGGCCCGGGGCGGGAGCTCTCCTCCTGGTACCTCTTCAGATATGTGTGTGGATATGCACCGTTTTACAGGCACATTTTACACATTTTACAGGCAAGTTGTATACAAGAGAATTGTTTGAGAATCAGGTTAATTCAAAATCTGTAAGAATCTAGAGCATCTTCCTGCCCGATGATCTATTAAGCCGCTTGCGTCTTGACTGTAGGTTCAGAAATGCAATGGAGTCTCCAATCCTGATCCCACTGCTGTGCCCTGGGTAAGGGCCTCCTTCCATGTCTGAAACGATGGGGCTGGTGAAACCTTCCGTCTCTCCGTGAACCACTGTGTCCTGCATCGCGTGTGCTCAGCTCTTTCCTAAGCTGCCCCATAAAGTGGCAGAACTCAAAGACCTTAACTACAGGCCTGGGTTTGGAAATCGGTCTCTGACTGTCTCCAGGCTGCGGGGTCCGGTCCTCAATGCAGGCAAGCAAATGAGCCCTGCCAGGGTTTCTGCCTGGCCTCGCCCACTGCCCAGCGTGTGAACGTGGCTTTTCTGTGGCCCCCACAGGCTAAACATCAATGTTTCGGTAGCTGAAGAGGAAGGCTGGGGCACCCGTGTCATTTCACGATTTCCATTTCTTCCCATATTCATTTCTCCATTGCTTTAGAGAAGCTTATGCAAACATTCACTTCTTCTGCTAAGGAATTCTCTTGGGTATAGACAATGGATGGATGAACGCACTGGGTGGTCTGTCCATTGGGAGGGGGTGCACCAGTAGGTGGGGGGGAGCTCCTTGAGAAACAGCTTATGTGCTCGGAGTCTCTAGGAACAACCAGTAACCTTCCTCATTCTGCCAGAAGCTCCCTCCTCCCCTCTGCCTTTTCCATCCCACTCTAGCCCTCCTGGTGTCCTGGGCTGTTCTCTCATTTCCTAGGCCTCTGCTCTATTCTTGCCTCCTCCAGCCGTGCTGATTTCTGAGCAAGTCTTGCTGATGAGAGCTGACCCTGGCCCCCTGGTCCCTGGTCCCTCCCTGATGGAGGGGAGGAGTGTGCGGGCAGTGGCCATGGGATGCACAGTGTGGACGGGAAGGGGCAGGCAGCATGGTAGACCACCTCCCCACCCTGCCCCAGCCCAGAAAGATGAAGTGAAATGGAGAGCAGGTGACCTGTGACTTCTGGGAGAAACCCAGGGCCACACAAAGAAGAGATAAAGGCTTTGGGGAGAGACCTGGGGGTCACACCATAAAGGTATGAAGAGAGGTGACAGGGAAAGCAATGTCAGTATTTGGAAACCTCAAGCCTTGCCTGGTGTGGTCATTAAATTTTATGTATCAACTTGGCCAAGATATGGTGCCTTATTATTTCCTCAAACAGTAGTCTAAGTGTTGCTGTAAAGATATTTTATTAATAATCAATGGATTTAAATAAAGGAAATTATCCTTGGCAATGTGGCTGGGACTCATCCAGTCCACCAGAAATCTTGAGAGCAAATGCCAGTGTTTTCCAAGAGAAGAGGGATTTGCCTCAAAACTATGACATAAGAAATCTTGCCTGAGTTTCCAGTTATCCATTCAACTATGGATATCAGACTGGCCCGCTCTCACAATTACATGAGCCAATTCCTTGAAATAAATCTTTCTCTACATGCACACACACACACACACACACACACTCTCTCTCTCTCTCTCTTTCTCTTCCTATTGGTTCTGGTTCTCTGAAGAACCCTGATGGGTACATCAGGGATGGCCAAAGAGACCAGGTAATCACAGCCATGTTTGGACTCAGCATGTTGGCCGAAGCCTCTGTCAGGCTGAGGTAACCAAATCCTTTCTGCACGATGATTCTGCTCCCACAGTGTTTTCTCACAGAAACTCAGCAGAAGAGGCTTCAGCTCAACTTCTCACTGCCCAGCTACCTTCTGAAATGACGTTTCCCTCAAATTGACAGACCCCAGTTCTCCTCTTGAGATCTGCCAACCAGGCCCCAAGCAGGCAGAGCCTCCTAAGAGAACAGAGCTATTATTCCTGTAGAATACGGAATGTCTTTGAAAACCAACCTCTCTAATGTGACCCTTGAATATTCTCCACAAGGATAATGTTAATAATGGGAAATCCTATGAGAAGAATATTTAACATAAGACGCTGGCACAGTGACAAAACATAGACACTTCTTTTGAAGAGCTCTACTTGCCTAACCAAATCTGCCATGTGGCCTTTCAGTAAGAAAGAAGAGAGTCCCGTACTGTCATGTGGAAGAAATTCAGAACTTTGAGGTTACCAGCTAAGTGCTGATCTTCAGAGAGATTCTCGGCTCTTTGCTCTGACAGGCATAGAGGAGGAATTTTGATTCCAGCCATACCACAGTGAAGATACACATGGTAATTGTGGTGTGTAATTACCATGGGGCTCCCAAGAGAGCCACAAGAGAAGCCCGAAAGATCTCAGGAGAACGCCATCCTGACTCTGGCAAAGTGAGGTTGGGATATTTGTCTATAAATCTTACACAATCTTGAGGTAATTTCCAGTAACAGTGCAATCAGGAATGTGAGTGAGTGAGTGTGTGTGGGTGTGCGGCTTGTGTAGCGTACAGGCTATAAAGTTCTTGTTGGCCCATAGAGTCAAAACATCTGCTGAATAGATAATTGACTTGTTGGCTGAATCCAACAGCATGAGAGGAGACGATTGGCCAGCTGTGCCTTAACTGGTTAGGGATATTTTACTGAAGTCAGTGGAGATTATTGTCTGAAACAAGTAAACTCTAAGCCTGAATATTTAAAAATAAAATTAAAAAAAAAAAAAGCTTAGCTCTAGCAGGCATTTGAATGACGGGAATAACAACTGCATAATATTGTTTTCAAGATTTGTTTTTATCATAACACTTGCCTCAAGTGCAGAGAACACTCATACTAGCTAGCTAAAGATAGACTCAACATTTCTAATCTCCCAACTACACAATTTCTTCATTTCATTTGTCTGCCTTGTCACCTGTTTTAGGATGTAAGCTTCCTGAAGATACAGATGCTACATGAGGGCGTAGTAACTATTAGTTGATGGTGTCTTGGGGCTCAGGGAAGCTGGCTCGACTGGTGAGAAAAAAGGGCATCAGACCACTGCAACTCAGAGAATTTATGAATAAAATTCAGTTTCCTGAAACTGAATAAAATTCAATTTCCAACCACAGATCAATCACCTCAAGTAATGGCAAATGCTCCAGGTCAGACAGTGAAGATGGATTCATCAACCAGAGTCCCAGTCTGGAGAGGAGCCAAGATTCTGTAGCTCCTGCATTTGCAGGTGAGGCATTGACTCCAAATGCTACTATCCTGTTGTCGTCCATATCCCCTATCTATATCCACGAACATATCCTTAACTATATTCCCAGCCCCATCCCTATCTACACCCAGAGCCATACCTGTATCCTCAACCTCACTGGCATCCTCCCCTTCTTCTCCAACCCCATCTCCATCTGTACCCGTATCCGCATCTGCACCCAGAGCCATACTGTATCCTCAACCTCACTGCCACCCACAACCTTTTCTCCATCCACCTCTCCATCCACATCCCCTCCCATATGTACATCCATTTCTACACCCACATTCCCATCCACTTCTCCCCGTATTAATAATCCTGTCCGTACCCACATCCCATCCCCTTCTCCCACACCGACATTCATATCCACAGCCATGTCCAATCTGCACCCACGTATCTTGATATAAAGACCATGATCGCTGTGAGTCTGTCTGACGGCACGTGCACTTGGGAAGCCGACTGTCAACCTGACAAGTGAGCCTGCAATGTCTTATCCCCACGAGGTTTTCTAATTAGCTCCTGAGAGAATCTGGAAGCTCCTGGTTCATAATTTGACCAGGTCTGCAAGATAAAGACAGCATGCATTTTGTCACCACAAATAATTAGCCCCCCTTATGTCCTGCGACTGGTTGGCTATCACACCAGTGTCAGACTTGGCAAAGTTTCAGTGACTTAAAGCAATCGTGAAGTCCCAAAGAACTCCTCCGATACACTGGCATCTCCCTCCTGTCCAGCCTTTTACTCCTCACTCCATCACATTTATCAGTTCTGGGTTCTCATCCTGGTCCTTGGGTAGATGCATTACTTCTTCATAGTCTCCAGAGTACTTTTGAGACGTACATTGTCTTTCTTTTCCATCCAAAAAATATTAACCGCCACAAGCATCATATTAATGGTTGGCTAAAACCGTTTCCCAGTTGGTATCCAACTAGTCCCCCCAACCCCTGTTTATTACTAGAACATGAGCAAACCTTTCAAAGACCCAACCCATTCATTTATTGCTAGATCTGTATGAGAGCTACTTGACTAACAGAATTCAGTGTTTTTGTCATCAAAAATAAATTAAAAGAAATTGACATTTTTTTCTATTCCTAATGAGGGCCTTGGTGGATCTTTTATTCTTGGTAAATTGATGATTAGAGTCAACTTAAATCTTCTTTGGGGGAGAAGCAATTATCAATTTAAAAAGAGCTTAATTCCCTTCTTTTTAAATAACCAGACATAGGGAACAAATCCATCAATGAATGATTTGTTATTACCCTGGTTTGTCCAAATGTGTGTATCTCAGTAGGCAAGTCTTGCCAGAGGCTCATTCATTCTGCTACTTTATTGAGCATCTACCAGGTTCTATGCTGACTTATTGGAGTCCACAGATCTCTGAATGCAGGACAGTGACATACTCTGAAAACCGCGGGTGTTGTAGAAGTCCCCGTTGATGGAGGTATGAAAACTAGAAAGAGAATCCTTGTATGGATTCCCACATCCCAGAGCTTAGAATTTGTCCTGGAGAAAAAGTTCAAATGGGCTCTGCCGCTGTGGCTGGCTGGTCATGGTAGTCACACGGCGGGTTCTGCTCTAAAGTTGCAGGTCACTTTGGGACATGTCATCAGGGCTGCCCTCTTCCTAAAATTGTCTTCAGAAAGTCCAGGCCTTGGAGTAGGCAGGTGGGAGAGCTGCTTTGTGTCTCTGGTGGGATGCTGGCTGCACCAGGAGCTCATGAGGGGACCAAAGAATCTTTGCCCTGTAAGGGACAAAAGTTTTCTTGTTTACCACAGATGAACTTGTGGGCTTTGAGGTCAGTCTTAACCAAGGAATTCCCCTTCTTTTTATTTGTGGGCAATTGTAGGAAGCGCCAAAGAGCACTACCAAGTGCCAGGGCCATTTTGCTCCTAAAAATGCTGTGGCTTATCCGTGGGAGAAAACTGCATAAAGGAGTAATTTGGTTAAGAGACTGTCAATTAAAACGCTCCTAGCTCCATCTTATTTTTCTCCTGCACGGGATATAGTTTTCCCTCGATGTTTCCACAAATATGTGAAAAATGTTGGCCTCAAAAGTAACAGTCAAATATTTGTTTTACATTTAACAACATCAAGAGTTACTTGAGTGTTTTTGTTATTTTAATTTTAAGGCTGTGGTCTGTTGTTTCATGTGAATGAGAGTTAAAAATTTTTCTGCGGTTTCACTGGTAGGATGTTTTAAGACTTAAGAAGTTAAAAGAAAAACAAATAACCAACCAAGATATGAAACTTCCCTATTCCTGACCCTCTTCTTATTCGTGTTCTTAAAATTCATATTAAAATCTGGGGAATTAAAATGTTATTAAAATTAAAATTACTGCCCAGTCTTGAGTAACCGAAACAGCAGAGGACGGCAGTTGTCCTACCTACTTGCTGCCGTGTGGCGAGGGTGTTTCACTTCATGCAGACGGGAGAACCGTGTTTTCATTTTGAGGCATTCTCTCGTCATTAGAGAAATATTTTCCTACTTTTATTTCCCACAACTATGTGTTCGTATCGCGCGTTGTAACGTGGTTAGTGGATCGATGCTTATTGGATGCGAGACTCTGAGCATTAGTGAAGTCAGGAACAGAGCAGAGAGTTGGTGACAAGATTTGTTTTCTAAATCGGTTTAGCACATCAGATTTCCAACATACTAGATTCCTCGAAGCTGAAATAATTGCAAAACACAAGCCAATGCCGAGCAGTAACTGACTTCAGTCAAGTGAAAACTCAAGTCCGTTTGTGTCTGGGCCACTGCGGGGAGTGGAGGTTCGATGGGTTGGGAGGTCCTGGGGGTCTGACCTGCCCCTGGCAGGAGGGGCGAGGGTTCTGAACAGGGGGGCAGCTGTCCAGATTCATGTCCTGGAGGACCCGGGTGGCTGAAGGCATCCTGCAGATCTCCTCTCTGGATCAGATCCGTCCGCTCTGGCCTGCTGTCAGAAGCTGGGATCACGTGGCAGGAACGGTGTTTGTGTGCAGGGGTAGGGTGGGGGGGCAGCACTGTCCTCAAGTGAGGCTCTCTTCTAACACGGGCGGGTTCATATCTCCTAATGAAAGTAATTCTCTTCCTTTCCTGGGCAAGCATGGTGAGGAAGGTCGGGAGTGGGACAGGAGACGGGTCCTGATGTCCTGGGGAAGATGGGCCAGAGTGGGACAGGAAATGGGTCCTCATGTCCTGGTGAGGAAGCGCCAGAATGGGACAGGAGACCGGTCCTGATGTCCTGGTGATTGGATGGGACCCACTCACACAACTGAGGGCAATCTGCTTTACTCAAAGTTCACTCTCATCCACAAATACCATCACAGAGACATCTAGAATAAAGTTTGGTCACAGATTTGAGTGCTGTGGCTCAGCCAAGCTGATACCAAAAATTAACCTTCACACATGTCCTTCTAGGTCCTCTCCTTGCCCTAGATATCCCGGGACATGCTCTGGCTCTGGCCCAGGGCCATGGCAGGGGCTACAAGCTCTGCCTGGAATACTGTTCCTGCAGATGTCCACATGGCTCACTCAACATCCCTTGACCAAAGTCTCATTCTTGTGACCCCCACCCTGGTCATCTATTTACAGAGGCCCCGTCCCAGCACCCTGCCTTCTCAGTCTGCCCTACCCGGATTCACTGCTCTGTTTTTCCCTAGTACTCACCAGCTTCCTCGCTATGAGATGTGCTGCTTTTGTTTCTTATTAATTTTGTGGTTCTACACTAGGAGAAGCATCTTCTATGAACAGACGAATACCACCAGAACAGCGGCGATACAGAGTGGGGCTCCGTAAATATTTCTTGCACCGAGTGCTCCATTTCTGATATGGCCGAAGGGTCCCTTCCACAAGGAGAAACAAGTAGATGAGCTCCCGGGCACGGAGAGTGGGTACTTCTGTTTCCCATCATGTGATCCTTTTGTGTGCCTGTAGGCAGCTGCCTACATTCTGTGGGTTGCCCTCATCCACCTACAATCTCTGCTGGGCTTGATGGCAAACCTGGAAATAGAATTGTGGAGTTTTCATAAACCCTCCTCACCTTTAACAGTCCATCGTTTATGTTTGGATAAAGAAATAACAAATCCACGCTACTAACTGTGGTGCCCAGAGCTTCTCAGGCAGGTAGGGGGGTCCAGAATCAAAGCTCTGTCTCTTGATCCCCATTCCACAGGGCTAGGCACATCCCGTTCTGGTTTTGTTTGGTCCTGAACCAAAAGCGACCACAAAATAAAATGAAGTCTGCTTGTTTCCTGCGAAAAGATCCACATGCAAACAGGTGTCACCATTTGACATGAAAGGTCAGTCCTAGGCCCCCCGTCCATCCTCCACCTCCTGCACTGGGAGCCGCCATCCCTAACCTGGGAAACCAGATCACCTGTGAGCAGTGCGTGCGACCACGGGGAATGGGACAGGAAGAGGTGGCAACAGGACACACAGGCACCTTGTGTGTGTGGCTAGGCCCAGGTTCCGAATGGCTACAGACATACTAAATTGTGAAGAGGAAGACACGTGAGACTCCCGGTGCAATTACAAGAACAATTTTCCTTTGCGTAGAGGGCCTCCCTCCCCTCCCCACCGTGCACGTAAAAGGGAGGCTTTGGGCTGAGTGCCTGGGTGTTCTGCTGAAGTGGGTGAGAAGAGAGGTTTTAGCACAAATCCTTCAGTGCCTTGGCATTCCGCCAGCAGCAGCCACAGACCTGGTGTTCCTTGCAAAGATTCCAGCCCCGTCTGCCCGGGTGACCCTATGATGATCTTATGGCATCAAACCCAGGCTGGTGTACCTGTTTGGGCCCAAAGCAATTTCATTTTGGACTTGCTTTGCAGTTAAATATAAAAATAAGGGTATTTGCTGTCCTTTCCCTTGTTCCTACAGGCAGGAATGGGATGGGTAGAGAAGCAAGTGAGGAATGATGGCCTTTACTGCATGAATCTGCTTCTAGATCCAGCAGGAAACAGCTCACTGGAGGGGCCCATCCAGGAGTTGGTCAAGGTCTTGCTTGAACATGGCGGGAACGATTTCAGTGTGCTTTGGGGCGAAGATCCCTCTCCTCCAAATGCTGATAAATAGGACACATGTATTTTCTGATCAGCCCTAGAATTTTGTGTTTCTCTGCCTCTTACACATTCATGTAGTCTATAGATATTTAGTGAGAACATGTGAAAATACCAGCCTTGAGCCTCACAGGAGACTAGAAGCTAGAGGGAGGCATGCGAGGCACAAGGAAGGCCCTCAAGCCACGGGCGCCAGCGAGTGGGGCCCCTCTGCCATCGGGGGGCCAGGCTCTGGGGGAACACAGCTCAGTGTGAGGCAGCACCAAAACACATGGTAAGAAAGTGGTCTCCCCTCAGGTTCTCTTTAAATCCTTCTGATAGTGACAAAGACAAGAGCTCCAATGGGCTAATCCCCTTTTGAAACTGACAATAACATCTAGCTATAATTCTAATAACTTGTTAGCAGAGACAGTTTTAGCTTAAAAGATGATTCGGATCACCCATTTATCGTGATGAGATAAAGCGTTCTTGTTCTCAAGATAAAGAATTAAACATGATTTGGTTTCTTAAAAGAATAGCGAAAGATAAAAGCTTAGTTGGGCACAGATGTGGAAGAGTCATATGGGGATGCCAGGAGTTTAGGAAATGCTGCCCTAGACTGGGTTGGGTTTTAGGGTGGGTTGAGCCAGGTGGTTAAGGAAATGTGTGCAAAGAAGGTGCTGTCCCCATGGGTGGGTCCCCAGGGAGAGCAGAGGAGTGTAGGAGCATGAAGGAAGACCACACCCAACCCAGAGTGGAGGCAAAAGCAGGTTTCAAGATGTTCCAGGTGTCTGATGGCTCCAAGTATGGAAGGGGGAGCGCCAAGGTGCAGGGGCAGTGTGGAGCAGTCTGCACTCAGTGGGTCCAGGGGAAGGTGTCCATGGCAGTGACAGGAACCCCAGTGTAGGAGCAGGAGTGAGGAATGCCATGGCGGCCTCTCTGGTTCCCGGGCTGTTGACAGCTGCACCCAGCAGGATTAGTATCTTACGGCTGCTGTAACAATGGTCAGCAGCTGGGCTGCTTAAAATAACAGGAACCTAGTCTCCTAGTTCTCCCCGAGGCTCTTGGGGAAACTCCCGGTGGCTGCTGGTGCCTTTGGCTTGTGGTCACATCCCTCTCACCACTGCCTCTGTCTCTAAGCGACCTCTTTCTCTGCGTGTCTGTGTTCTCTCATCTTCAGAAAAGGGCCCCAGTCATGGGAATTAAGGCCCACCCTAAATCCAGGATGATTTCATCCTGAGATTCTTAACTGTTGACCTCTGCCAAGATCCTATTTCCAGATACAGTCACATTCTGAGTTTGCAGGGGGACCTGCGTTGTGGGGGAGGAGGGCACCACTGGGGCCACTGCTCCCCAGGAGACGTGATGGGGACTGGGCTTACCTGGTGGCTGAGAATGAAGGGGGAGGACTCGTGTGGTAGTAGCATCCCCAAAGGAGAAAAACAGGAGTCACCCACGCACCCCCTCTACCTTGCCCCGCTCTCTCTGGGCTGGCCAACCAGAGCAGGGCTTCACGGACTCCAGCCTGAGGGCCAGATCCAGCCTGCCACCTGTTCCTATGAATAAAGTTTTATTGGAACACAGTCACATCCATTTGCTTACGTACAATCTGTGGCTGCTTTCCCACCCCCGCAGCAGACCTGATGGGTTGCAACAGAGACTGTGTGACCTGCAAAGCCCAAGGTATCTGCTCTCTGCCCTTTTACAGAAAATGCTCGGAGACCCTTGTATTCAAGGAATCCTTGCCCTGAGGCAGCGGGGCTGGTCTTAGGGGAGATGGAAAGGACAACCTTCTGTCTGCAGCTGGCCTCTTCAGGTGCCGCTTCTGCTTGGGCTCCGAGGCCTTGGGACTCAGTCCTTCCCAACCATCTCACTCTAGGATGAGCCCCACACTAGCCCATGAGGGGATGATGGCGACCCTCCACAGAACGGGCTTGCGCCTTCCCTCTGTGAGCAGAGAGAAGCATAACAAATGCATTCTTTACTTTCCAGGCCTTTTAATGAGTCTGTCTAAGGAAGCACAGCTATGAAAGAAGAGGCATGGGCCAGCCTGGCCCTTCCCTGCAGAATCCTCTTACCCCGGAAGCTATCCTGTGGTGAGGTTAGGGTGAGGGAGGCCTCAGGATGTCCTTAAAGGGCACTGGGCGCAGGGCCTGGCCAGGAGCCAGTGCTCAGGACATCGACACTGATGGAGTTTGGTGACCATGGCTCTGAAAAGCCAGCATCGTTGTTGTGCTCTCAGCCATTCTGGGAGGTGGGGGGCCAGCGCTTATCTCGAGGTGTCTTTTAAGCAAAGATGGTCATGCCTTCATAGGTCCAAGGCCAAAGCTTTCTGCTTTCAACCTATGGCAAAGCAGAATTCTAAAAGGGCCCAGAATGCCCACCCTCTGGAGCAAAGGGAATGGCGTACTCTTCCCTGTGAGTGTGGGTGGGACCTGCACATCCGGCGCTCAGTGATAAGGAAAAGGGGAAGGAGTTTTACAGACGGGCTTGAGGTCTGATCACTTGACTTGGAGGTCATCAAAAGGGAGATTATCAGGCAGGGCTGGACCTAATCAGGTGAGCCCTTGAAAGGACAGTCTGGGCCTCCCATGATAGCAGAGACCCAAGATGGACGAGACTCTTTAGAGGGACTTAAAGAGGTGAGTAGCCCAGCGGTGAATGAAGAGAAAGCTTCGGAGAAGAGAGAAGAAAAGAGAGAAGAGAAGAGAAGGGAAAAGAGAAGAGACCTGCTCCAGAAGCCGGGGACCTCAGTCTGGTAACCACTTACATTCTGACAAAACCTGACTGAGCTCAACAGCGGATCCTAAGCTCCAAGAGAACCCCGTGGGACCAACATCCTAACTGTAGACTTAGGGGACCCGTATGGGGAGACCCAGCTGAGCCACACTGGGACTCCTGACCCAGGGCGACGGTGAGACAGTGAGTGAGTGTGGTTGTAAGCTGTGAAGGTTGTTGTAGTTAATTCTGCGGCCGTAGGAAAACCACACCCACCACCTCTGCCCTCAGACAGGGTTACCGGGCAGAAAGCTGACTGGCCGCTCTGGAAGGAGCTTCTTGCCCTTTTCTGGTAAAATTATTAGTGTTAATGACCCAGTCCTGGCGGGCACATTCTGGAGGCTTCCTTTGTTTCCCTGCAGGGAAGCAGGGTGAGTGACACGGAGCCCTGAGCTGTAGCGTCCAGGTAACCGTTTAAAATCGACAGGGGGTTGGTCTGATTTGGTGTGAGGAGAAGGGTGAGGCGTTGATACAGGTTGGGCCTGAAGTCCCCGTGGGGCGCTGGGGTGAGACGGCAGGTGATCGTTCTACCGCACTGATGGTCAGCGGGCGCTCTAGGGACAGATGCCCACTCTGGCGTCTTGGACCCAGACTGGAGCTCCCCAAGCCTCTTGCTCCCAGCTCATGTCAGGCTTGCAAGAGCCAATTTCAAGTGAAGCATGTTCAACCCACCCGGCGTAAGTGCTCAGCAGAGTTGGCTGTTAGTCGCTGCCCGTTGGGGGCTCAGGGGAGAGGCTCGGGCGGAGCTGCGGAGGGGTGGGTCACCGGCAAAGACGGTGATGGCGTCACAGGGACAGGTAGAACACAGAGTGCAGATGTCCTCTTTCTTATAATTTCTTGTTCACGTGGCTCAGGAATGTCAACGTGGAAATAGAGATGAGAGGCCAAGGGCATGCTTTTTGGCCCCAGGGGCGGAACTTCAATACCATCATTTCTGAACCTAGCTGTTTGTGCGGGACTTCTGACCTGGGCGCATTGCCTATTTCTAGATTCACTGAGGCATAGGGTGGTCACACCGGGGCTTTGATCACACTTAGGACGTGTGTCAGGCAGTGAGCGGTGAGGAACAAAGCGTCTCAGATGGCCTCAGCAGAGATTTGTATTCTGAATTCTGGAGGCTGAGAGTCCAGGAGCAAGGCCCGGTGACTTCTGTGACTTCTGTGGTGACTTCTGATGAGGACTCTCTCCGCACCGTGTGGACGGCCGCCGGCTCACTGTGTTCTGACAGAGAGCTGGGTCTCCCTCTCTTCTCAAGAGAGCACTGGTCACGTCGGATCAGGACCCCGCTCGTATGTCCTCAGTTGCCTGAGCCACACTTTAAAGGTCCTATCTCCAAATACAGTCACACCGGGAGCCAGGACATCCACATTTGAATTTTAGGGGGACAGATATTTAGTCCATATTGTTACTTATTGCCCAGCCCATGTCCTCCTCCTCTTAGAAACCTCAGAGTGGTGTTTCTGGGCCACTTCCAGTGGGGGAGAGAGAAGGGCCCCTCATGTTCAGCCATAGCTTGGGTGGAAAAGGCCAGAACACAGACGATGGTACCATGGTTGGAAAAGTTAATGGCTGAGGTAGGGAAAAGGGGCCATAATTTTATCTGCGGTGTTTGTTTGCACACACATGTACGTGTGCACACGTGTGCATACACACTCCCGTATGAATACTATGCACAGAGCTACACGGTAGCTGTCTCTGCGTCCTCTTACGCACAGTCTGCTCTCCTACTTTGAAATTCACGTTGACGAACCGTGACAAAGCTGTCCCCACTATTCTGCCTCGACAGGGACACCCAGCTTGGTGGCATCTGTCACCACCTCCCCTTCCCCGTCGTGCCTGCTCTGAGCAGCCATCAGGGAGCACGGTGGAGCCCTCCGGCCCACTCTACACAGGAGGCTTGCGAGGGGTGGTAATTTGAGATTCCCAGAGTTCTCACCCCCATGTTGGGTGCGGGCTAACGAGCAGCGGTCCCTCCGAGGTGAGCGAGAAGGGTTTCCCTCATTCGACGCAAATTCAAAATGTCTCAGTTAAAGGAAAATTGTAGCTGGTTTCAGAATGTGCTGGAGCAGTTTGGCTAAGTATGAAGTGTGCGGAGAAATAGGCTAAAAGGGCGCAGGAGAGTCCGAGAGCCTTCTCACCCCTGTAGAGACAGGCACGGGGCTGGTTCAACAGCGGAGTCAGCCACACCCAGACCCGGAACTCCCGCCGCAGCAGGTGCATCGGCCGAAGCTCCAGTAACACCCGTTGCGATCACAAATCTGTTGGGGTCGCATGCACTCAGCATGTTCTATGCATTAGTAAAACGTAGGTCTTCTGGTACATAGTTCGGTGGGTACGAGGTATTTTCTGGATTTCAGAAAGTCAAGGAAAACCCTTGGTTTTTAAAGGCGCAAAAGCGTTTTCACCATAGAAAATAAATCATTGCAACCTAAGGTCCCTGCGGCCTATCAGGACCGTCCAGAGCGTTTGGGCTCACGGGCATCCCTGTTTTCGGCGGTCCTTGTAGGTGCGTTTCGTCGGGAAGCGTTTGTTGTGGTGAAGGGCAGCAGCAATCCGGGGACCCCTAGAGTTTCCTACCACATGAATACTGCACCATTTTTCCTGCTGGAATGTACTGCCTCTGCCCGTCGCCTGCCCCAGGCCTTTTGTCTGGGTTCAGATGGAGTCCGAGGGTCCACGTGCCCCAGGAGAACCTGGCATGACGGCCTCTATCCAGAGAGGTGTTTTTTTTCCAAGCCACTGCATGTTTTCCTTGAGAATCCGGGGTATCTCAAAACCCGGCTGTTGTCGTCACTTTTGGCATGGGCTCTCCTTGGGAATCAGAAGCAAGTATGCAGGCTTTCTGCCACACAGCGAGAGAGCCTGCACTCCTTGTTTAAGAATGCAAACGCTGTTTTAAAAAGTGTGTGAACAGAGTCCTAAGTGTGGTGGGCTCGCCTGGTAAAAAATAATATTCAGCTCGGGCTTTTGGCAGGGATGATTATTACGAGGCAGACTCATTTGTTTACCTTCCCAGCTAGAAAAGACACATGTAGGTAGGCGGCCAAGAAGAGGAGGGCATAAATGGGGAATAGGGAACAGGGCTTGGCTCCTGTTATATTGATTTTGGCAAAAACGCCACATGAAAAATTATGCCTCAGATAAAAATAAATTATAATCTACAAGTATTTGAATGAGAAGGGTTCCCTGTGAAAACTTCATAAGTGAATGCTAATTCAGTTACCAATTTGTAGCCATGAAACACAACCCGTCATGTTATTCCGTGGAGTTTTTTTTTTTTTTTGGAAAAGATTGCATAACACATGAAGCAATTCTTCACAAAGTGCATAAAAGTGTCAGCTTATGTATAATTTATACAGCGAATGTTAGTTATGGTCTGTTTAATAGTATTTAATGCTGTCAGATGACATCATTCTTTCATTTCCCAGTTAAAAAAAATAAAAAGACCAATCAAAAACATTTTATAGAGTCAGAAATATGCTTATTGAATTTGATAAAAATTTCAGAAGATGATAAACAGATTCACTGGGGGAGGTATCTCTAAAAGATTTTTGAAAAGAGTTATTACGGTAAAGCTTGTTCCGTATTTACTCTAGCTATTTTAATCATAATTTACTTACTGTGTGCGTCTAATACACTGTTAATGTGCCTTAAGCAATTCATTTTGCCGACAGCACAGTAAATTGCTGCATAGCCTTGGCCCTTTATTAGCAGCGATGATTAAATCCAATTTTAGTTGTACTTTACTACATTCTCTCCACTGCCTACAGGGCATCCCTATGGGGGGGAGAGGAGTTGCTGCTTCTGTCCTTAATCTTCCCATCTTTTAGCCAAAAATCTATTCTGTGCATTTTCAGCGGGATACACTCTACCCCTGTTTATACTATTTTCCTGCGGTGCAGGATATTTTCAGTGCCGTTTGAGAAAGCGGGTCAAAATGTTTGAAAATTGTTGTATTAAATAAAATATAGCCCATGATCTGTCTTTATGCAGGGAAAGCATTGAATAAAAGGAAATTGACCCTTTCCACCGTGGGCGTGTGTTGAATCTTATAAGAAACCAAGGACTGACTTCACATATTATGGGACCAGAATATTCTAGTATGTTAGCTCTGTGGGCGAATTCTCATAGGGTATGTAGCTGTATTATTTAACTCTGCAAAGCAAGTCGGGGTACAATTTGTGTGAAATGTATTATAGAAAATGAAGTTACAAACTCTCATATGTCACGAACCCTGGCACGCAACACTCGGAGTTTCACTGGATGCGAGTCTGCCCAAGCCTGCTTCAGTTTCCAGGCTCTCGGAGTTCGCGTGCCACACATGCGTGATGTCTCAGAACCTCATTTTATTTGCAAATGCATTTTTTTTGGCCTCTGAGTTTGGGCTCGATCCAGGGGTCCTCACTTCGGTATTTTTTTTTTTTTGCAAGTTTTCCCTGATAGTCGTAGGATGCAGGTTCCTGCAGCAAGCCGAGAACCAAGACTACAGTCCAGTTGTGAGGCCACTGGAAGATCCCAAGTCCCTGAACCGGCGGGTCGGTGCCTGGGAAAGCACAGGGTTTGCTTGCTTACCTCATATTTAAACATCCGGTGGATTGGCTTGGGTCAGTGCTGCTTGAAAGGCCCTCAGCCAAGGTCCTTCTGGAACATCTCGGGGATACAGAATGGCACCTTAGGGTTTGACAAGGGATTTTTCCCTTTCCCGGCTACCTTTCCTTGTCTGGTTGTGACGGTGTCCTTGGCACTAGGAAGACAGGAGACATACCTGAGCAGTTTACCTTGTGACCCAGGTGGCATGCGGGTCCGATTCTGACGGTGCTGCCATGATCCAAGGCAGGAGAAACGGTGCTGGCCAGCTACGTGGCTGGTCTTCCTGCCAGGCCATGCTGCAGCCCCTGAAGGGCATTCTGGGCAGGGTGACTTCTATTGCCTTGGCTTATCCATGATGCATCCTAGGAAAAGCTGGGGAAGTTGTCTCCAGGTCCCACCAGTCTCTGGCAGCTTTTTCACACATCTCCTTTTGTGTATTTTTCTTTCTTTCCTTCCTCTTACATCCAGTCTGGGCACTTTGCAGCGGCCAAGGCCTTCCCAATTCCTTAGGAAGTTTCCCTCTGCCCTATTTCTCACTGTGACTACTCCCGCCCTCTCCCTCCCTTCCTTCTCTCCGATCCAGATGTTCCAGTACTAAATGTCATTCCTTTTGGGTCCTGCTGAGTGCAAATTTGGAAATGTGGGCTAATGGGGGATCCTGAGTTAATGGGCTCCCCTCCCAGGTAACACTTCTCAGAGCATTGCAGTCATGCTACCTTAGCCTAAAGGAGGGGATAGAGAGGGGGAGATTCATGCTTCCATGGCAGGCCTTGAGCGAAGAAGAGAGTATGACAAGGGGACCTTCTAGTCCTTTGGACTCGAACTCTAGATGTGGCTGCCCGTTTCTGTCACCAGGGCAGGGAGAATAGGGAACCCTTCCTCCTCCACTTCTTACACATGTTTTGTTCTGTGGATGCTGGGTTTGTGTCGTGACGTGTGGGCAGGCTCTGGGTGCTCTTCAGCTGGCATCTCAGTCTGAGCTCAAGCCCTGCTCCCGAGTGTGTCCCACTTTGAGACCCGGGGAAGTCACTGATGTTTGTCATCAGGCTGGCAGGGACAGTCGTGCCGACTTCCCAGGAAGATACAGAGGCGACGCTGGGTAATGCAATGCAAGCACATTCCAGACCGTAGACCGTGATATGCATGTGGGGTTTGTTATGTAGCCCGAGATCCAGAAGACAGAAAATCCAGAATTCTTAAAACACGCCGACCAGCTGTGGTTTGAGCCATCACATGGTGTGGGTTTTTGTGATCGTGGTTCAGGGTAGGTGGAAGCCTGCCCTGCAGTTGCCCAGAGAGAATGGACGTGGATGGCATGAGGGGAAGAGCCAGCAGGTTGCAGATGGAGATGCGAGTGTCCTCTGTGCCCAGGAAACGCCGGTGGGGCCAGAAACCTCCCTTGGAATTGCCCACGTTTTGGCTTCTGTGCCGCCTCCCTTAAAATGCCAGGATAAATCCTCTCCAGGGACTGTCGCAACCTCGGGAGGCAGTTGAATTCTCTTGGGCAAATTACCCAGAGAATTGCCAAATCCACATGATAGTTTTAGAGAGAGCCTTAAACAGACCCACCCCAGATGGCAGCACTTGGTGAGTCTGGAAGCCGTCGTTGTCCCCGGTGCCACCTACGTGAATTTGGCACTTACCGGACTAAGCGGCATCTTCCAATTAAGGTAAATGCAGGTTGTGGGGAAAATCCAAAATGGAACTCTGTTTCTTTGTCATTTTCACATCTCCTCATTGTGAAGATCAAAGCCTCCGTCCTTCAGAGCGATTACTTGACTAATTGCGTAGTTATGGCTTAGACCCAATTAATAGTTAAATGGCTTTTTACTGTTAAAATTACACCTTCTCTAGGAGTTGCAAAGGAACAATGGCTCTGGTCGAGTCTGGTTGCTATAATATCGAGATCCTTCATGAATAGTAAAATTGCCTTTTTTTTTTTTTGACCTTCCTTCGTTAAATTGATCCCTTTTCAACAGGGGCTTCTAGAAATGGGTAGCTTATGAAAACAACCTAAACAGTGGCTGTTGGGGATGAAATAGAAGTGGAAAGAGATCATTCGCCTGGAGATGCAATGAAGGAGCGGGAAATGCTCTGAGGTTCATAGAAACTTCCAACACTTTGGCTTCTCTTTACCTGGTCTTAGAAGTTGAAAATGTTGTTTGACAGTTGTTTCCTGCCTGTGTTTTATTAATTCCCCTCCTAAACAAAAGCATATGATGTATTTTGGTGGGGGTCCTTCTGTTGTCAGATGTCTAATTTCATGTCGTTTTTCCAGAATAGTTCCTAGTAACAAATTCCTAATGTAGTAATTCTGCTAAAACACAGCCGACTTCTTGGGCGCCTCCCCGGAGCATCCCTGGCTCATCGCTGCCCTGCTGGGCAGGCCCGCCTCAAGCTCCGGGAGGAAAACAGGGACACTGAGATCATCTTCGTGACACAGGACTTCCGCATTGCCCTGGATGCAGTCTGCAAGGTGCATTTATCCAGGAAGAGAAAAAAGGCATCTTGTTCCCAAATGTTGAAAGAGAGACAACTAACGGCGTATTTTTAATTACCTGAATGCTTTAGCACGGAAAGTAGTCAGTTTATAGTTACCTTCAATATGTAGACTACAAATTATTAGTGCATGAAAATGGCATCCAAGTTCTGTTGCTGGGTCTAGTAATTTTGGATTTTTTCCATGCTATTACTGCCTGCTCCATATACCTTTACTGGTTCTTTTTGAAATTAACTTAATGGCACTCTGCAGAAATGGATTACCTACTGAGAGCGAGCGCTCGCCTGCAAAGAGGGACTGGGTCCCCACTGCGAGGCACTGATTTGGCACAAACAGAGAAATGCTTTAGCATTAATTTACTTGAGTATCAAATTATTCAAAATAAATAATTAAAGGCTTTTTAGGAGTCAGAGTCAATATTTGCTTCCAATATTTCGGATCCATTAACGCATATCCCGTACTGAGAAGGGCCGGGGGCCCTGCCAAGTTTTGCTGCCGAAGCAATATATCCCTGAGCTTGCCACAGGTTTTTCCCTTCAGGCATTAGATGTCGTTTCCCTGTCCCTGAAATTTCTCCGCAGCCCCCATTATGTTTATCTGCGAGCCCACCATTCCCTCCCGGGCCCCGTGGTTTAGCAGTGTCTGATGTCCTTCTCGTTTACTGGCCTGCAGCCCGCCGCCGGTGGAATTCCTCGGTGGGGACGGGGTCCCTGGGGAGGAAGAGATGCGGGACAAGAGGCTGCACGATCCCAGGGAGACTGGAAACCACAGCGAGGTTGTGCTGGGAAAAGAGCCCCCAGATGCCGCTCCGAGAGCTGCAGTTTGACCCGGTCGTGGGCCAGATCAGAGCGGCTCCGTGGTCTTCCTCCCGCCCTGGCCGTTCCCCCTTCTTCAAATGCCCTGGGGGTCTGGGCTTGAAGTTCTAACTGTTGTTTGCAGCGTGGGGCTCTCAGAGTCTCCCAAGTGGTAGGATAAGAGGCCACGGAGAAGCTCTGGCCTGGTGTTTCCTCAGTCCTGAAAGGATCCCGTGATGGTGCGGCTCCGCGCGCGGTGTGTGTGTGTGTGTGTGTGTGCACGCACACGTGTGGAGCCTTGCACAGAATGGTCATGTGGTCGACACACAGGAATGTCCTCTCCTTGCATTATTACTCAGGAGGCAGGGATGGGGGAACCCAGGGCTTTGAGACTGAAGAGCCTCGGCGGGTCGGTGGTTAACCCGTTTTAGATTGTGTGAACAAAAGCAAGGTGAGTTTCCCTTTAATTTCTCTCTCCTTCTCCATCTAGAAGCAAGCAGGGACCCAAAGAGACACGGGCAGGAGAGAAAGCTGTGTTAATGCTATGAAGGGTTCTCCAGTTACCCTCCTTCAAGATAGGACCGTTTCCACTCGAAAAGATTGACTTTTAAAGAGCTCTCTTCTCCTAGCCATGACCCCACCAGCCAACGGGCTGCTTTGTTCAAGCATGGGCTTGCAGACGCCGAGGGCCCGTGCTCAATGCCACGTCAGTCTCCAAACTGCTGCCATCTGATGGTGCCGTTGAGTCCTTGCCCGGCTGGACCTGCGTGTCTCCATGGGGCCCCTCTGCTGCCCTGGGATATGTGGCCACAACGGAGGCTTCTTATTGGTCCTATCTCCCGTACCTCATTTTCTTCAGGTTGTAGAGAGCTACGAATGAGAACTTTTAAAGGTTTTATCAAATCTTCCCCTTTCCAAGTATCTTTTATTCATGGGGGAAAAAACCACAGTTACATACATGGCAGACTAGGCCTTTTTGGGGTTACGTCTGAAAGGCCTATTTTCTGCCTATAAATTCAGGAGACAGCACTGAGCAGCTGTCATTGGAGAACACGGTCGGAATTCCCTCCTCTTCTCTGAGCAGGAGGAATTTGACTTTAGATGTTAATCATTTCAGGCATGGATTTCATATCTGTTACACTACGGTATCAGCACTGTTTCGGAAGGACAGAAACACACGGTGCTCTTTACCCAAAATGAAGAAGAGAGAAACTGGGATCCCCCCACCCCCACGCCCCACATGCCCAGGCTGCGGAGGCCGAGTCCGTCATGCTAAATGAGGGGAGGGGGGGTGCGCGAGCGCTCGTGAGCACACCGTCTCACACGTGCCACCTCGACCTGTCACTCGCCTGTTTCAGGAGCACCGGGACTGGCCTCAGCCAGACAGAACGGTGCTGAGGACCATGTCCGCAGGGGGCTTGAAAAATAACGTGCATGTCATCTCTCAATTGCCGTAAAAATTGAACCCACAGCATTGTCGATTACATACCCTCTTCAATTACATGTTGAAGAGGAACATTAATAACTACAAAGACGCAGGAGGTGGGTAAATCACTCAGAAACCAGTTTGTGTCGGTCGCGAAGGTGGAGCGAATGTGGGATAGCAGGACGTTGACTTCTGTGAGCTTTCTTAGTACAAAGACAATGCTCTTTATAATTTACTTACAATTACGGTTTTTGTTGTTGTATTTTTTGGGGGGGGGACTTTTATTTTTTTATTTTATTTTTTAATTTCTTTTCAGCGTAACAGAATTCATAGTTTTTGCACCACACCCAGTGCTCCATGCAATGGGTGCCCTCCATTATACCCACCACCTGGCTCCCCCAACCTCCCACCCCCCACCCCTTCAAAACCCTCAGGTTGTTTTTCAGAGTCCACAGTCTCTCATGGTTCACCTCCCCCCCAATTTCCCTCAACTCCCTTCTCCTCTCCATCTCCCCATGTCCTCCGTGTTATTTGTTATGCTCCACAAATAAGTGAAACCATATGATAATTGACTCTCTCTGCCTGACTTATTTCACTCAGCATAATCTCTTCCAGTCCTGTCCATGTTGCTACAAAAGTCGGGTATTCATCCTTTCTGATGGAGGCATAATACTCCATGGTGTATATGGACCACATCTTCCTTATTCATTCGTCCGTGGAAGGGCATCTTGGTTCTTTCCACAGTTTGGCGACCGTGGCCATTGCTTTTACTTAACTGGAGACAGTCATACCTCATTGACAACTCAGAGAGCTGCCCATCTACCATGATTCTGTCACTGGGAGATTGCTCCCCTCCTAATCTTCCTGATAATACGCAGTCATCATCTACACATGCCCTCCTTACTCACCCCTTGAGAAGACAATCCCCAGCCTTCCTCTCCGCAGGACTAAGCAGTCACATTTAAGCGGCTCCTTGCATCCTTGCTCTGCTCCAACACTGAGGTTTTCATGCTTCTCATTCTCGTGCATGCATCAAGAGGCATATCACTGGTTACTTTTTGTTACGGATTTCTCCTGCCTCCTATATTCTTTATCATCTCCTTTCAGCTTGAATAGGTAAGAATCATTTTCTGAGGTTCCTATCATGAATTCTACCCATCATGGTGCTCACAACATTTAATCTCATTGCATTCCCCCTTGTTAAGATACAGAATATTACAACAGAAGCCTTCCTCATGCTTCCTCCACTTGCTGCCATGCTAAGCTAATCACCATTCTGACATCTGTCCCTATGGCTTGGTTTTTGCATATGAATTCTGTGTTATCTACTCTTTTGTCTGCTGCACCTGACTTCTTTAGCTCAATAATATTTCTGTGAGAGTCCTCCGTTTCGTTAGACATAGCAATGATTTGTACCTTTTCACTGGTGCATAGTATTCCGCTGGACTGTGTCCTACAGTTGATGGGTATCTTGGTTTCCTCAGGTTTTGGCTAATATGAAGAGCACTGCCAAGGGCATTATTGTGCATTTCCTTTGGTGTGTGTGTGGATGTGTTACTCCTGAGTACATTTCTAGTGGTGGAATTGCTAGGTCAAAGACTATGTGAGCTCTCAGCCGATTTAGACCCTGTCAAGCAGGTTTCCAAGTGATTCGCATCAGTTGGTGCTCTCAGCAGCAGTAAGAGTTCTGGCTGCTCCACATCTAGGCGATGCTTGTATTGGCAGTATTTTCCCCCTCCATTCTGGTGGCTAAGTAGTGGTATCTCTTCAAAGTTATAAATGCAATTCTTTGGTGACTAATTATGTTGAATACTACTTAATATGCTTATTAGTCATTTTTAGTGAAATTCACCAAAGGTCTTTGATTTTGGGGTTTTTTGTTTTGATGTTTGCAATTATTCTTTAGTGAAACTATTCTGTATTGAAATTCACATGTAATTGTAAGAAATAATACTGAGAGAAGCCATATAGGCTCTACCTAGTTTCTCCCAGTGGAAACATCTTGCATTTTGTGGTGCAAACTTGCAACCAGGGTATTGACATTGAGAGTCAAGATACAGATCATTTCCATCCCCCAAGGATCCCTCATGTTGTCTTTCTTTGGCCACAGTCTCCTCCCCTTCCCCATTCTGGATTTAGTAATCACTAAAATGTTTTCCATTTTATAATCCTTTCATTTTGGAAATTCTATATTTCAAACTATACAGTTGGTTACCTTTGGGATTGGCTTTTTTTCCCCCACTCCACTTAATTCCTTTGAAATTCATCCAAGTTGTAGTGTGTGTCAATCATTCATTCCTTTTTATTGCTGAGTAGTATTCCAGAATAAGGATACACCAGCTTGTTTAACCACTCACCTGTTGAAGGACATCTGAGTGGTTTCCACTTTTTGGCTATGAACATTTGAGTACTAGTTTTGTGTGAACATGTTTTTATTTCTCTAGGATAATGCCCAAAGGTGCAATGATACTTGCACATTTAGTGTGTAAGGGAAACTGGTGACCTATTTTCCAGTATGGCTCTCCCATTTTACAGTCCCTTCTGGAACGTGTGAATGAACCATTCCTCTGCATCCTTGTCAGCATTTGGTGCTGTCACTGTATTGTATTTTCGTCATCCTGGTAGGTGTGTGGTGACATCTCATTACAGCTCTATGTTGCATTTTCCTAATGACAATTGATGTTTAACATCTTCAGGGCTTCTATACCATCTGTATGACCTCTTTGGTGAAGTGTCTCATATTGACTTTTGCCCATTTCCCAATTAGATTGCTGGTTTATTCCTGTTGGATTTTAAAGTCTGTATATATTCTATATACTGTTTTTTTTTTTTTTTGCATATGTGGTTTGCAAATATTTTCTCCCACTCTGTGGCTTGTTTCTTCATCCTCTTGACAGGGTCTTTCATGGAGCAAATGTTTTTAATTTTGATGAAGTTCAAAATTGACCAATTTTCCTTTTATGGATTATACTGTTGACTTTTTTTTTTTTTTTAAAAAGCTGAGTTGTCTTTTTCTTAATTGTAGGAATTCCTTTTATATTCAGGATCTGAGTTCTTTGTTGAATATATGTAATGAAAATTCCTCTCCCAGGGCATGCCTTATTTTTATTCTTTTAATACTTTTTTTAATGCTGTCTTTGGATAAATGAAAATTTTTGTATTCAATTCAATTAATCATCTTTTCCTTCATGATTAATGCTTTTTGCCTTCTATTTAGGAAATCTTTCCCTACCCTGAGGTCACAGTGATACTCTCCTATGTTACCTTCTAGGAGTTTTGATTGATTGCCATTTACATCTAGGCCCAAGAGCCATCTGGCACTGGGTTCTGTGTATGGTGGAAGATGGACCTCTTCCGTCTTCCATGAACAAAAAGATTCATTTTTTACACATGACTATCTAATCACTACAGCACCATTTATTGAAAAGACCATTCTAAGCACTGAATAACAGAGGCAACTTTGTCATATGTTAAGTTAACAAAATACACCCATGCACACATATACATCCATGCAAATGCACATACACATGTAGGCATCTGTACAAGTACACACGTAAGTAACGGGTATGTTTGTGTTTCTGGATTCTTCTACGCTTTGCATCATGTGTAGCAGTTATCGACTCAGGAAATACATCTTTATCTTATGAAACTATTATATATTTTGATTTCAAGAGTATCGTTTGCATTTCCATATAAATTTTAAAATAAGTTCATCAACCTCATATAAAAATATCCTGGGATTTCAAGACTGGCTTTTTACTGACTCTCTAGAGAACTGACAAGATTATACTATGGAGTCTTATCAATATGCTTATCAATGCATATGATATTTATTTCCATTCAGGTCAGTTTGTAACTTTTCTCAATAATTTGCTGTTTTCTGTGCTGAGATTTTACATCTCTCAGTATGTTTTTCCCTAGATATGTGATTTTTTATGGTATTATAACTGGCGTCAATGAAAAAAATCATTTTCTAGTTCTTTCTTTCTAGTGTGTACAATTGCAATCTTGATTTCTATACATCGACCTTGAATACAGATGCTTTGATTCACTTGTTAAGCCTAATAATTTATCTGTAAGGTTTTCCATGTACATAAACATGTCACTGAAAAAGTGTGTTTTGGTTCTTCCTTTCCAACACTTATATTTTTATTTTTCTTGCCTTATTACACTACTTAGGACATCTAGTATGGTGTTTTGATCATAGTGATAATAGCAAACACTTTTGTCTTTTTCCCAGCTTCAGGGGGAAATTTCAATGTTTCATCAGCAATTATGATCTTTGCTGGTGTGTGTGTGCATGTGTGTGTGTGTGCACACGCGTGTGTGCATGTGCAAGCACATGTGTCTCTTATCAAGGTAAGTAAGCTCCCTTCTAGTTGTAATTTGTCAAATTTTTATCATGAGTGAATGCTTACTTTTATTAAAATCATTTTCTGCATTTGCTGTAATGATTGCAATTTTTTCCTTTATTTTGTCAATGTAACCAATTATGTTGGCTGATTTTTATATATTATGCTAACCTTGTGTTTTTAAAATAAACTCCATGGAGATGTGATGCATTTGTCTTTTTCTTCCATGGTGGATCTAATTTCCTGATATTTTATTTGGTACATTTACATCTATGTTAAAGAGAGATAAACCTGTAATTGTTCTTTTTCATAATGTCTTTGTCAGAAATTGGTGTCAAGATTATACTGGCTTCAAAAAACAAATTGAGAAAGTGGTTTTTCTTTTGCTAACCTTTGAAAAAGTTTGTAAGATTGGCACCACTTCTTTCTTAAGTGTTCATAAGAATTCTTCAGGGAAGTCATATGGGCATTGAGTCTTCCTTGTGGGATCTTTGAGCTAGAGAATTGATTTCTTTAATACCCATTCAACTTTTTGGGTTTTCTAATTCTTACTTAGTCAGTTCTGTATGCTTCAATAACTTTTTCCATTTCACCTAAATTCCCCAGTGGTATTGATACGAAGTTGTTGAAAGTGCCATATTCTTAACTATCTTTTTATTGTCTAAAACACTTACAGAGAGGGCCTTTTGTTGTTCTTCTTCCTGGTACCCATATTCTTGCTCTGCTTTTTCTTGATCAGTCTCACTAGATCCATTTATCTATCTTGTTAGACTTCAAAAAGCCAACTTCAGGCTATGTTTATTTTCAATTATATATGCTTCATGTTTTGCTGGTGTCTGCTTTTATCTTTATTCTTCTTTCTTCTACTGCCACCTCTAATTTGATATTAAATTCAACAAGTATTGAATCTGTAACTCCTGTTATGCATTTTATTTCTTTGGGCTCAATTTGCTTTTTATTTTAGGTTCTTTTTTTAAAAAAAGATTTTATTTATTTATTTGACAGACAGAGATTACAAGTAGGCAGAGAGGCAGGCAGAGAGAGAGAAGAGGAAGCAGGCTCCCTGCCGAGCAGAGAGCCCGATGTGGGACTTGATCCCAGGACCCAGAGACCATGACCTGAGCTGAAGGCAGAGGCTTAACCTACTGAGCCACCCAGGAACCCCTTATGTTAGGTTCTTAATATGGGTATTTAGGTCATCACTTCTCAAAGTGTCTTCTATGAACCCTGGAGGTACCCAAGGAATTTAGGAGCTCCACAAATTCAAAATATTATTTTCATAATAATACTAAAACAACATTATACAATATTTACTACCTTTTCCACTATACTGTTTCTTACACTAGTGGTGTAAAAACAAAGATGAACAAAACTCTTGGTGCCCTACCTTGAATTAGCATAGCAGCACTAAACCATACTCCCCCCCTGCTTTTTTTTTTTTTTTTGAGAGAGAGAGAAAGAGAGAGAATGGTAGGAGGGGAAGGGCAGAGAGAGAGGGAGACAGAGAGAATCCCAAGTAGGCTCTACCCCCAGCATGGAGACTGACCCAGGGGTTGAACTCATGACCCTGGATTCATGACCTGAGCTGAAATCAAGAGTCAGATGTTTAACTGACTGAGTCTCCCAGGTACCCCTAAAACTGTGCATTCTTTAATGCCAAATACTTCTATACAAAATGCTAATTTCTTTTAAAAGTATATATGTGATGAGTGGTCAAAAATACTAATTTTATTTTTCCTTTAATACTCTGCATGGCAAATGAGAAGTTTGCATAAAGCACGTCTGCTGAGTATTCAAGTCCAAGGATGGACTCAGAGAAGCACCCTTATGATTGAGATGCAGAGTGAAACTAGCCAGTTATTTTGGTAGCTTACTATTTTTACTTGAAAAAATAACAGACAAGTGTTGAATATTCCAACTTGGATATTTAACATCTTTTTTCAAAAGAAGAATCAAATATGCTTGTCCTTTCAAGGAAGATAACTGAGATTGTGTATTGCTAATGACAAATTCAAGCTTTTAAGCAAAATTCAAAAATTTGCAAGGCTTACAATCTGTCAACAATTGATGGATTGATTTGCCTAGGACTGTGAGCTTTTCTTCACTGGCAGGAATTTAGGTGCTAAAATTGGAAGAGTCCCAGGCAAACTGGGATGGTTGGTCCCACAGTGGACTTTGTAGCTTCTCAATACTTTAAGACTTTTATGATGAGATAGGTAGAGATATTAATGAATATAATCTCAAGGTATTGTATAAAGACATGTGTCAATATGTGAAAGATCTTCATAACTAGAAATCATTGTTTTTTAAGTGACCATTCTGTAGCGTTATGAAATCATTAACAACTAAAGATTCATTCAACGTATAACGTATAAGATCGACCAATGTGTTTTAAAGCATATGAGTATGGAAATGCATTCATATGGGTTCAGATTTCACATTACAGTTGGTCATTATGAAACTATACCTGCCAAATTTTGGTGTAGTATCAAAGAAGACCAAACACAATGATCTGACAAGGTTATTAAAATAATCTCCTTTTTCCAACTGCATATCTGTGTGAAGCTGAATCTCTTTATATATTTTAACCAAAACAAAATATCATAACATTGAATGCAGCTGAAAATAAAAGAATCCAGCTGTCTACTGTTAAGCCAGACATTACAGAAATTTCCAAAAATGTAAAACAGTGCCAAATTGTTCACCCAATATTTTGCTTCAGGGAATATACTTTCTTTTTCTAAAATGATGCTATCTATGTTAAGGTGTAATAGATTCATTATTGTCATTTAAAAATGAATTAATAAATATTTTAAAGGTATATCAGTTTTAATTTAGATTATTGTAAATAGCGATGGATGTTACTCAGATAAACTGAAGTTCTTTGGGGGTCCTCAGTAGCTTCAAGACTACGAAGGGGACCTGAGACCAAAAAGTTTAAATACCTTTGACTTAGATCACTTTCCAGGTGTTTCACATTTCCGATATATGAATTCAAGGCTACTGCTTTATTTGCAAATTTTGGTATATCTTGATTTCACTATTATTCTGTCCAAAATATCTTCTACTTTTTCTTTGTAACTTCTTTATTGCATATTATTTAAAACTATATTGCTTAATTTCCAAACAGTTAGGAAGAAATTTCCAGTCATCTTTTGTTACTGATTTCTGGCTCAGTCTTACTCTGGTCCTGGAACATATTCTCTATGATTTCAGTTCTTGGGAATTTGTTGACACTGGCCTTATGGTTAAACACATATTCTGTTTTAAGAAATGTTTTGTGTGTACTTGTAAAGAGTACGTGTCCTGTAGGTACTCAGTATGGTGTCCTCTGGATGTGAAACAGGTCAAATGAGTTCATTGTGGCTTTTAAACCCTCCATAAACTTACTGATTTTCTTTTTTTCTGTTTATTCTATCTTCCATTGATAAAGGGTGTTGAGACAATTAAATTTGGGTATTTCTATGGTTTTACTTTTGCTTCTGTCTGGTTTGCTTTATATATTTTGAGGCCATTTTCTGAGGTGGAACAAATTTGGAATTGTTTTGCCTTATTGTTGAATTACCTCTTTAATCATTATGCAATGGCTAAAGTGCATTTTATCTTCAAGTCTGCTCTACCTCATATGAAAACAAGTATATGAGTCTTTGGGATGATGTTTGCATGGGATGGATCTCTCTTTTCACTTTTACTCTCAAATGAACTGTGTCCTTGCAAATAAAACAGACACATCTAGGTATTTAAAAGCAGCATGTAGTTAGGCTTTTAAAAATTTATCTTAAAAATAATACTGGTCTTTTAATTGATGTATTTATTTTGTTTTATTTACATTTAATAAAAACTTTGTATGTAGGGATTATAGTTAACCTCTCATCGTTTTTTTTTTTTTTTTGTATGATCCCACTCTTTCCCCCATCCTGATCTTAATTAGTTTAATGAAATGTTATTTATTTACTTCTCACCGTCTGTCAGCTTGTGAGATATGCACTGTGTTATTTTCTTTTAATGGTTACTGTAAAGATTTTTGGTGGGTCTCAGTGACTTGTACATTCTTGATTAATTAGACTCAACCTCAAATTAATTCTTTTATTATTTTTCTGACAACCCAAGAACCTTATAATACTTTAAATGCATTTATATTATTGTTGTTTTGTATTTTAATTCTCTGTGTAGTAAAGCACCTTCAACACATTATTATTGTTGTTTTAATCACTTTTACCCTTTCTGATGGTCTTTGTTGCTTCCTGCATTACCATAAATCTACTTATGACTATTTTCCTTTTGCCTGATTGATTTGCTTTAATATTTAAAAACATGTCGGTCTACTGGAAATAAATATTCTCATTTTCCAAACTTTATGCACTCTTCATTTTCAAAGGATATTTCAATGAGCTTAAATTTCTTAATTACTTATTATTTTCTTCCAGCATCTTAAAGATTTTTTCCATTGTCTTTTGGCTTCCTTCATTTCTTTTGGAAAGATAGCTGTTCACCTTGTTGTTCCTTTGTGTACCTTCGGCCATTTCTGCTTATAATATTTTTTTTTTTTTGTCTTTGATTTTCAGTTTCAGTCTAAAATGGTTTTTCAAGGGTATTTGGAATGTTTTGAAATTCTTCTGTCAGAGTTAGAAAATTCTCACCTGACATCTCTTTAAATGTTGCTTTTATCCTGACCTTTCCAACTACTACATGTTAGACCTCTTCACCCATATAACTCTAGTCCTATTCATTGTGTTTTCCCTCCCCCACCCCCAGTTTTGGGTATTTCATATTCACTTGCTTATCAGTTCATTCATCCTCTCTTCTGCTGTGTCTAATCTTCAGTTAAACCAGCTAAATTTTTTTTTTTAAGATTTTATTTATTTGACAGACGGAGATTACAAGTAGGCAGAGAGGCAGACAGAGAGAGAGGGGGAAGCAGGCTCCCTGCAGGGAGGCTGATGTGGGGCTTGATCCCAGGACCCTGGGATCATGACCTGAGCCGAAGGCAGTGGCTTTAACCCACTGAGCCACCCAGGTGCCCCCAGCTAAATTTTTAAGTTTTGTATTTTATTCCTCACTTTGGTTCTTTCTTGTGGATTCCCTTCCACCAATGCAATTCTTTATTTTTCATTTATTTTCTTACACATGTTCATTACAATTCAGGTTCACATCTGATTGCTCCGATGCCTGGATCACCTGTGAACCTGCTCCTCTTACCAATTCTTTTTCTTTTGATTTTTGATGAATGATTCCTATTAATATGTCTTGCCTGAGAATTTCTTAATTAGATGCCAACACTTCATACACAACTCCTGCAGGCAGTGGATGGTATTATCACTTCCTTCTGGAAGGCGATGAGCATGGGGAGATCACTTGGACCCTATCTAGGCCGGGTTTCCTGCTTTGGAGGGGGACGGCCTGTTCATTGTGTGCCCTTACTCCTGGGCTGTCGTCCTTCCAGAGCCTCAGCCAAAAACCTGCAAAACCCACCAGGTTCCTCCCCTGAGCAGCTCGGAACTTCAGTTTTTGTCTCTCCGGCACCGTGAGGCTGCCAAGCCCCGGCTCAGCTGTTAAGCCTCTCAGCACCTGCTTTCCTCTTGGTTCCTCCTCCTTCGCCCTGGGCCCGCACTTATTGCTCAGCATTGACAAATGCTCTGGGGGAATCGGGTGCAGAAGATCAGGTTTCCTTCCCCGGGATTCCCTTTACCCTAGAATCTCAGCCCTTCACTTTCTGCAGCCCTGTACTCCGGTCGTCTTCTCCGTTCCTCAATATTTTTCTGGGCTACTACTTTTTCTCCTTCAACTCTACTTCCTATGCTGCAAATTGGTAAATATCCCAGTGGGGAAAAAGCATCCGTGAATGGAGGGCTCACTCCAATGCTTTTCCCTTACCTCTGACATCTCATATCCTCAAATCCTTGCTGTACTGATTGTTCCAATGTTTTAAAACAGGTTTTTCTTTCTATCCAGTTTTTATAGTCGTACTGCAGCAGGCCGTCCTGCCCTAGCCCGAGATGTTCACCAGGTTTCCCTAAAATCCCTTCGAATTTTGCTTCAGAGTCAATCCTAGAGGGTACCACTGGACTTGATATGTTCCTGGGGGAGGATGAGCTAGATTTGCTCTGAGGCTTGACATTTGAGAAGGGGTCATATCCTGTGTGTTTTCCTATGGATTTTGTTTTACTGATTGAAATATCCTTTGATATCTTTAAAATGCCAAGTTAGGGGTTACGGTCATTCCTCACACAGGGGCTGGTATGTGAGTATCGCAGCCTCCATCTCAGATGGAGAAAGACAAATTGCAAATATTTTCTCCTGAGAGAGTTGGGTTTTGAGACACTGGGACCCCCAGTACAGGTGCTGGCATAAGATAAACATTTGGTGGGTTTCCCAACCGAACGTGTGCTGGCCTTACAGCAACCCCGCAGCCTCATCGTGTCCCTCTGCCAGCCTCTATTCCAGGCTGCTGGTTGGGTAGACCCCTATGGTCACTGGTATATGTGGGAGGAAAGAGAAAGCGTCTGGTGCCTTTGGTTTCGGGCTTGTCTGAGAGGGCCAGCTTGGTTTTCAACTGTGCTGTATCTCAGTTATCTGCCTTGGGCTTTAACTATCAAAACAAACCAGTTCTGGGTCATTACCCCATGGTGCCAGCCAGAATGATGATCCTGGCGGTTTCTCCCCAGATCCCTGGCTCCCAAGCAAATAGGTCCCAGATCTTTATTTCTGTGTGACCCTGGGCATTTTAAAGCCTGCGTTTACTCGCACCAGCCAAAGTTACCATAATAACAAAGCCCTTTGCTTATTTTCCAGCTTTGTCTATGCTTTCTCCTGGCTCGAAAGCTGGATTGTGGTTGGCTTCTTTCCATGGCCTTCTTTTCATCTTGCATTCCTGGCACCAAGTGCTGGAACGAAACTTGAAGTTGCCACTTAAGTTTGGGAAGCCAGGGAGGTATGAAATGAGGAGCAGTTCCCTTAGAAAACGCCTCTTTTGCCTAATTTATGACCTGAAGTCACTGATTAATGGGGCTTGAAGCTGCCAGCACCATTGGTCAGGGCCTCTGACATTTTCTCTCTTCTGGACACCATTGGCCTTTAGAGTGGCCGCAGGACCCCATTCTCAGAATGGTCCTTTTCATCCATGAAATGGAACCAAATATCAAAAATAGTTATTAGATATTGAAAAAAAAACAAATTATGGCACGGATCGTGGAGCAAATTTATGGCACGCACTTGTTCAGCGCATGCTAGAGCTCATTCTAACGGCAGGTTTTCCAGAGAGCTGAGAAATACTGATTTTTTGTGGCTCCTTGTCGTTGGTGCAGGTCTCTCAAAACCCCTCTTCATTTTCGTCACTATTGTGGTTTTTGCCTGCTTTCAGAATTAAAGGGTATGCTTCTTCCAGTAGCTTCTCCCATCCACGTTCACGAACCCCTGATTCTCTCCAGGCTGAAACCTGCGTGAAGATCACGGTGTCTCCTAGGCCTGCGGAGGGCATGTCCACGTCTGTGCTCAGAGCAGGGGCAGGCCAGCCCCCGCTTGTAGGAGGCTAGGCTGAGGCTCGCCTGCTTTCCCCATGAGCCCACAGAGCACACGGAACTCATCCAGCCTTTATCAGGCACCTACTCGTTCCCTGGCCTGGGCTTGTTGGCCCACATCTCCGGCTGCTCCCTGGGCCCTCAGGTCCCTGTGTCTTTTCACACACTGGACAAGTGGTCTGCGAGATGCTGTCCTCAATTCTCCCGCCAGTGTCACTGGGGTCCCATCCATCATGACCACACTCCCAGGAGAGCAGCAGCCCTGGTGAAGTTAGCTTGAGGAAGGCAGTTACTCTGTTAAAATCAAGTAATAGCATCTCATTTCCTCCTGTGCACACACAGAGACACACAGAGACACACACGCACATGTGCTCATGCAGGAATAAGCAGGGACTGAAGGGAGGCCCAGACAGCCTGGAAGCCCTGCTCCCATCTGGACAGTCACCTGGAGAGGAGGCAGCAGAAGTGGACCGTTAAGACCCATGAACTAAGCGGTCACCAGAGAGAGTCAGCGTCTGTCCGGGACACAAATGCCGGTCCCGCTGGACAAACTCAAGACCCTTGAGAACAGCCCCCCACGTGGTTTGGGAATTGTAGGTCTCTAGAATGGGTGTTGGAATTCACTTGGTAGAAGTGAAGTGTAGGACAGTGAAGGCATCTTGACCAGGAGAGTCGACACAGCCATGCGCGGGCTGGGAGCGGCGGAACTGACGCCAGCCCAGAAGGTGGGCTGCAGTGGGGGCCCACGCTGGGGGCTAAGGGACACTGAGGTCGGGAGGGTTAGGGCAGGGGAGGGCTGGGACAGGTCACCACAGTCCTCATAATAAGGTCATTTGGCCTAGATGTCCTCATTTCTAATTTTTGTCATGGAAAAGGCCACTTGCAACAATAATAAAGAAAGTTAAGGCGACATCAACCACAATAACAACGAAGCCAGTGTCCGGAACACCTCAGCCCGCCCCTGACAGAGGGTCCAGAGCCGGGGCACACAGGGGCACCCACAGGCCGTATGGCTAAACGCTGCAGGGTTACAAATCAGACTGAACAAAGTGTTGGGGACGATATCCCCACTCCTACCCATGACAAGGACACTTCCATTCTGGCTGGAAGGCCAGGCTAGAACGTAAAGATGGCGGACACCTTGGGACTGGAGTGGGCAGGTGGGGACAGCTGAGTCCCGGCCTGCGGACCACACCATTCACTTTCCACCTCAGACTACGTCTCGTACTGTGAGGACCTTACACATAAGCTCTGTCCCCTCACACATGCACATCAGTGGTCGTTCTGGGCCACGCTTTGAGGCTCTGAGTGGACATGCTTTCAACAGAGCCCCCACAGGATGGGTTGGGCCGTGCTGGCAGGAAGTTCTTGGGTCAGGTCTGTCTCCCCATGAGGAGCTGCTGGTCTTGCAACTTAACTGTATTCCTTTGGCACCGACTTCCGAACCCTGTGTCACAGGCATGAGTATTTTAACCAGGTTGGAACCGCCGTATGTGCCAGTTGGTTCATTCCCTCACTTTCGGTTGTAACACGAATACTTTACTTGTATCTACACATTCACGGTTAAAATGCTTTATTTTTTTATCATCCTAGAAATATATAATTGTTGTAGATGAATAAGGACACATGGAGAATCATGAACAAGAGGATTACTGTGCATTCCCAGAGCTCGTGGATGGCTGCTACGAACAGTTGGTTTATTTCCCCTCAGAACGTTTATGATACATATTCTTATATATTTTTCTTGACCAAAAATAGGATTTTCCTGTAACTGTTGTTTTGTAGCTTGCTTTTCCTGCACTGAGTGTATCTCAGATCTCCCCAGGTGAGTACACGCGTTTCTCCGGCATTTTCCTCAGTGGCCCCTGGTGTTCCACGGTGTGACTGAGGACAGTCAGAGCTGATGGTCACATGGCGCACCCGGCCCCGCGCCGGACCTGGGCGGACCTCGGCGGACCCAGCCTTCACGGTGCTGCCCAGGCAAATGCCGCTGTACTCCCCGCTATGGGCCCTCAGACTGCTGTGGCCCCAGATTTAGATTTGTTCTAAGCTGATGACTAATCAATGAAACTGTGTTGAACTTGAATGACACATGAGTTTTCGGGACTTGTCACAGTTTTTCTCCAGAACGACACCTAGAAATGAGATCACAGGGTCATGGACTATTCACGTTTTCAACAAACTTCATACACTCGCCACATTTGCCTCTAGAAAGCTTTTACCCAGATTTTCGTCTAGGGATCTGTCAGAATCCCCCTCTCTTCTATGAGGTTAACGAGGACCCTGGTATCATCATTTTCATTTTATTAAAAATATTCCATATATTTATTTATTTGAGAGACACAGTGGGGGAGGGGCAGAGGGAGAAGCAGACTCCCCACTGAGCAAGGGGCCCAATGCCAGACTTGATCCCAGAACCCTGAGTCAAAGGCAGAAGTTTAATCGACTGAGCCACCCAGGTGACACCCCCTCCCCCTCAACCCCGGTAACAACATTAAAAGCAAAGTGGAGGGGCGCCTTGGTGGCTCAGGTCATGGCCTCACATCAGGATCCCTGCTCTGTGGGGAGTCTGCTTCTCCCTCTCCTTCTGCCTGCTGCTCCCCCTGCTTACGGTCTGTGTGTGTGTGTGTGTGTGTGTGAGAAATAAATAAATAAAATCTTAAAAAAAATATAACAATAAGAAGCAAAGTGGAACAAGCAAAACCCTAATAGTAAAGCAACAGGAAGGACATAATAGCAGCTCTGGCAAGTGCATACCCATGACCCTGGATGGACTTGTTGTCTCTGTGGAAGTGTGTTAGCTCTTCCCGCTTCTCTTCTGTGAATCGCCTTGCTGTGTTTTTACCTATTTTCCCATTCATTGTTTTCTTATTGACTTGCAAGAGCTCCTTTTATCTCAAGGACAATAACCATGGGCCAGTCATCTGTTTAGCAAACATTTTCTCTCAATTGGTTAGAGTTTAATTTTTTTATTACACATTTCTCCTTTCAGCAATTGTTTCATTTTTGTTCAGACAAGCTTCTAGCAATTTCTTCTGTTTTCTTATTTAGGTTTTGTGCTTGGGAAGGCTTTTCATACACTGACTCTGTACATTTTTTAAAGATCATGTATATTTATTACTTATCCGTCTGTGTTACGTTTCATCGGCTTGTTCATTTTATTTGGAATTTATATGTTGCGAGATATGAGATGAGGATGTAGCTTCGTTTTTTGGAAAATAGTTAACCAGTAACTTCGCGCCACGCGTTGGAAAATGCATCCGTCCTGCGCACGTTCGAAATGATGCCACTGTTTCCCAGGTGTGGAGGTTTGCGTGTTTGGTCTAAATCCTTTGTCTGTGGTCATCTGGGTTTTTGGGGTGACATCTTTTTCTGTGTGTGACATGCGTAGTGTGTCTGTCCATGTGTGAAAGTGGGAATTCTTGCAGTTACTCTTATTTTTCGAAGTTTTCTGGGTTCTTTTTGGGGGGGTCTTGAAGATGAAAGATAATATTTACTTTCATCAGCTGCATATTTATTATTTAATACATCAGTTTTAAAGCAATGGCTAATAATAGCTTTAGCATCTCTAGATTTTTTTCCAGAAGGAAGGTATTGTAATAGAACAGGTTTGTTGAATTAACGTTCTACAGTATATTCCTGAGTTTGGTCTTCAGGTGTAAGTGCCCCATCTTTTCTTCGTATGACGCCAAGCCAAGACGTTTTCCTTTTGTCCACACCTGAACATGCTTTTGGCCTTCCTCACTCTGTCGTCTTCATCGTGGCTCTCTGGGTGTAGTTTGGACTTCCTAGTCTTTTATCGCTTGAAATTCTAACTAAGCCCTCTAGAACCTAGGTTCTGTCAGAGACCAGAGGTAGCTGGTCTGTCCTGGTGGTATGTGTGCACCTGCCTACCTTTAATCCTGCTGCGTCACGGTACAGGAGCCGAATGTGGACCGGAGTCCCAGCTGTGCGGACACTGGGCTGCGCCCTCTGTCCCCTCACGCCCTGCGTAACCAAGCTGCCAGGAGGGGCTTCTTGCATTTGTGTCCATTTGATAAATGTTTCCTGGGCATTCCTGGAAGATAACAGGGCGCGGACAGAGAAAGAAGACGGTAGGCTGGAGGGTCATGTTCCTTCATACCCAGCCTCGAACTCCGCGGATACGATGACTTTGCTAGCTTCAAAACAAGCAGGAAATAAACTTTATGTTTGAACTCAGAATTGTTTGGGGGCAGCAAGGGGACATAGAAAAGTATAGTATCCGAATGAACCACAAGACCGGCAGTCAGAGAGCTAAGCCTTGTGCTCCCACTGTGGGCTCCTCTCTCCTCGACTGTGGGGAGCACTGCCTGTCTCCCCAAGGTCCCCCTTCAGCTGCCTCAGCCTGCATGACTTCCAAGGCAGGTGCAGCCCAAAGCCTCAGCCTGAAGCTGGGCTCCCCCCCTGTCAACTGGAAGGTAGGAGCGGAGACCTACTGCAGGATGACAGTTTCCTGCCTTTATCATCAAGCTCCGGTGCAGGGCAGAGAAATGGGAACTGCACCCTCAAGACGGAATGGCCTTGGTCCCCTCTCGAGTAACGCTGAGCACTCCGATCCCAGATGTTTGGAACAATCCGCCATGCCCCTTGGTAATGGAGCCCATTTCAGCAGGCCTGTCTCTGGCTGGTTTCAGAGAAGAATTGCTTCGTTGTCCTACTGTTTTGCAAATGCATGAAAATGGTTAGAAATTTGGGTCACCACGTGAGTCCTTTTATTACAACTGAAAAGTAGGAAGGGGTGTTTTTAGTTCAAACAAATAGCATTGCAGGCACAATATGTTACATTAAGAAAGGCTAATTTTGTGTTATTAAATATAATCAGAAACACAACGTGAGGCTTGTCATGTTGACATGGTGCGCTACGTACCTTAACACGGCTCAGCAGGCTGCCTTGTTTGCACACTGCTTAAACTTTCTCATCGATGTGTTTTTGCATGATAACCAGAATATTAAAAATACATGAAAAGTGGCCTCACACTTCTCAGCAAATTCAAGCCTGGGTTATAAGAAGGCAGCTCCCCTCGGCAGAACTGTAGGTTGCAAAGCCTCCATGGCTACTCTGAGGCTCTCCTGGTTCAGGGCTGAGCTCTGTGCTTCCCAGTGGCCTCCTGGTGCTGGCCCTGGCCCTGGCCTCCCACACTGCAGCTCCATCAGCATTCATCAGTGCTGGTAGGCACAGTGGAGGGGACACATGATTTGATCCTAACAGCTTTCTTTGGGTGGCAAAGTGGCAAAACTCTAACTGCTTCTTACTAGCACCCTGCCAAATCCCAGGCTAGTCCTGTTCTCGACATTCTCCTGCCTCTCTCCACTAACACTCTGGAAGCTTCTGGAAGTTTCCAAGAAGACTGAGGTAGGTGGCTTTTTCTTAGATGTGGGGATTTGTACCCATTTATCTTCTTCAAAAAATAGGGTTCTTTTGGAGAAAGAAGACCAAAGCAAGAGGTAGAAGATGTTTGTCTCTCAGACAAAATGGGTCCATAGTCCTCCATTTCTCTTGGTGTTCTTCAAAAAATAAGAGATACTTTGAGCAGAACATTTTCAAAACAGGTGTGGTGCTCACCTGTCTCGGCCACAGGACACTCCCAGCCCTGCCTCCATGAGGTGGCTGATGCTGCACCACATTGTCCCCTGCTCTCTCTATTGGGGCACATTTCTTAAACATACAAGAAAAGGAAAACAAAGAAATGGAAAGGAAAGGGGGGAGGGGAAGAACTTATCCTCCAGTCGCCAGAGACAACTTTGAATTGATCACTTGCACTTTGGAGACTGTAGCTATTTATCACATCAGTTGCATTTTCTCAGCGACATTTACAGTCTGTGGTCAGTAACAACAAGGTGCTGAATGACGGGGCAGATCTGCCATCCGATTTGATATGATGGCAGAGCAGACACTCAATCCTTCTAAAAGTCTGAATGACTTCAAAGACACAGATGTTACACCAGAGCACAGCTCTATTTTTACCATGTATTGGTTAGGATGGGTAAAGCTTTGCTGCTAGAACAGAATCCAGAAGCTTATTTCTCACCCATGCAAAGTCTGCTTTGGGGTGGGGAACCCCCCAGGTGACTGTCCTCCATGAAGCAACTCGGGAATCTAGGCAGCTCTCACTTTGTGACCCTTGTACCTCAACCCATGGCTTATAGAGCCCAGTAGAAGGGCAGGAGAGAGCACAAGAGATCTCCCATTCACTCTCCTGGGTTTTGGCTGAGAACTGATGCAAGGCACAGCTGCCCACAGCCCAACTGCTGGAACCAGGAACACGGCCCAACCTAGTTGCACAGAGCCCAGGACGTGTAGTCTTCCTCCCTGTCCCGGAGGAGGAAAATGACATGACCTGCTGAGCACATGGCATTGACTCTAGAGAGATGACAGAAAAGAATAAAAGACTGCCTGTTGGAAGACAGAAGTGATAGTTGTGGTGGTCCGTCGTGGAGTCCTTCCAGGTGCAAAACATTTGCTTGGCAGGCAGAAATCTGCACTGAGGAATTATGGCAGTGCTGGAGGCATAGCAGGCAAATGTAACATCTAGAACTTGAAGGAGATTTATTTATAAATAAATTAATTTATTTAATTTTAGGTTTTTTTTCTTTAGTAGAGGCAAAAATATTTGGTAACAAATCAAATGGTGCAGAAGCAGTGAGAATGGAAAAGAGCAACTTTCCTCCTGCCCCTCTTGCTTCATTCTGCTCCTTGTATAGAACTTGCTTGTCCTTTCTGGTCTGGTTGACCTGTATAATTTGAGATAATATGCTTATAACCCTATTACTTGATTTATTAGATTTAAGCAATGTTGATGCTTTAATGCAGGAAAGAAGCGCTAAACTTGCCTTTATACTTGTGGGTGGTATCGAACCTCCTTGACAACTGGTACCACCAGCACTAGCTTGTTGAGGTGTGATGGTCAAAGTGCTCGGGTAGGGCTCACCGTGTGCCCTGCTGCCAGATATGAATGCTTTAGCTACTAAATGGGAGGGGACCTAATCTAATTGAAGGAGACAGGTTTCATGGTAGAGGTGGGAAGTGGGAAGGGGGGAGACATGAGTCTATGGAACTACTTCAATACCTTAACAGTGATAACCGTCCTTCTGAAGCCGGATGTCAGCCTGCTCTCCACCAATATCACAAACTTGTTCCTAGATTTGATATCACCACAGTCAGTATTTATTTCCATTGGTTATCTTGTTAATTTAAATAACACACCTAATCCTCTATTTTTCTTTCTGTCATCCTGAACAATGCCTCTTGGCTGAATTATGAAAGGATTATATTGACATCCCAATTCTTTTTATTTTTTAATGCATTATTAATGTAGGTGAAACTGACAAATACATTTTCCTCTAGATAAATTCAAACACCACTTGAAATCATCCCCCCAGCAGGGGTAGAGACAAAACTGCTCTGATGTTGGCCGAGATGCCAACAATATGGCTCTTGCCCTCTGAAGTTCAAGGGGCCTTGTCGACCAGGGCAGAAATCACCCAACCTCAAGTCTTACCTGTTATTCTTGCTTCTTGGGATACTGATTTTTGTTCCAGGTCTAGTTTCAATGTGTCCTGGGGCTTTACAGAAGAAGACCCAACTAAGGAGCCAAGCCCAGTTTACACCAATACAGTCTAGTCAGAAAGATGGGGTCTTGGCCATCCGGAGCCACTGAATTAGACACCCTTCCTTACCTTTATCAGCTTCTTGCTGCTGCTGCATATAACAAATGCCTACAAATTTGGAAGTTTAAAACAAGGTAAATCTATCGTCTTACCATTCTGGAGCTCAGAAGCCTAAAATCACTCGGACAGGGATAAAGTCAAGGTGTGAGCTGGACTGGTTCCTTCTAGAGGCTCCCAGAGAGAATCTGTTCCTTATCTTTTCCTGCTTCTAGAGATCCTTGTATTCCTGGCATGCAGCCTCCCTCAGATCACTGCACCCTCTTGCTTCTTCCCATGTCCTATTCCTTGTTTTGATCCTGCCCCTTCTAAAAAGAACCCTCATGATTGCATTTAATTGTGACTGGGTAATCAAGGTGGGCCTCCGTACCTTGGGGTCTCCAATGAAATCACACCAGCAAACTCCCTCTGACCATGTTAGGTGACACGGTCATGGGTTCTGGGAATAGGACAAGGATGTTTGGGGAGGCCCTTTGTAGTCTATCACGTGACTGAAATGAAAGTAGCAAAGTCAAGGGAAGAGGTGGGGTGGATCTGTTGGAAGACAATGACTAGTCAGGGACAGCCTCCCTCTGACTGTAGGACAGGAGGCAGAAACAGATGGGCCAAGGCTAGTGATGTGCTTAAAGCAGGTAAGATTTCAAATTTGAGTCCCTAGGTCTAAGCCGAGAACAGAGAGTTCCTTGGCGCCTATGGACCAGTCCCTCCTCCCCAATCCTGGCCCTGCAGCGCCACACACCGACTTCTTTCATCTTGGAGCTGAGCCTCTAGATCCCTAGCTGGGAATGGCTATACCATGAACAGAGTTGAGGGTTCCTGACATTTTCCCTCCATGAAGGGCACTCTGCTGTAGTTTTTCATGGTTATCTGAGCAGAGATTTGTTTCAAGGGGAGTTGGAATATGGGAGATGAGATAATTTAAGACTATTCCCTGTGGTGGCAATAGAAACAACAGGAGGGAGCAGTCATTGCCTTCAGATTTATTTATGTCTCTGAGAATTTCAGCATCCAAGGCAAATTATAGACAAAATGCCTAAGTTTTAGATAATTTCTCTAGGTTTGTAGAGTGCCCGGACTCTGGATATTTATTCTGGTAGGCAGAATTCTAAACTCGTTCCCCAAATTCCACTCTCCTGGGGTCTCCCCCACCCCCCAAAATGGTACCTTCCCTGAACACGGGCAGGGCCTGTGGGCATGACGGATGTTGCCCCCAGGACTGCGTTAGTCTCTGGTGAAGGTGAAGGGTCCCTAAAGATGTAATCAAGGCTCAGATCAGCTTGACCTTGAGTGAATCCAAGGGAGCTTCCTTTGAGTGGGCCTGAGTGATCCAATGAACGCCCTTAACAAAGGGACTGGGCCCTTCCTGCTGGTTTTAAAGAGCGAGCTGCCATGATAGAGGGTCCCTGAGAAGGCTGTCGTGGGGTGGGGGGCTCTGCCACCTGAGAACTTTCCATGGCTAACAGCCAACCAGACAGTGGGGGCCTCAGTCCTACAAGCACAGGGAACAGAAGTCTGCCAATGACCACATCCAGCTACGCTGACAACTTCCTTGTAGCCTGAGACCCTGAGCGGGGACTCAGCTAGGCCACGGCTGGACTTCTGATCCAGGAAAACAGTACGATCATGAGCGAAGGCTGTTTTGGGGTGACTTGTTATGCAGCAGAAAGAAAGTAGCACATTTACAAAACAGTGTGTATGTGGAGATGGACCTGGGCATCAACAGGGCGGTTGTATCTTACGGGACCGGGACAGACACACGGCTCCAACAAAAGGATGAGGGAGGGTCCCGTGGTCCTGGGTGTACGCCTGTCAGGGCCCGTGAACTGACAAGTCTCCATGAGGAGTAAGAGAGACGCCGTGGAAAACTGAACGTGGCTTACATGGAAAAACGTTCCAGCATCTCAGAAGTGGCTCTGATGCGATCTTCGCCGGGAAAAACTTAACATTTTTAAATAATATTGTCTTGATTGCACATTTCCATTCATCACGACATTTCCCTCTGCCAAAACAAAGAACAAATGCGCTCTTTATAGGATAAAACTGTTATTTTATTTTATTTATTTCAGCCAAGCCAGGGGTCTCATAGTCCCTGACTTATAATCAGATCCCAGATTTCAGACGAAAGCTGGTTATTGATGGCCTACTTTTTTCAACATGGTAGCATGTCAATAAATTGGAGAATATTTTAGTTTGTTAGATTTCCCCAAGCATTCTGGAGAAATCCTTAGACAATTTGCCATATAAACTGAGTTAATTGCTTTACAGAGCAAAGCTATATCAACAACTCAGATATAGCGTATGACAGACATTCATAAGTACAAGACAGACATATTTGTCAATAAAATGATGTATAAGATAATTATTTTTATTATGTGAATTTCTACGTTGAAATCAAGATCGTCTGAGTTGTGCTAATGACTGGCATGACCTCAGCGAGTTGTCAGAGGAATGAGGAGGGAAAAGCTTGGGGTTGTTTACCGATTTTCCTCCGTTCTTCCTCCTGCCCAGAATGTAAATCTCAGGGCACCATAAAATTGAATAAAAAAAAATGTAAGTTTAAATTATTTTTATTTTAAGTCGGGTAGGAGCGTAATAGAAAAAGATCATCAAAACAATGAGAAGAAATAATTGTTAATTTCTACAGTACCTTGAAACAGAAGCCCAAGAGAATAAATGGAATAAGGATACTATTAAAATTTCCTCTTTTATTATATCTTCTCTGGCAGAGTAATTGTTGCTGTGTCCAATATATGCAGGGGACAATTTACTAGCTGTTTTCTATTAGTTTTTAACATTAACATATACAGAAATAAAATGAATAGCAAGCTTTCTTTGCTTAATTGAATGACTGACAAGGCATAGACATTGCAGGACCAACTCTTCTCCAGCGTGTCTGAAAGCTGAGGGAGCCAAACAGAAGTAACATAAGCGATGCAAACTTCCTCCTTTATTAAGTGAATATTGATGCAATATTATGGAATATTTTTCAGACCATCACATAGATGGGTCACGTGGTTCGTTTTCTGCAAGAATTATATATTAGTATTCAGATAGAAAAAAAGTCTAATGTATCATCTACACACAGGATTAAAGGTTTGCATAGAATTTTTTTTCTCTGTGAAATCATTACCCCTCACAGGTGCTCATCAGTGTAGTTGTTTCTAATGGCACGATGGCACAGAACAGTAAGTGACAGGGGACTCCTGGAAGCATACTGGCTTGTTCCAAACCTTGGATTTCCTTCATGACTTTTCCAGAAATAGAAAAAGTGACGACCTCTGGATCTCCAGGTGTATTCAAGGCTGGATTGGCGCAGGAATTCATGTGAACCAAATGTGATAAATGCTAACCCAAAATAAGATTAATAATAGTGTCCTTTTTTTCTGAGAGCAGGCTGTGTTTACAGCAGAGAGCAGACCATGTGCTATTTTCTCTCTTCTCCCCGTCCATCTGTGTGTCTGTCTTTCCCTGCACACGTACGTGCATATGTGTGTACGTGTGTTTACATACACACACACTACTTACACACATGATTATTTAATCCAAGAGCAGCCCTCTGAAGCAGGCACCATGAATACCCCCATTTTATAGGTGAGGAAACAGAGGTAGAGAGGCTCAAAGCCAGCTAGTACTTCTGGGTATACTGACCGAACCCAGCAGAGCTATACCTGGAGCAGGTGACCGAGGGGTGTATTCATCCAGCAGGTATTTATTGAGTACCTACTGTATACCAGACATTCTCCTCCATGCTGGGGGCATATAATGGACACAATAAACACAGTCCATGCCCTCATGGAGCCACCATTCTAGATTATTTTTAATGATCTATTCCGTAGAATCAGATGACTAACACTACCACCCCAGCCAAACTCAGCAAGTTAATTACAACTCAAGGAGGTTAATTAGGTATCCCAGGAAAATACATGATTGAGCTGGAAGTCTGTTTGGGGAGGCTCTGGGAGGCGGTGAAGCAGCCCTCACTAGTCCGGTGTCTACTTGGCATGCTCCCGTGTGCTTTGGTGCCATCGAGGGTGCTGTGTGCGTTGGGGACTGGTTAGCAAATTTCTCCTACACCCCTTCATGCAAGGTGCGCATCATCCCTCCTGTGATTTCCTGGTGTTTTGATTTAGAAGAAGAATAGGGACTAAATACAGTCCGATGTGAGTTTACAGGTAAATTGGCCCACGTTTGGTTTATCAGTCAGCTCAGCATGGGCTCTCCCCGTGTGGTTGGTAGAGCTTTGTAACCAGAGCGGGCTCGAATGGGCAGGTGTTTCATTTTGTAGGGCCCTGACCATCCGGGAGCCCGCCATGGAGCAACCTTTCAGGCTGGGCGGTCCCCGGGCCATCCCACACTCCACATTTCTTTGGTGCTACCGGTGGCATTTTTCGCACTGGCATTGATTTCTCTCCCAATTGCCTGTATGGCCGTCCCCGGGCCATCCCAAATGAAAGGCGGACCCTGAGAGGTTTACGGTGGACGTACACAGCGGCACCGACAGCACCGGAACTCCTCCAAAGAACATCGCAGCCGTGAAGATACAGTAATTCACATTTTCAATATTGCTAATAAAACTTAACAAATGGAAAACCAAAATGTCAAGCAAGCAATAATACTGATGGTATTTCTCTTAGGCCGAGTAAAGAAAATCATGGTGACTTTAATTGGTTGGAATAACAAAAAGAGGAGAGAGAAAAAGCCACCATGTGACTCAGCTAGAGGGAGAGCGAGAGCCTAATTTTACAAAGAGTAGGTGGTAATAATGCACCAGGCCTAGGAGAGGAGGTCCTTTAGACGGTGTAATTGACTTGGATTAATTGTGAGGGTGATGAATAGTGTCCCCCTATGTAAATGAGGGTATGCCCGGGACTCGAGACCAGTGAAGGTAGGCTGTGCTTTAGTGGACCGTGGCGTCATATTTCATGGAGCTCAAGTTGAAAGGGAAGAGGAGTGATATTTATGGAGTGCAAAGCACTGTGGGACTTTGTGGGAAACCACATATATCCCGCTTGTCAGAAAACATCTTGATATTTACTCCGGCAATCCCAAGGCTGAAGCCCCCCACCTCGCAAGCTTTCATTCACCCATTTTCCGGATAGAAAGCTCCGGTAAATCCACCAGAGCTGCCATGCTTTCCGGAATGTGGTTTCGGATTTGTAGAGGACTCCTGTGCGGTTCCACGACCGTGACAGGCGTGGGGGGAAATACGGGCAATGATTTGGGGAATCGCGCCGAATAATCCCCTTGTTGCCGTTTGTCACAACTGGATTCGATGCAGCCAACATTTCCCTTGTTGGTGATTTTTCCGTCAAACTTTAAGCCCCGCTGAGGGCCAGCATACACAGGGAAGAGATTGTGGCTTTTTTTTTTTTCTTTTTTTTTAAAGCAACTATCACTTGGGTTGCTTGAACTTGGTGCTGAAAGAACAAAGCAGCCCAGGGCGGGCGCTTGTTCAGACGTCCCCCGTGTCCAGACGCTCCCTGCCAGGTTCACAAACGGCTGCACCTGGGCTGGAGGTTTCTTTGTTACCAAGAGGACGTGGTGTGGACACAATCTTACCACTGCAGGCGCCTATGATTTTGAAAACAACTTCTTAGTGCTTGTTGTTAATATGCTCCAGACTCTCCCATTATCCCAGAGTCTTTCCAGCGTCCGCTCTGGCTTCCATAAGCTTTGGGAGAGCACATTCTTCCCCAGCTGTTTTGTCTTTGGTACCTCCGAGAGGTTGCAGTTCTATGACAATTCAAGCTTTTTATTTTTTATTTTATTCTTTTTTCTATTGGCCATGATGCCGCTAAAAATCAAAGCGCACATAAAACGGGGAATGTTGTGTGCACAGCCATAGTTTGATCCATGTTTCACATGTAGTATATTACGTTAAAAAAAGGTTAATTCTGTATCAAATAGAATCAGAAACACAATGCAGGGCTTGTCATGCTGACACGGGGTGGTGGGGACTATGGTGCCGCTCAGCAGGAAGCCTTGTTATATTTTTTATATGTTAGTAGATGTCTACTTAGAATTGATCAAACCTTTGCTTCCGAAACATATATGCCAACACCCTCCCCAACACACCATAAACCAGACTCTCAGAAAATAATAATGATGCTTATCAGTCACTCTCCTTGAGTTTGCTTGTGAAAAACCTCCAGCTAGTGTGCTATTCGAGCTCTTAAAACATAGATCTTTTTGCTGTACTGATAATTCACTCACAGCTTGAGATTGATGACTATGTGAAGTCCATAAAAGATGTTACCACTATATTTTGTTCTTATGATTTATTTTATCATGTTGTCAAGGTTTGCAGAAAACAAGAAACAAATCAATGAATGTCATGCTTAAATATTAAAGAAGGCTGTAATACACATTTTTATTCAGATGCCTTATTCAATCTTGTGGCTCAGAAAAGAGTAGTGGCAACCGAGCTTTTATTTGAATTACTTTTGGAAAAATTAATTTAGGAGCACTGTTGAATTGTGAATGGCAAAAGGTAGCTAACCTTATTTGCTTAAATAGGAATATATGGTTGCAAGAGTCCTTGGAAAAGCAGTCCTAACAAACCGCAGGGAAGTGAATGGATTTTAAAGCATCAAGAAGTTGGGTTGGAGTGTGCTTAACAAGCCCGCGGCGTGGACAGAAGGGTATTTGAAAAGAAGTGAAGGGATAAGACTTGGCTTCGGGGATGGGGGATGGATACTGCACACTTTGCTTTTGAAACGAATCATTTCCTTCATCATTATTTGAAATGAAGATCACCGTCTTCCTAGGGAAGGCACCGTCTGCAAGCATGGCATATCCAGATTGTTGGCCTTTCCCACACCTCATTAGATAGCAAGCAGAGAAGAACAGCTAAATCTTGCTTTATTTTTCAGAGTTTGACTGGATTTCTGGAAAGGGGCCTACCTGTGCCGATGTTGTCAACCGTGTATTAGAACAATCCAGAGTTGGAGACGGTGTATTTCCAGGACATAGAAAAATATACACTCTGAAGTCTGACTTTATTTAGTTGTTTTGGGTTTTTCCTTTGTTTATTTGTTTTGGTTTTGGTTTGGTTTTGAGGCAGAGAAGCATCCCCCCCCACCCAAAAAAAGAGAGTCAAAGGACCCACATCAAGAACGAAAGTCCCAGGACGTGTCCAGGATGAGTGGGCTTCAGCCCAATCCCTTTCTCAAAACTCAGGTCTGTGTTGGGATAAGGGATAACAGACCCCATGATTGCCTGGCACTTTGAGGTCCTGAAAGCTTTTGAATTATCAAAGAAAAAGTAATTAGGTTCAGCATCATTTCATTGCTAAGTGTATTTTATTGTATTTTATTATATTCTTGTTTTGTGAAAACTGGTGTTCAACACAGGGTAGGTATGGTGGGTCCAGATTAACATGAATATTCAATTAGCCACAGGGCCCTGCTCTTGGACCATTCGGAATAAACTGGAGTTTATTTAAATTTAGAAAACAGATAAATTAGGAGATGATCATTTGCATTACAATAGGATTGTTCATTCTAAGGGAGGATTCCTTGTGGGATTCTTTTAAATAGAAAGCTCTCCAAGTACTTTGAAAAATATAATTTGATTTTTAAAAATTCTCTTCTCATGTAGTTTCTCAGGAACATGCTATTGTATGAAACGAGAGGCGTATCTACTTAATTTGGTAATGAGAGAGCTTCACTGAAAATATTTTGGACTTAAAAAAAAATTCAGATGTGCTCGGATAAAGTCATACTGAGACCTCAAACTTACGTTCTGTGTCATGACCGTTTCCTTCTCTCCTGGTCAGCTCCAAAGCAAATTTCAATTCTGTTAATTCATCTTTAACCGACAACGCTCACTCTGCCTCTGCCCTGGACAAGAGGAGGTTCTCTGGGGGGCTAGAGGGACAGCCAGGATCTAGCTGGGCTGCTGGGGTTGCTGCATCCTTGTCTTAGCGGACCAGGAAGGAGCTAGAAGCAGAGGGCATGGGGTTCAAAGAAAGAAGCCTCTGGATGAGGCAAGCAGTTTGGGTGGTTGATCACAAAAGCGTGCATGCGCGCGCGTGTGTGTATGTGTGTGTATGTGTGTGCGTGTGTGCGTGGTCATCTGGGTGGCTATTCTGGTTCTTAAGACAACAAAGAACAGAAATGCCGGGGGGGGGGGGTGTCAGGGGAAGAGATCCTCAGTGGATGGGCCCGCAGGGCCAGCCCTGCCCTCACTACAGGGAATCTTGGTGGCAAGGCCCCTGCTGCTGGGGCCAGAGTACTTGGGTCTAAGCCCACCACCTCTTGTTCTCTCCTCGTTCCTGGAACCACAAACTAAGCATCTCTCCCTCCTGGGGTCCAATTTTCCAAGGAAGGGAGGCTCTTACTCAACATTCATGGGACCCAAAGGGGTCCTTCTGTCCCTGACGCTGTGCGTCCCAAGCCTCATTAACTGGTCTGTTGGTGAAAATGGTCATGGAGTCAAGTAAGTTAAGAACCTTCGGGTGAACACAATTAACATGGTTCTGAGAAGCTGTACGGTTAGGGGGCTTGTGATCTCTGTCACGTGGCTAGATCTCCACCAAGGGGACACACTGTGCAGAATTTCCAGTCTTTGCATAAAGCCCCTCCTGCAGCAAGCACTTAGCTGAACACCCTTCGGAAAAGCTGTCAGAGGATTTCCTGGTGGGGGGAAGCCATCTGGAGAAGCGCAGTCGTTCTGGGAGGACAGTGGCTCCTCCTCTCAGCTCTTCTTGGGATATTTATAGGCACGTCAGCAAAGCTTGTCGGCCAGAATGAATTTCTTCATTGAAGGAACCGGGGAGGTGATAGGGAGGACTTTTGGGGGGAGCAAAACCTTCGGAAACCCAGGAGCTTGGCCCCTCTGTCAGGGACCCCTAGGGTTTTCAGACTCTGGAAGCATCTTGTTGCTCCAGCCCTAACCCGGTATCACTGTTCTGCCTGGCCGCCTGCAGCATTCCACTGGCTCCCTTTTACCAGCCCAGGGCTGAGGTCATTGTTAGCTGCTCCTGCCAAGGGGACTCCCTTCTGGAGGAGAAGACACGTCTGTTCCCCTGGAGCATCAGGAGAGTCCCATGGAGGTCGCTCGTGCCCTCCTTGGCCGTGAGCTCCTGGAGGGCAGCACGAAGTCCTGCCTGTTCTGTCTTCCTCTTCCGGTTCTAACAGAGTCTCTTGCCACTTGTCACCTGGGACTGCGGGGTTGACTGTGTGCTGTAGAGGGTCGCACCTCGAGAGGATTTAAGCAGAGCAGGACCAGAGGCTCTGGTTTCCAAGTAGACGCCATCCTGGTCTGTGCTCAGAACCAGTGGGTTCCTTCCCTCAGCCCGTACGCCGGAGCTGGATAGCTCTAGGCTTCCCACGCCTGCTCTGCTCAGCCTGGAGGCCCACTTGGATGGCTGTTCTCATAGTAGCACCTGGGCTTTGGAGAAGCCTCATGATGCAATAATTGGGCAAAGTGACCAAACCCTGGGTGCATAGAGTGGAGAGGCAAGAGCCCTAAATGAGGAGGCAGAAGACCTGGCCTTGGGACGCATGCTCGGTCCAGTTTAGGACTTTACTGGCTAAGTCAGGGAATGTGGATACAGCCTCAGTTTCTTCATCTGGAAACGTGAAAAGACCCATCGCACCTCCCACGTTTGGGAATGATACAATGATGAATGCAGAAATAGGTACAAGCCGTAGAGCGTTCTGAAAATGCCAGATCTTATTAGTACGTTGCTCAGGGTAAACTGAGGCGTAGGGAGGTGACCCAGAGGCAGATAACAAAGTGAGTCTGTTCATAGGCACGCTCGTGCAGGAAAGTTAGTCCGTCTGCTGATGCCCAAATCAGGCTCTTCCAGGAAAGGGAGCTGGAGGGACTTGTTTTCTCTGCTCCCACGTCTCCCAGACCCCAAGGGTGATCCTGAAAGTCAGATGGGCTTGGGAGCCTGTAACTAAAGGTGCATCAAGGTCCTCATTTTGGTGGCCTTGAAATAGGAGGATGCTGCCTGTGCCCACCTGTTTGCTGTCCTCACACTCAGGGTCTGTGCCAGGGCATGGATGCAGCCAGCCTGGAGAGCCGTCCTTCTGGTTTCCTGTGACGAGCTCATGACTTTAGGAATCACCTGGAATTCATTCTATAAAAACAGAAAACAGTTCAGAGGCTGCATGCACTCATCCATGGGCTTGGGCAGCCAGTACCGAATTCCTGAATTTCTACATAGAATGGGCAGATCAAAGCCTTTGTGAGGCACACGCAAATGGACTGGCCTGGGGCCGGGCCTATTTTCTCCTGATGACACGCATGATGGGGGTGTGGGCAGTCAACCACACAGCTCTCCACGGTACCGAGAAGCCCGAGCCAGGGTCTAGGCTGTGCGTGGGTGGAGCAGGCTGGATGGGCCAGGAAGTAAAGACCATTTTCTCCAGCCCCAGGCTGCAGCAGGATCTGGTCCCTGAGCGGGGCTGCATCTCACCATCACCGCAGAAATGACGCTGGATCTGTCTGTCCCTGCAAGCACCAAAGAGCCACTCTTGCCCTTGGAAAGTTCTCAGCTTCAAGGACTATAGTCATATAAATACCTGATGGCTTCTCAAGGGCTTTTGAAAGATCTGAATTTCCTGTCATTGATTCAGTCATTCAGATGGGGACAGTCCTTCCAGGGGACGGCGGAAGACCACCTCGAAGCTTCCTCTTTATTTGGGTGCTATTTCTAGAACTTTCTATAGGTCACCTCCTGATCTCTTTTCCAAAGAAACCTGGGGGACTCTCCTTGAGGTGTGTCTCAAGGAGGAGACCCCGTAGGTCAGACTGCCCTGCAAAGATTTGCTCAAAATGGTGGGAGGAGGAAGCAGCAGAAAACCGGCCATAGGGACTTCCTGCGCTGTCCTGCCCAGCTGCCTCCATGCGGTGTTGCTGGCTGAATGGCCCTCCCCGAGTGTTGGTGGGTCCTGTGTGTTCGGGCTCTGAGTGCATGGTACACAGGAGAGTTCCTGAGAAGGCCATCTGGCCCAGCCTCTGCCTTGCTCTGGTTGTCCCAGGCCTGAGTGGGAGTGGGTCCAGGATTTCACCTTTTAAGTAAGAGAAACTCTTGGATTCCTGGAGGTGGGGAGCAGGACACAAGTCCCACAGGTGACTCCTCTCTCAGGAAGGTAACACAAGGAAAGGGACACGAGCCATCCATTAGGGACCCTCGGTTCCCTGTCCACAGAGAGCATCACAGTCACACCTGGGGGCTTCCAGATAATCAAGGGGCCGGGCCCAAAGCTAGAGTTCGAGCCCAGATGCATGAAGGTCCTGTGGAGCTCAGGCCTGACACCTGCTCTCTGCACTTTCCCAGTCCCAATCTCTCTCATGGAATCTGACTTCTGGGCCAAGGTCAGAGAATGTCTGTCTGGAGGAATTCAGCAGCTGCACAGGCAGTTAGAAGATCCTGTGTCCCGGGACATCTCTCCAAAAACACTCGGTGCCCACGGGGAGACCACATACACACACACACACACACACACACACACACACACTATGCCCTCACTCCTCTCTGCCTAGTGCCTGCAGTTTCTAATTGTGGGGCAGAAAGAATGGCTCTGTACACGTAAGAGCCCATCTATAAATGCACCAGATAATCCTTTCTGTTCCCGACGCAGAACCCTGAATGCCCAACTGCTCTGAGTAGCAGACGGTAAGTGCGGTTGGCTGCAGGGCGATCCCACGCCACGGCAGTTCATGTCCGCAAATATTTTCTGGTTTCCCTTGGATGAAATGGCATGTAACGTATGGACTGGCTAGCGTAATCTCTCCCCTACTCGGAGTCCCAGGGACGTGGGGTCTGCGTCCCGCCCACCCACTTCACAGACACGTGTCCTAGTTGATCCCGGAACAGAAATTGCCATTGTCTGCCCCAGTGAGAGGAGGGAGGAGAGCAAAGAAGCCGCAGCAGCTCCGTGCACAGGTCAGTGACTGTCTCTGCTTCCCCTCCTGAGCTTTCAACCACATCCAATTAGCACGGCCCCGCGTGACGCAGCCGGCTTTCTTAATGAGAGTCATGCTCCAGCAGAACGCGCGCGACCTGAGCCTTTAGAAACAGGTGCCTTCCTGGGAGCCCAGGTGGGGATACAAGTAGGACAGGCCCCTCCGTGCAGCTGCGGGCAGGCGGCCTCAGCCTCTTGGAACCAGAAGTTTGCTGGCATGTGATCACTTAGGCCATCTCCACTGTGTTCCGCCTTCCCCAAGGACCTGGACAGGAGAGAGAGGGAGGGGAGCCAGGTTTTTGCCTCCTGGAGTGGGGCCTTCTCTAGCTGCTGGGTTCATTTCTTGGGGTCTTCCAGAAACTTCCCCACACCTTCCAGGGGGGCTGCCCACCCCTAGTTCCTCTTTGCATATATATACCAGATATGCTGAAACATTCTCCTACTTGTGCATTTCACTTGCTAAAAGGTGAGCTTCTCCAGGGCAGGTGGCATCTCATTCATCACTTCCGTGCCCAGGGCTGAGCATGGGAGCTGCTCAGTGGCTGATTTTCATGTACTTGTTCACCTTGAGATGAGATCACCTGAAGGGAAGGTGGCTTCAGAGCTCTGGGGCCACTGCCCTGAGAAGGGAAGCACAGGAAAGGGGTGGTGGCCCTGCAGAGATTGGAGGGACGCGGTCATAAGCCAAGGAGCTCTGGCAGCTTCCGGAAGCTGGAGGGGCTAGAGAGGTTCTCCCCTAGAGCCTCCGAAGGCAGGTTGCACAGCCTTGCCAACACCTCAGTTTCAGACTTCCTGCTCCAGAACTGTTGTTTTAAGCCCCCTGGTGCGTGGCACCTTGCAGCAGCAGCCCAAGGAAGCCCACCCCCCGACCTCCCTTCAGCGCGGTGACCCAGTCACTCTTCCCTTCTCTGTGCTTACGCACAAGCCCCTTCCTCCACTGCGGACACCCACCCACTCCTTTAGTGACCCCGAACGAAGCCCTCTTTATCCCCCAGCACACAGCCACGCTGACCACCACCTGATCTCTGATCTGCCCCTTCTACCCTGTGGGCGGCAAGAAGCCCTGTGCGGGGGAGGACAACCAGGCTTCGCTGCGTGAGTCACAGGTGTACTACCCCATGGGGGCACGGGGAGGCACGAGAGGCAAAGAGAAGTGGGATCATGCGGATGGGAGTCACCTCTAGGTGCCCTTCTCCTTCCAGATGACCTTGTAAACCGGATGTGCTTGACATGGACCACATTCCGGCGACTGACCTGGGCGCTGAGGAATCAGCACAGGAGGCTTCTCTCCCTCAAGAAACTCATTGCTCAGGAGCAGAGATGGGCCTGCAAGCTGGTGTCACTAGCCAGGACCCTGGAGCCTGTCCGCGAGCTAGGCAGGCTCCGTGCAGAGCGCTTTGCCTCATCTCATCAGGGTCCAGGATGCCCGGCTACGTCTGAATTTCAGACACACCACACTGTTTTTCTGGCAACCCTGAAGTTAGCCATCATCTCTGTTCTATGAAGGATGTCGTAACAGGGTCTCCAAGTTCCAAATAAGAAAACAGAAGATGAAGAACTTGTATCATTTCATTTTTACATCAAATTAAAAGCCATTTGGTCCGCGAGATGGTCATAGCGGACTTCATATAGGCCCGGTCCCGTGGTCTGCAGAGCATGGGCGTCTCTCAGAGTGCTCGGGAGGGAGTGCATCTGTTAGAAGCTCTGCGGAACCACCTTTTGGTAGAACTGCGGAGAACATTCTGCAGAGGACCTGGGAGAGGGGAGGGAAAGGGTGGGGCTGGAAGAGGGGAGAGGGAGGGTCTGAGAGGCAGGCCCTCCCAGGGGCCCAGCGCGGAATCAGTCCCCAGCTTCCCGCGTGTGCCCTGGGCAACAACCCTTGGATGTGTCCTTGGAAAACGTGGGGCTTGTGGCCTCAGGGGCTCATCAGCTGGTCCTGACAGTCTCTGATCACCCCAACATATGGACCCTGGAGCAGTCCTGCACCCAGCGGTTCAGAACTTGCTTCATCACAGAAACCTTTCCTATCCCTTAGACCATTTCACAGGGTGCTCGTAGCTCGTAGACCGCAGCTGGATAGGCCATCCCGCCCCAGCCGTAGTGAGCGAGATGCGGTCGCGTCAGATGGGAGGAGAAGCTCCCTTTCACCCCATGCACGCCACGTGTCACGGCACAAATCAGCCCATCGCAGCCACTCCCATGCCCACTCCCCTTTGCTTCGTCATCTCTGCCTGCTTAGAAACTAGCGCAGTGCCTGGCGAAGGTGTGTTCTCGAAGAATGGATGAATGGAACGAGGAATGGCCTGCCTGGGATGTGGGGGCAGCCCATTTCTCTTTCTGACGACCGTCCGTGTCAGAAGGGGTTTATGAAACACCTTCCTGATCATGCCTCCCTTCCTCCGTCCTGAACACCTCTCCCCTCTTCTGGTCCTGGCCCAGCTGGGCTGGAGCCTCTGAGCGCTGTCAGGGCTCTGGTGCTGTGGGACAGCCGTGTCTCATTGCCATCGCTAAGGGAGGTGGCTTCATGGAGAAAACAATGGCAGGGCAAAACGCTGGCTGAGCGGCTGGGACCAGGGCTGAGACCAGGGAAGGGGGCGCACGTCGATTGGCCTTGGAAAGAGGCCTGAGGCTGAGGCTCACGAGTGCTGGGTGGCCGCAGGAACGGGGAGACAGCAGCTGACCCTCGAGTCCCGAGGACAGCGCAGGCGTGGGAGCCAGTCTGCAGGGCCTCCGCCCCTTAGGACAACCTGCTCATTTTACAAACAGGCTGACAAAGGACTTCACCCAACGGGGCAGGACGCCAGCGGGGAGGGCAGCACCAGCTTCCTCCTGGTCCGCAGCAAACAAGCCCAAGGCCCATAAATCTCTGTGCAAGCAGCTGATGGGGCCTGGAGCCTCGGGGTGCCCTCCTGAAAATTCTCTCATTTCTTACTTTGCCATTTGTGGCACCAGCATGAGTCCTCCTGCTCTCCTGCACCCACTTCTGACGCATGACCTGGTCCCTCCCGATGGCGCCTCTAGAGGAGGCTCAGCCTGCATCGGCCTCCGCCACCCCTGATGGCAGCAGCACATGGAGGGCCACTGTGACAGGCCCGGGCTGGCGGCGAGAAAGTCAAACCCCCAGATGTTTCCCGGAGAAGAGCCAACATACTCAGCGTTTGAGATGGATTTGTATTACGTGTGTGCTCTGTGCGCACGGGGGTTTGAGAACAGCCCACTGAGAGAGGACTGGGCTTGGAAGAACCCACAGACCTTGGGCAGATGTAGCCCAGAGAGGTCGAATGACCGGTACACATCATTAGGGGCCAAACTAGAATGACATCTGGGCAGTTCGGTACGGACATAACGGCAGCCAGAGCCAGGCAGGGAGTTCGGCTTCTGGTCCTCCCTCCACGGGCTGCTCGCACTGGGCAAATTACTGAAGCATTCCACACCCGGGCCTCGTCCCCTACCACAGAGCAGACACGAGTGCCCCTTCCTTGGGGCTCCTGGAGGATTCCGTAATGCGATTCACGGCCAGGGCTTGCACAGGCTCTGGTGCAGAGCAAGTGCTCAGCCAACGGTTGCTGGTTGTGAGACGTGGCGGTATCGGGTCCAGGTGTGAATGGACGCCAGGCATTGTGACTTGTGATCTGTCTTGTAGAACAGCGTGCATACGAGACATTTTTAAGCCGACACCTTTAACTTTTGGCAGCAAGCGTGGGACGGTGGTGACTGTCTCTTTCCTGGCCCTCCCCGCACTCAGACCCAACACGCATTGAACCCATGCCCGCCCTGCCGCAGGGGCGGGAAGAGTGAGGTCTCAGAGCCAGATGGTGGGTCTCACTGCAGTCCCTTAGCAGCTGTGTGACTTTGGGCGAGTCACTCACTCTCTGTGCTCTACCTTCATCGGTAAGGTGAGGATTAGAGGAGGAACCTCCTCATAGGTTCTTTTGACGCTGGATAAACTAACGGTCTCAGAATGACCTTGGTGCCTGATAGGCATTTGGGGAGGGTGTTACAAAATTGTTCTCATCAGCGCTCACAGGTACTTGGGGGAGGGAGGGGGATGGCTCGGGGGACGACACTGGGATGGTGGATACGTGACAAGACGCGGTTGTCAAAACCCACAGAACGTACAACGCAGGAGTGACTCTCGGGTAAGTTATGAACCGACATTGGCTGGTCAACTGTTATGACAATGCCCGCTAAAGCAAGATGGCGGCAGCCGGGGTGGGGTGGGCGCGGGGTGGGGGGGGGAGGGCCTGTGGGGTCTCTGCGCACCTGTGCTCTGTACTTTTCTGTAAGCCTGGAACGTCTCGAAGAAACAAGGTCCAGTCATTAAGCCTTATCCAGGGACTACGCTGTGGTGCTGTTTGCCCTAGGGGTGCCCCACCCCCACGTTCTTCTGGAGGTGTGCGTGCTGGTCAGTCTGCTCTGTTCCCGCCTCCCACCCCCTTTCCTTCTTTGGTTCCAAAGCCATGCCCTCCAGAGCTGACCCATCTACTTTTTTTTTTTTTTTAAGATTTTATTTATTTATTTGACAGAGATCACAAGCAGGCAGAGAGGCAGGCAGAGAGAGAGGAGGAAGCAGGCTCCCCACTGAGCAGAGAGCCCGATGCGGGGCTCGATCTCAGGACCCTGAGATCATGACTTGAGCTGAAGGCAGAGGCTTAACCCACTGAGCCCCCCAGGTGCCCCTGACCCGTCTACTCTTTCAAGTCCCAGAAGTGCCTGCTCACGGATTGATAGAGACAGGCAAGGGGGTGCAGAGCTTCCAGGCTGGGCCAGAGAAACTGCAGATGCTTCTGGCCCCCAGTGGTCCTCTTCTGCCCCCTCCCTGCTGCTGGCCCACTCCAGCACTGTGTCCCAAGGGTGGCGGCAGCAGCCTGTGGCGGCACCTCTCCCGTGACGGGGAGGACATCCTGAATGCCAGCTTATCTGCCCTTGGGCTGCCAGCTCCAGCTCTGGTGCCGAGGGGTCTGCCTCCTCACTCAGATCTGCTTCATGACTCATCAGGATCTTTGCGCCACAGGCCACCCTGGAAAGCCCTCACCGCAGCGAGAAGCAGAATGTGGAGTAAGGAAAGCAGGGCTTACCCAGGTGTCGCGTCGTTCACAGTGCCTTCCACGTAGGCAGGTTAATGTCACGCCGTACTTCCTTGTCCTTCCTCTGTGACTTCTCGCCAGCAAAACTGCGCAGACGGTCAGCTCTCAATGGTAGTTTTTTCTAGGTTATTTGGTTTTACAGCTTTCCAAACTTGGCATAATAGGTGCGATTATAGTTTCTCAAAACCCAGAGAAGGACTCTACATCATGGAACGAAAGGGAGAGGAAGGACCCCTTTGCACCTCCAAGTGCTAGAGTGAGTTCTCACGCCACTGCTGTGTCCGTGTTATCCGTAACCATCATGTCTGTCGGTGCGTGTCGGTCACAAGCTGGAGCCGTCTCCCCAGAAAGTGCTGGCACTGACGCAAGGCCCGACTCTGATGGTGACCCAAGAAACTGAAAATCCCCCACGTGAGAAAGCAAGATGACGGTGACCACTGAGTGACCTGTTCATCCCCTTTGGGGCATCTTGGGACTCGTTTTCATGGGCATTAACCAACCACACTTGTTTGGGGTCAGATGGGCAAACTACCCCAAAGAGAGAACTGCATGCTTTTTCCACAGTTAAAGGGAAAAACAAATTGAGGAACTACTCACTTGGTGGACTTCAGGGGCTGCAGCTCCTTACCGGCTCAAGTTAAGTACTCGGAGAAATTGTGAAAATTGGATCCAGGACTCGGGAAACCTGCAGCATTGATAAGGCCAACATGACAAGTTGTCACTTTGCCGTATGTTCCCTAACATGACTAAACCTTAATAGCCAGGTTATTCTGGTGACTCTAGAATAATCAGGGCAACAGAACAGGAATGAATGGCAGTTACTGTAATTACTCTAGAAAGAGGACCAAAGCAAACAGAAATTCTCTCTAATTTTATATATTCCCAATAGGTGCCCATGCTACATCATTATCACTATAGAAACTACTTGGTAGTTAGCCCCAAACCAGCGCCGCGTCACATGCCGGCGGGTCAGTGCCCACACGCCGCCCCCAGGCATCCTGGAAACTCCAGGTGAGCTCAGAGGAAGCCGGGCTTCGGGCAGAGGGGCCCAGACCAACAGACTCTCCAGACTAACCCTCTCATACGCAGTCTCTTCCATTGATGTGAATGGACTGAAACTGCGTATCCCACGCCGCTCTCTGGATGTGAGCGGGCGTGATGAGGCTGAGCTGGGGTGGGGGGGAGAGGGAGGAGGGATGGGCAGCGATTGTGGGAGGCGGGATCGAGGGAGACTTTATTATTATTATTATTACTATTATGTAAGGAATCCCCTGGAACTGGTTTGGATCCCCGTTAGAAGTACTCGGTGAGAGCGGGGTTACATCAAACTTGCGTCACCAGCTTTCCACGAACCAGGAAGCCAGGTAATAAAGGCTGGGCAGGCGTGTCTTCCCTTTCTCTGTTTTGTGTTATTATTGGCGATTCTTCGGCATCTCACAGCCCCAGGGTACCGATGTGTGGGCTTCAGGAGTGAGTACCTCCGGACCAGACACATCCCGGGAAGTTGGCACCAAGCGCACATCAGTGGCCCTGTGGCTGGCTCACCGCCAAGAGCCTGGGGTCTGTTTCTGAGGGCTTCCCCCTCACCCCAGCGGCTAGCCCATCCCATCCTGCCAGTTTCCCCCCGGTCAGGGCAATGGGACTTCAGAAAAAGTGGGAGTCCCACCTTTTAATCCCAAGGAACAAGGACCAGAAGAAGAGGGCTTTCCCAGGAGGGAAGGCACGAAGTGTCATTTTCCTTTGGGTCCAGCACTGAGAAAAGTAAACAAGGCCTTGCCATCCAAACCTGAAATCCCATCAAAGAGCGTTCCCGGCCAGCCGAGAGCGGTCATCAAAAACACGGAAATGCGAACAATGAGCAGGGCGCAAAGTCAGAAATTTATAGGTTTTGGCCTTTGCTGCTACATATCCTGGAAGAAAAAAAAAAAAAGTGTTAAAAAAACAAAGGCTGGTTGTGGATGTGGGGGCCCCGACACCGGCCGTCTGACGGATCGACCCTGGGCCTGACCTCCACAATATGTTTCCACAGGTAATTCCATAACTCTCCGGCCAACTTTTAAAGGCTTCCTGTTTGACAGCCGAGAGAAAGGAAGTCCCCGACACCGGGGAGCCCAGGCCCTCCCCGCCGCCGCCCATCAGCGTGCTGGAACCTGTATAATTTATACTCGGTTTCATCACCTCGTCGTGCACACATGATGAAATTTATTTCTGCTGATAACTGGGGTTTTAGCCGTGCGGTGGTTGAAGTCCGCGTGACGAGATGTTCTGTTTCTGTTGTTGTTGGAATGTGTGCCGGGCCGGACGGTGAGGCTGATGAATGGCTGCTGCGGCAGATTCATAATCTAGGGTTTGGTGCAGCTGTGCGGGAAACTAATAGCTAGCAGGGACCGCTGAGGTCCCCAAGCTAATACCTGTCT
>PISX010000846.1:162500-167500 GCA_004024625.1 Mellivora capensis | reverse complement strand
GCCAGACACAGTGCTAGGTGCTGAGGATAAAAATAAAAGCCAGGCTTTGTCTTCCCAGAGCAGACACGCAGGTGTGGGTCTGGATGCAACAACACTGTGGTATGTAGAGCTTGTAAGAAGGCTGTTTATATGCCAAAGTTATATAAAAGTACTTTTATATACAAAGTATATAAAAGTTGGGTTCGAGAGTCTTCACAGAAAAGGAGGGGCTGAGTAAGGTTTTGAAGGATGCAGAGGAGTTTGCCAGGCCGACAAGGTGGAGGTAGCTTTCCAAACAGTGGGTCTGGGACAGTTTGCTTCACTGTGGGGCCTCTGTAGCTGGGGGATGCACAGTTATTGGTAGCCGGGGAGCAGAGAGACAGAGGCTGTGAGAGCAAAACAGAGCTCTGCCGAGAGGGTACTTCTGGGCCAGGTTAAGCCTTGGGAAGGTTTCCTGGAGAGCAGCAATAGGGAGCCATGGCAGGGCTGTCGGCCCGGTAGTGCTCTGCTCAGATTTGCATTTTAGAGCGATTCCCCCTGGCAGCCGTTTGGTTGTCCTTGCTTTATGTCTCGTTGGGTCACCCTCCTGGGATCCCGAATGGTGGAGCCCACACTGCACACTGTCAGCTATGCGAGCGGGCAGCTGTGACAACATCTGTACCGAGCATGAGGACGGCATTTGGCGCCGGGGAAGAACTGAGAGCAGGGACTGAAATGAAACCAATAATGGGTTTTTTAAACATTTGTTTTATTCTTGCTCTAAATGCGCGGCCTCTTGTAACCCCGTGGATGGAATTCTATTGTGTCCAAGTGCAGGGACGTTGGAGAATGGTTTTTGGTAAAGAATGTGTCAAGGAGAAGTAGAGGAAACTCTTCAAAGCTGCCCTTTCCTGGCCTTCCAGGGAGGTGGGGTGTCGACGGGCCTGACTGCTCCGAGGTGTATTTTTGGAGCTGCACTTGATGCGAGGGGAAAGAATTTGACTTTTCAGCATGGAGCCCTGCACGCAGGGAGATGCCTCTTACATTGTATTTAGAACATTTTCTTCATCAAAACACGATGCCAAGAACCCTTTCTGAGGAAGTGGAACTCGGGTGCCAGCACAATCCCACTTATAAATAGCCCAGACCTGCCTGGCAAGGAACAAAAATACTAGACCCGCACTCCTGCAGCCAGCGGGAGCTTTGAAGGATGCGGTCGACCAGTCTGACTTACACCCCTTCCCTGGTCATTGTAGGCAGAAACAATGCCATCTTCCCGAAAGGAAATCAGCAGGAAAAACTCCTGCAGCACTTCCTATTCAGAGTTTTTTTTCCCTTTCGGACCTGAAATGGGCATCCCCCCACCTCCGACCCCCTCCCCCATCCCCAAGTCCACCACCACTGAGATGCCTCCTCCATGTTCACTGGTTCCGGGAGAGTAAGTGTCTGGATTTTCCCAAGTGGGAGCACGGAAAGTGCTTTTACAGTTCCACAGAGCTTTTTTTTTTTCCTCCCCCCCCCCCCAAATTGCCTTTCTGTTTCACATATCTTACGAAGCTTCTGACAAAACGTATAAAACCTCGGAGGATAAAATGGCAAATGTTTTTATAAAGTGCCCTATTGGCTTAAGAAATCTTTTGTGATTGCATTTTTTAAATTAATAGGTGGATATGTTTTTCTTTCCCTCCTTCTCTCTTTTTAAACAAATGTTACGCTTTATAGCAGCTCGATCTTGCTGCTTTACAATATCAATAAACGCAGGTACACCTGCGCTATAAAATCCACTTTGCATGAAGCAGGCCAGTCCTGTTTTATAGCCCATTTTTCACCCATTGTTCTCGAGTCATGTCATAGGTGTGCTGTAATGGGCTGGGGAGGTGGACGCCTCAAAGATCAGTTTAACAAAATGGTCTAATTTTGCCAACTTTAGTGCCAAAATCTGGATTGAAAAACGCAGAACTAATATCCCAGTAGACGCACAATATGATGTCACTTCCCTGAAAATGGCCAAGATAAACATCTATTTCCAGATCACTTGCACTTACAACATGAATTCTACCTCATTTTCAGTCCCCAAATTACGGTTCCTGTTTTCTAACAATTTTGATGTTAACCTGGTTGACATTTGAACTTTCCTGACTTTTTCTCAGACTCGAAGATTTTATTACACTGCCGGCAGAGGAGGCAAAATTCCATTCCAATATAATGACACTTTTGGAGTCTGAAAACCTGCGAACTTTTAAAAATGAGGCGAGGTAGATTGAATAGTCCTTCTGACGGAAGCGTATACACAGATGGGCAATTGAGGACCCCAAGACTTGGCCCGACAGAGCTCTTTAGCCTGATGCTAGCTGATCGGAGGCTCTTTGGCCACGATGGAAGCCTCATATTTTGTTTTTCTTTCCTTTTGAGTGGACCAGTGGAGTTAGCCTGTATGCATATATGTGATTGCTGCAAGAAATTATTTTCTTACAAAGTGTCGTGTTTGCTGAGTGTGTATTACATGGGACAAGGCTCTCTGGGGATATAAATATGGATTGCCCATAGACAAAGAAGCGGAACATCTGCTGTACGTCAGACTCTTCACGTGCATTACCGTAATTGACACAAACCTCAGGCAGACCCGACACTGTGGGACCATTCCACAGACTGGCACACTGAGGTTTAGCGATGGTAAATTAATGCAGCTACTGCAGCCGTTGCTGCTGCTGAGAGCTCCTTCTAGAGCTCGTCCACTGGGTACTCAGACGGTGAGCTGAACGCTCTTTATGATTTCGTAACATCCGTGTGAGGCAGATATGATCACTTACCCATCCTACAGATGAGGAAAGTGACAGTGGGAGTCCTCACCTTACTTGGGTTAGGTTACTTGACTGCAAGTGCGGGCATTAAAATTCACAGCCAGACTCTGTAGCCTGCTCTGGGATATGGTACATCCTTGCCAGACTGGGCAGCAGCCGTTCTCCTGAGCACACCCTGTAGAAAGACGGGATGGGAAGACGCTCAGGTGCACGTCTACTCATGGAATGACAACGTGCAGCTGAGCTGAAGCAAGCGGGAGCAGCCCCGAGCAGTGAGAACTTGGAGAAACAAAGGAGTCGGGGAGGCCGGGAGAGCTTGGGGAAGGTGGGTCTCGACGGCCACTCACGGCACAGCTGGGGTTTGCATCGACAGGAAAGGCGAGTTTTGGCTTTGATCTCATGTATGCCATTTCCTTCTAGTCCACTCTATTCTGGCCAGACTGGCTTTCTCTCCTGAATGTCTATTCTGTCGCTGGCCAAGAACCATGCAGCTTCATAAGTGTGTTCTGGTCATTCTGAAAGGTGACCTCTACCTACAACGACTACTACTACTACCGCACAGACATTTCTTCTATAATCGTACTTGGTTCTCTCCCTCCCTCCTTCCCTCTCTGCATCTCTATGTATCTATCTATCATCTATCTTTCATATACATATACATATACAATGCATGTAGTATACATACAATGTTCTGGTTGACTTTAGCTCCCGCTTCTCATAAGCAGAATTGCCAGCTCCATGAGTACGGGTCCCTCCCGGGACTTGCACACTGAAGAACAGTGTGTGGTTCTGGGCTGTCATGGGTCTGATTAGGTTTCCTAGGAGTGTGTGCATGTGGTTTACTGGGGAAGAGCCCTGTGCCTAGGGTCAGGGGTTGCATACTCCCTCTCTTACCCTTCTTGGGTAAGTGGCTTAGGATCTCTTTTATCCCACATTTTGAACAGGGTAACAGCATCTTTCTTTGAAGGATCTGGTGTGAAGAAGAGTGACCTGGTGGATGCCAGGCACGATCTTGTGTCCTGTAGACGCGACTTCCCTGTACCTCCCCCGAGAGCTCAGATGTCGGCTCTCCACCTCCACCTTCTCTGTCCGCTGGCTTGTAGAGGAAACCAGCGGAGGGACAGGAATGCGATATGTGTGGAAAAGGCAGCCAGAACTTCCACTCAGGAGCTGTGGTGTGCTCCTTTACCTGTGTAGGAGTCCCATGGAGTCCACGCCATGTCCTCTGCCCCTCAGCTGACCAGCTTCCCCTCCCCCAGGCTCTACCTGGCACACCTGGAATGTCAAGCCTGTTCTTAAGGCTTAGCCTCACTCATAGACCACGAGCTCTTGGAGAATAATAAGGAGACCACGTCCCTATGTCTTCATTCTCCCCTTTTCGGGTAGGAAATACGAATGAAATTAAACAAATGGCTTTTTTTTTTTTTTTTTTGCAGAGAGATCAGAACTGAGGCTCACAAGCTCTAAGATGAAACTCCGTCACCTACAAACTATGATCTTGGGAAGGTCATTTCCCATTCTTGTCTCTGGTGTTCTCCCCCTGAACCCGATGGGGTGGCAGGGTGACCCTTCAGGTGGCTTGTATTTTCTGAGTCCACGTGCTACCTGATGCCTGCGGCAGCCAAGAGAACGAATGCAGAAGCGTCCTGGGAATGCAGTCCCGTTTCACAAGGCATTTTAATTAGCTGTGTGTGTGCACGTGCGCGCACGCGTGCATGCGTGTGTAAGGAACGTGTATGATGACAGCGGGTGTGACAGAGTGGAGAATCTTCTTGGGAGAAACTTACACAGGTGCGGCCAATCACAACCCCTGTCCTACCCTCCAAATCCTGGCGTGCCTCTGCACACCGACAGTGGGGAGGCGGTGGCGGGGGTGGGGGCTTGGCTTGTCTGTCCCTCAGAGTCCGCCGACTTCCTGAACTCATTCTCCTCTCAACCCCCAGCCAGCTCTGGCCTGGAGGGAGCGAGCGGGCGAGCTTCTGCCCGCGGCACCCGAAGCCGTCCGCCGCTACCGGTAGTCTGTTTAGAAGGTGGATTGCTAATTGTTTGATTTTTCTGCCAACAGGATTCCCTGCAAATTAGAATTGTAATCTCTGTGGGTATTTCTTGAATTAAAAGAAAATATATAATAAAATAAATAAATATTAGTTGTTTGGTTGTATAAGCTTTTGAGACCTGCAAGGCTCCCCATCAATTATTAAATATGGCCCAGGATGACATTCCTAACTAGTGTCTGTGTGC
>PISX010000846.1:0-160000 GCA_004024625.1 Mellivora capensis | reverse complement strand
AGGATGCCGAGCCACCGCTTGCAAAGACAAGGAAAGTCTGTCCGTTAAACATTCCCGGTAAATCACAGTTTGCACTATTAATGGATCAAATTCACAGTCCAAGGAGAAGCAAATTCAAGAGCTCTGTAGAGTGGGATTAGCCCGGCGTCCGTGTTGCAATCGCTTTTATGTTATTTGGGAAAGAAATGTCCTCGTGGCGCATGTCCCTCAAGCCAAGTGCGGCTCCCGGGGAGATGGTAGGTGCCCTCTGGACGGAGAGCAGAATATTTTCAAACTTACAGTGTAATTGCACTTATCGTGGAAGCGGGTTTTAAATTACCACCCTTCAAGGGTGAGCCCAGCTAATAGGAAACCCAGAAATCCAGTTGCCTAAGTCAACTGCTAAATTTTTAAAAAGTGAAATACAATATGTAGGACCGCTCCCTCAGCCCCCCCACCCCGGCATCTTAAACATCCCTCTCCTTTAAACATCTCCCGAGCGCTAGGCTATACCCGGTATTACCAATTGAATTTTCAATAGCCAACTTTCCAAGCCCTAACTTTGACAAATTTTATTTCACATTTGTCAAAGGAAATAAAGCTGACAGCATTACAGGGGCTGTGTACTAAAAGTGGTATCTCAATTCCAAGTCTGTCCAACCTTTCCTTCCCTAGGGGGGCATTAAATCTGGACCCAATTCACAGCTTTGTTTGAACACTATATTTTGCCTTTTCTTTGCACCTTTGATATTTATTTCAGTGTTAAATCTATTCTTCCCTTCATCTATTACCCTGTTTTATTTCTGTTTTTGAGAACCTATATTTTTGCTAATAAATATTCACTACAGCATTTCATCCTGTACTTAATATGCCCAGTGCATGTTTTCTGTGCTAACTTCGCAACAGATTGAGTGGACATTCCACTGTTGCAGCACAGTCATAAAATTCAGGAACTTATAAAACCTACCTTTCCCCTTCCACCATGGCTTTGCTACAGTGTATTTTCTGCCCTCTCCTCCCCCCGACTGGCTTTGGCAGCCCTGAGCAGAGCCACAGCTCCCCCCTGTGGCCTCCTGGGGGGATGGCTTCCCCACCACAGCCGCCTTCCCAGTCAGTCCTTGGCTGGTGCATTTCTGCTCTGACCACATTTTTAAGCCCCGGCTACAGGCCTGACTTCAGGTGCTGGGAGGTAGGTGAAAGAGAAGGCAGTCACAGGGGGAAAAAAAAATGTCCCACACACAGGAGCCCACGTGCACCGATGCTCATGTATACAATCAGCGATTAGTGATTGCGCTGGCTTTTTTTGTCTTCTCATCTCCTGGACACACACACCGAGCGCACTGCATTTGGGAGCCCGCGTGGAGCTCTGGGCTGTGCAAACGTACGTATGTGTATGTGCATTGTGGTCGTGCTCAGACTGCTCCAGGAGAATCCCACACAAGATTCTTGCCAAATCTGAGGCAGTGCTTAGTGTAAGAGAAACACCGTTCACTTGGAGTAAGGTAGAATTATAACCAACTTAAAAAAAAAAAAAAAAAAAAAAAGCTTAACATATGACAACGACTCAGCTGGAACCCTGCAACACATACACACGCATCTTTGATCTCACGCATCACATTAAGTAACAAAGACCAGAAGACTTCAGATATGTACTAGATAGACTGCGTTTGATCACAGTAAAAGGCTTTGCCCCATCCCGGACTATGGATTGCATCATCGATTTTTCTCCCCCCATCTCCCCCCCCCTCCCCCCCGCAAGAAGGGACTCTTTTAAGTATGTCTGATTCTTTTAATTAGATCATTATGGCTATTGTAATGTTTACTCCAAGATCACCTCTTACGAATAACACGGGGCTTTTTAGCAGGGGTTGCTGCACTGCCCCCGGTATCGTCTGGGAAAATATATTCAAATAGGTCTGAATAAGAAACGTGGCTGCGTTCACACGGACACGCGCGCGCGCGCACGCCCCCCAGATTGTCTGAGATCACTTCTGAAAAACACCACCGTGTCTTGCTACTTTAGGAAACGAGCTAACGTGAGAGCCAGCACATCCGCTGTATTATGCATGTAAACACATGCGATCCGCAGAGAAACTTGGTGTGGGGGGTCTGTCTGCGTTGGAAGACGTAGGAAAGTTTTCACTGCAATGATGTGGAAGATTTGAAAGGAAATACTGGAAACTGCAGCTTGATCCCAATCTAGCAAGAAGCAGAATCGCTGAGATTTTTCTTTCTCTGTGTCCAGGGGCCTCACTTCTCCTTTCCCTGGCTCCCTCTCTTCTGGCTAGCCTTGGTCTGTTTACCTACTACCCCGTTCCTGTGTTATTATTATGCACTCTTAGCCTCAGTTTGGTGAATCTGGGCCATCCGTGGGTTTGGCAGTGGTCATTCGGCTGCCTGGGGATGCAGCCGGAGAGCTTTGTGAATGTGCGGAGCACACATCAGGGGAGGCATCTTCCACGCTGGGTCCCTGTGCGTTTAAGTGCAACTTAAGACAATGATTTGTTTGCAAGAACAGCTGCACGTTTTAAAAAATCGTGGCCACTGATTTCAAATTAATAACTATTAAAGGAAGCACATACATTACACGATAATTTTCAAAGACAATAATTGGTATAATTGATCTCCTCAAATATCAACGTTTATGACGTGAGTAATGGTGGAAAGCACGGTTTATTTGTTTCTAATGAAGGACAGCATCGTTTTATTCAGGGAAGCCTAAGCACTTAGGCTCAGGCAACTGGACAAGTATGAAAGAGACTGTTCTTAGCATGTGTAATGTAACTTCCATGGCCCTGCCTCTTAAAGTATGTTAAATAATAAATAACTTATTAAAACATGTTCAATGTAATAATGGCCTTTTTCATGAATTGTTGTAAAAGAGAGATTAGAAGAGTAGGGGAAGCAGCCTTCAGGGGAAAATAACGGGAATTTCCAGCAGTAGAGTGCTGTAATGGTTCTATATTTTTTAAACGTGCCTGTACTCCATTCATAGTCATTTAAGTGCTTAAATAAGCACAATAAATGTAAATAATTTACTGCTTTGCAAACAGAAAATTGGGCAGAAAAGTAATTTTGAAGAGCGAGTCAGCTTGCAATCTTCGATGATTTGGGACCCTGTAAAATGCAACTGACAGAGCTGTTCATTAAGCTCACTGTTCTTGAGCCTTCTTCACATTCATTAGCGATTAATTCCGACAGATATTTAACTTAATAAGGTAAGCAAATAAACAAAAAAATCACTTTCTGTGCCTTAAGGTTTTTAGACCCTAATTGCTTTTGTGCACTAAATTATCGAGATTAATGCCTTACACTTTTCTCACTCTGTTTCACCTTGCAAAAAAAAGAAAAAACAAAGGAAAGAAAAAGAAAAAAGAAAAGGAAAGAAAGAGAGAGAGAGAAAGAAAAAAAAAAAAAGAAAGAAAAGAAAAAATGCCACCAGGGTATTTTGAAAATCTCTTAAGTGGGAAGTGGGAAAGGGTTAAGGATTTTCCTTCCTAAGACAAAATGACCACCCACCAAAGGAGAGACTCCGGCTAAGTTGTGTGTGGATTTTTTAAAACATTAGATGAGCGGAGGAACCACACACATCTGTGCCGAGAGGATAGAGCTTGAATGGAATTCTAAGCCAGGAAACGAACGCTTCTGTCACACGGATAAATCAGGCTTCCAGAAGGAGTGGTGGACGGTGCGTCGGCTCTGCCCGCCGGTCTCAGGCTGCATTTTCGAGGCAGTGTTCATCAAAGATTTGCCGTTTGGCTGTTAGATCTCAAAGTTTACATTGACTTAAGATCATATGTAGTTATCAACACTTTGTAATTAGCGACAAACCACTTTCAGGTCCTTTAATATTTACTGTAATAATATTATTCATAATGGAGTCATTCAGTATTCATGTGGATATAATACATAATTCCATTGTAATTTAGCATTAATTAATGTCCACTTATTGCCGCATATTATAGTGTAGGAAACAATTTCTGATAAGAGACACCAGTGTAATTTAAGGATGAATCTGATTGCAGTCTGAATACTGACGTGCATCGCTTCCTGTCCCTCATCCCCACTCTCCCGAGCGCGCGTGAGCCTGGAGAGCGCTCCCACGCGTCGTACAGATGGGCACACGCGCACACGTATGAGTGTGGAGCTAGAGGTGTTTGTCAAGCACGTTCGTCTCCAGTGTTTGGAAGCCCTTCCGAGATCCTGCTTCCAGATGTTAAAGTGCGTCGCTCTCAGGGCTTTGTATCACCGCCACGATACCCACGCGAATCACAGGTTCAGCGTCTGTCCTAAAAACACGTCGTTGTAAGACAGTTGTCCTTTCGCGCAGAGGCACGCATTTTTAAGGGACAATTACAAAGAGACCGTAAAAATGAAAGCGAATGTCCACAGATTTGTCTATCCATCGACCTCCCTCTCGTTCTCTACGTATAAATAACTATCTCATCTTTTTTTTTTTCTGCCCACCTATCTCGGAACAAACCCAAAATGGACCCCCAAGAAGGGCCACCTTGGAAGGCGACGCGAGAAGGTGCCTCCCCACAGCGGTGGCTGGCTTGGCGAGGCGCGGGGCTGCTCTGGCCCTGGACTAGCTCTCCAGCCTCCGGTGGCTAATTGCTCCTTGCCGGTCTTGTGAAAAGTCAGGAAGCTCTACCAGCACTCTGACTTGAACTTGATACCGTATTTCACTCGTTCTTGTAGCATTAGGGGATTTAAAAACTCCTTTTCCTTGAATTCTTTTCTTTCTTTAATGGGTGACTGGATAAATTCAGTGGTGGATTTCTGTGACACTGGAACAGCCGAGAAGTCTATGATGCACTCTCGCTATGTGGTTTAAAAATCCCTCACCATATGTTTTCTCACTGGAATGCCTCGTCTTGCAAAATTACAGGAACCGAAGCTTAAAAACACAATTAGGTAGTTTGAAATGAAGTATTAAAGAAATACCGCATATATTCAGATGCCTGCAATGTTTTCTTCCTCTCTCCCTCTCTTTTTTGGTTTTGTTTTGTTCTTGGAGCATTCAAAAAGCCTCTACTGTATTTGATTTTTATACTAATCATGCCCCATATTTTTTGGATTATGTTATATAGGCTGTGGTTAAATTATAAATGAAAGAGTGAACTACCAGACTTCTTGTCATAACAGCAGCTTTTATGTTGTTACAGAAAAAGCAAAAAAAAAAAAAAAAGCGTTTTGCGTTGAAGGGTCCCCTCGCTTATTCTGTGCTGCTTAATGTATATAGGCAGACAAGCAAAGCAATTTGTAGAAATGTTTTTTGCAGTATTTTGAAAATTACAGCACCCTCTCCATCCTCTGAGGGGAAAATGAAAGGAAACTAAATACACAATGCATAAATGTAGCTTCCCCCCTTCCCAGCTTCGTGCATTCCTCCTTAGGAAATGCGGGAGCGCGCACACAAACACGCGGGCACGCGGGCACGCGGGCACTCGCACGCGCACAGCCAACTCCTAGTTAACGTTTCTTCCCAGGTTGCCAGCCGAGGAAGCTATTTCATGCGGGGGGCCCCCTAAAAACCACCTTCCTCAGTTCCCAGTGCCTTCTTCGTCGGTTGTTTAAAAAGAAGGAAAGGCAACAAAAAGCCTGAACAACCAGAGGATGCAGAATGGAATGGAGTTTCGGCTTGTGATCTCTATACATTTTTGTTTTCCCATTAAACTTAGTTCAGACTCACTGTACATGAGAACCCAGGGCAATCGTTTACAGACGTCTTGTATCACACTGCTCAAAGCGCTTGACTGAAAGGCTGCTTTATGTCCTGAACCTAGAGGGCTGGAATTTTAAGATATAATTTATACTCAGCAAATTGATGAAATACTGAGTTTACAGGCTGTGGCATTTTGGGTCCATTGTATCTTGCATCACTTAAAAGACTTTGCTATGGTGCAGGCACGGAGAATAATTTTCTGCATTAAATCTACTGCCATGCTTAACCGTTTTGTTAATTTGTCCCCAAACTTTTGCCAACTGGAATGGGGTTAAGAGGTCAGGGAAGCCTTTGGAACCAGGATGGATTATCTCTTTGTCTGAAGTCATTTGTTGGGCTCCTTCTAATGGAGCGAGATTTCACAGTGTCTACTGGAGTTGCTCAGTTGCTTTCCGTAAAGAGCAGATTCTATGCAAAAATCAATAGCATGGCTTATGCCCTTCATTTGTAGATAAGTGTATTCTTGAATCTCTGAAAGAATATTTGATGTGGAACTTAAAGCAGTGCTGGAAAAATATCTTCGCCTTAATTGCCTTTCTCTCTGCAGTGATGTGAGCCACTTCGCCAAGGAACTGGGTACTGGGGGAGCTCTGCATGCCGGGTTCGGCTCCTTTGCTCCCCTGTAACCAGCCTTAAGGACTGTGTGTGTGTGTGTGTGTGTGTGTGTGTTGGCTTCACTGGATGAACTGTCTTCCCGAGATAACAAATCTTCTTTTGCAGCACTTGGCGGAGTTTGGTTAGGGGCTACCTCTGAGCAACATGAACTTGGCCTTGCTGGTGTCTTACACTAATACCTTCACTCCTGTTACGAATCAGGGTGCTTGGGAAACAGCCCGGAGCCATACAGCTGATTATTTCCCCAAATTTGCATCTTTTCAACAGTAACAGGGATGGCTTCCACAGATGCTCCCAGGCTCGAAGTAGATGTTAAGTGGTTGTTTCTAGTTCCTTCTCTCTCCGCTCCCTGGAGAGCCGCTTCTCAACCCACCCACTCCTAGCCTTGTGCAAGCCTGCTGGCGGGGCAGAGGCCTGCCCGGGCCTGGCAGCGGGTCCCGGAGGCTGCAGCAGGCTGGCCCGGCTTGTCCTCTTGGCCGTGGTACTGCTGGGAAGCCCTGGCACCAGGGCTGGCTCCCTCCCACGGCCCCGCAGCCGATGGCGGGAAGCCGGTCCGCCGCACATATCAGGCCTGCAGGGTGTCCCACCACGGGGCACCTGCGTCCTGCGGCAAAGGAAGACTGGGAGGCCAGGGACGTAGGGCTTGAAGAGGGACAGGGTGGGGAGAGCGATATGCGCCCATGATGGGAGTCTCGGCTAGGTCACAGGTGCCAGCAAGGTGGGGGCAGGAATGAGCACAGCTCCCAGGGAAGGGGGTCCAAGGTATCCCCCCAACACAAGGCAGGTGCCACCCCTGGTTCTGACTGGTACCTGGACGTGGGCTGGGCAGAGTGGACTGTCCCAGAGCAAATATTTTTTAATGTGGTTTTGATTAAAGATAGGGTAAAGTTTTGTGTTCCAAAAATACACCAGATGTCTGTTCTAATTGTTCACTGCCCTCTGCCAGTCCCCGGCCGGTCTGTTCTGCCTTGACGGTGGGCGGTGCACTGGGTCAGACCTGCTGGGCTCTGCGTGTGGCCGGAACTTGTTCAGAGAGGCAGGCTGGCAGCTTTGGGCCCCTGGGTGCTCCTGGGGTGGGGCGTGCTTTTAGAGAAAACAATGTCCTGGGGGTCATGCCCTACTTCTGGCAGCTTCCTGGTGGACTGGAAAAACCAAGTGTCCACAAGCAGCCCCTGGTCCTTCCATGGCCCCATACCTCTTCTTGGAGGCAGAGCCAAGGGTGCCCCAACTCCCTTTCCTTTGGGGCCTGTTCTGTTGGGAAAGTTTTGAGGGATTTACACTACCTGGACTCACTTTAGCATCTGCTGGCTCTGGAGGGCAGGAAGAAGTTTAGAAGCAGCTGGACCTTTCCAGCAGGTGTGTCCCAGGGCCTTGCACGTGTCTCGTGGGCATGGCCTTGCACCTCCCGAGACCATCTCTTTTAAAATGCTCACATTTAAGGGTGCACCTGAGTGGCTCAGTGGGTTAAAATGCTCACGTTTAGGTGCTGTGTGAATTTGCTTGCCCCATTTGTGCTGCGAGAAGCTACAAAAAAAATTCTTTCTAAACCATGTCTGGAAAAGTGCTTGTCTTTTTTTTTTTTTCTTATTGACACACTAGCACTTGAATTCCTTTCCTTTATAGCGACGTCGCGGTGTACCAATCCTTCAGCCCCATAATGGATTAAAAGCCATGATGTTCTTAATTTTCCTGTAGAGATGATTTATGGCAAAACCCATTTTCTCAAAGCACAACTTCTTCTATTTTCAATATATATGCAGTGGTTTATACTTTGAATTTTAAAAATCTGGTCAATAAAATGGGATTTATTCTCTTTTGCATTAGCCATTGGGATCCAAACCAAGGGAAAGCAGGCAACACACTGAAAAGAATTTACAAATGGGAAACTGGGATCCAGCTTTTGCAGATTTCATGTTTACTTTGTAATGACATAACTCAAAGCCTTAATGACATCATTCATTATGGAAAATCTGAAATGAAGGAATGAGTCTATCTTTCTCTCTGGAAGGCACATCTTGCCTGTGTGCTTTTTCTTGTCATTGACAAGGGAAAGAAGGGCAGGGAGGAGTATAAGGAGACCCATTTTCTTGTCGAAATAACAGAGGGGGCAAAAGCAAGGTGAGCGCCAGGGGACACAGGACAGTGTTTTATGGTGGAACTGGTCCTGTGGGGTGCTGGGCCCACGGCGGGTGGAGTGCAGGAAGGAGCCCCCTGGAAGCATGGGGACCTGAGCCCACTCACAGGTGTCTTTTTGGGCTGGAGTCCCATGATGACAGCAGGGATTCTGCCATGGGAAAACCAATGCAGAATAATGATCACCCTTACCATAGAATTTGCTGGATTCTCGGATTACCCTGGTCTCGTCCTATAGTTTTATTGATTTTGCATGAGGCAGTTAATTTTTCTTAACTATGAATCGCATTAGAAAGGAATCCCACTTGCTCTCCAACTTTCATCAGGAAATTGTGAATCCAAACCCACCACAAAATACAAACAAGACCCTGGCTGGGCCGGCCCAGCCCTTCCGGGGCCCTTTGCTGTACATATGTGCTTCCTGGCCTGTCTGTGGTGGACTCGAGCCTCCCCCAGTCACCCCAGTAAAATATTATGCACAACATTTAAGAGCTTCAGGACAGCTCCTCTGATTTTATGTGTCGGTCTGTTTCCATACACGGGCCTCACAGCCGTGTCGGCAGAAATGGATGAAGATTAGGAAAAAAAAAAAAAGACAAAACGAAACTATTCTTCTGTTAATAATATAAGAGCATTAGTTACTTTCCTATTTAGAAAGTAGATTTTACTTTACATACAAATAAACATTAAACATACAAATAAATTTAAAGTGTCCTTGGTTTAGTTCATCTAAGGGGTGGTCATATACCTATATATTTATTTATTTATTTGTCCTACATTTTTGTCTTTGCTTTATTTTTTTCTCTATGCTTCTATGAAACAGATATTAATGTATTATGTATTTACAGGGCAGCCTCGTGGCAGTACAATTCTGCTTATTTGTCGGTGCGCTTAGATGTAACAGGACAAAATTGTCATTGTACCGGCAAGCTTGCAGTGTTCCGGAAAGATCTGCTAGAATTTCATTTTTTCAGATGTGCCCCTGGTTCTCATACACGTGGTAGTTCTTGGCTTACACTTTACCACCACCACTCCGCTTCCCTGGGACCCATCACCGTGTGCTCACGCACGCTCTGACCTGCGCTACTCGGAGATTTTCAAGATGAAGTCATCGCTGGTTTGAGTTACTGGAGAGACATTAATTCGTCCAGCTGGGCTGGCTCAACAGCGGTCCCGGCGCTTGGCCTTGACAGCCACCCTCAGTGAGCAATCGGCCAGGAAGCAAGGGGGTGTGCTGCAGGAGGCGGGGGGCTCCTGATGGGGCAGAGGTGGGGGGCCGGGACCACAAGGAAGCAGATGAGCTCCCCATGCCCACAATGTATGATGAACACCTTTATTTAAAACTGGAATTTTAATGACAAATCCTGGGCAGGGATCGGTTGCTCTATTATCAAGTGGACAATGAAAGAGAGAGATATAAAATACATGTTCTATATTTTTGTGTCAGGATAGACTATAAATACATATTAATGCAACATGGGGGACTAGGGGGGCAGAAAAAGAAGAAAAAAAACAAGATGGGATTGGGAGGGAGACAAACCATAAGTGACTCTTAATCTCACAAAACAAACTGAGGGTTGCAGGGGGGAGGGGGTCGGGAAAGGGGGGTGGGGTAATGGACATCGGGGAGGGTATGTGCTACGGTTAGTGCTGTGAAGTGTGTAAACCTGGCGATTCACAGACATGTACCCCTGGGGTTAAAAATTTGTTTATAAAAAATAAAAATTAAAAAAAAATACATATTAACACATCTATGTCATAAAAATAGGGTGTGTTTTTCCAGCCTGTTACTCTAATCCGGAACCAGGCAGTCTTGTGCCAAGGGCAGGGGGAGGGGGTCCCCACTCAGTGGCCATGGGCAGCACTGCACACTTTCCCAAGTCTTTCTGGGCAGGAATTCCCGGGGCCATCACCAGCAGCAGCACCTGGAAGGAGTCGGGGGGCGGGGAGAGGAGGTGGAGAATGAACCCTCCCTCCCCCAGGTTATAACTTGTCCGTGACCTCTCCACCCACACATTTACCACATAACATCCAGATGTCCAAAAACATTTTTGGAGAACTCTGTGAAATTTGATAGAATGTGAAATGTCATAGTATATGAACTCGGTGACTTGCATTGTAAAACAGCCCCATGTTCTATATGTAACAAGGCAGTGATCTTCCCAGGGGGTTAACCCTGATGAAGACCAGTGCTGAGGGGACTCACGGGGTCGGGGTGGGGTGGGGGTATTCGCCACTCCCCTGCCTGGGCCCTCCTCTCTTTCTCTCCAACACATTTTTCTCCTCTAAGAGGTGCCTCTTCTCCCAAAAGCTTCCTGAAGAAAGCATTTACGGGGGCGCCTGGGTGGCTCAGTGGTTAAGCCTCTGCCTTCGGCTCAGGTCATGATCCCAGGGTCCTGGGATCGAGTCCTGCATCGGGCTCTCTGCTAGGCAGGGAGCCTGCTTCCTCCTCCTCTCTCTCTCTCTCTGCCTGCCTCTCTGCCTACCTGTGATCTCTGTATGTCAAATAAACAAAATCTTAAAAAAAAAAAAAAGACAGCATTTATGATTTGTTGTTGCTACTACTGTGACCACTGACAATTCGGGCGACTTTTCTATGGACACAGAATTCATGAACATTTCTCAGACTCAAGCCTTCTGCCTCTAAGATGCCAGAAGGAAGCTTCCCATGCCCACACACCTGCCCATTCTCCCCCTCCCCTGCAATGCAGAAGGGCACTTTGAGGGAGGGAGCGGTGGTTTATCCCTGCTGTGTGTCCCCACAAGGCTGGGAGCTCCTGGAGGGCCACCCCGGGCTCCTTCTCCTTTGCTTGTCCCACACCAGCAGTTGAATTAACTTTTGCTGAAAAACTGCAGATATTCATACTGAGGAAAGTTCATAAATCCAGAGATTCAGAAGACTTCTGATTTATATCCTGTTAATAAAAGAAAACAAAGTGTTTGTTGTCAGTTTAACATCAGTGCCAATAGGGCTTTACATTAAAAAATTGCCTCTTTTAGGGGCGCCTGGGTGGCTCAGTGGGTTAAAGCCTCTGCCTTCAGCTCGGGTCATGATCTCAGGGTCCTGGGATCGAGCCCCACATCGGGCTCTGCTCAGCGGGGAGCCTGCTTCCCTTCCTCTCTCTCTGCCTGCCTCTCTGCCTACTTGTGATCTCTCTCTCTCTCTGTGTGTCAAATAAATAAATAAAATCTTTAAAAAAAATTGCCTCTTTTAAAAAAATTGTATTATGAGAATAGTGCATGCTCATTTTGGAATTTTTAGAAATATAGGATATTGTTTTAAAAATTATAACTGGCCACAAACTCATTTTCCTTGGGTTAGTATTTTAGTAATTTATCCTACTTTTATCTATATTTTAATATATTGATATTGTTCTGTGTGTAAACTAACCTTTTCACTTAATGTTGTGTCCTAAACCTTTCCCTATTTTACATCAAAAATCTATGCAAACATCCTTTATAATGAAGGACGTTCTTGCAAATGGATTTAACATAATTAACTGAACTCATTCTTTATTATTTGATATTGGATTCTTTTTCTTTGCAATTAGATACAATCCTATGTTGAGCATCTTTGTGTAGAAAGCCTATCTCACATATTTGATTGTTTCTTTGGGGGTAGATTTCAAAATACACAATTTCCGAACGAGAAAATTTGGCGGCACTGCTTCCAAAAGAATTTGCCTGATTAACTCTCACCAGCAGTCCAGGAGATGGTGAGGCTCACATTCACTGTGGAATATCTCCTTTTCTTTCCTTTCTTACCCATCAAAAATAACAGGTATTTGCAAATAATTTTCATTGTTCAACTGGAAATCAACTTGTTAGTAGTGGCATCAGACATCTTTTTTCCTACCAATGTGCATCGCCTGCTTTTCTTCTTCCATGAACTGCCTGCTCTGTTTTTAGAGGAATGGATCTATGAGAAATTCCAGGATTCATGCACAGCTTACGTTCTGTAATGTACCACCTGAGAAATTATGCTAATGACCCACTGGTGTTGTTAAATAGAGTTGCAAATGTTTCCATTTGAAAATCCACAGAAGTAAAGAATCAAGCAAAGATTTCCCCCTTTTCCTGCTTTCTGTTTCCACTGCCTGCTTCTGTTCCGCTTTTGAAAAAAGCCATGAAGACACCGTCGCCTTTTTAATCCTAAGGGCCGAATAAGGAGGAACATCACAGGATCTTACCAAGCCAGTATTCTCCTTTATCCACAGTGAGATAACCTGATTATTATCATTTCTTTAATCACTTCACCACCAAACTCCACCACGACCATATTCTTACCTTGGGGGGTAACTTTTAACAATGAAAACCATGTGCTCCCTCACTTAAAATGGGAGTGACACCAGAATGAAGTTTCAGATTGAAGCTGTGGGGATCATAACTCAGCTTCTCGGTTTGCTTAAGACTGAAGGTGGAACTGGTTTGTGCAGTGTTGGCAGTGAGAGGCGCTGGTCTCTGCGATGGGGCTGGTGGAACTCGCTGGGTTTCCATACAATCTACAGCACTGACAAGTTCTGAAAATCTTATCTTGACCTTAAATGTATTGGGTGCTCATGTCTCATCATCCGATGGTACTAAATATATTTTCGAGGTAGAACTACATGTTTTGAAAACAAGGTGCTCCTCAACTCTCTGCCCAGACCTTGATATTTTCAGCAGTAAACATTGATTTCAAAAAGCATTTTCTGGCTCGTTAGTGAGAAGTACCTGGGTTACCATCCCTCGTCCAGATTCATTATTTTTTGAGAAGCAAGATATTCAAATAAGAAATTAAGATGTGATTATGTTTGAATTGAGAACGTCAATGACATTTTCTCTGTAGCTGTCACAGAGTTCCGGGAAACATCCCAGCTGACCTGGACGTTGTTTCGTGGCCAATGGAAAACGGAATAAAAGCAGGCATTTAAAGGGTTAGACCTCAAGGTTATATTGTGTTTCAAGAAGCATTTTCATTTTGACTCTCTTTGTTGATATCCTATATCCTTTCGTGTCTGAGAGATTAAGAAAAATTGAAGAGTCAGGGAAACAGGTGACAGATGCCAATTAACTTAGTGCATCTCTATCGCAAACATCTGAAGTTTCTCCAAGATAGTGACCCACGTGGGTAATAAGTCTTACGGGATCTCAGAAGATCCAAATCCGCTTCTATAAAGAAAAGACTTCTGCTTTTCATATCATCCCATCCTAAGCAACATGCAATTATTGTCATTTTAATTTGGGGTTTTTGGACATAAGTCTGTGAAGTGTTTCATATAGATGAAGTTTGCAGCTGAATAATAAATAAATGAGTTGCCATAACTTGGAAATGGTGTGACGGTACCTCCTTTTTATTGTCAATCACTTTTAGCACAAACTTCTGTGGTTGGAGTGTCATAATGAGTACATCCCGACCGTGGAGAGAGCTTGAAGTTCTCAGAGTAGAATCTTAAATGAGAAGATGCCCGCTTCAGGTGTCGTGTTGAAGGGTTCCGCGCTTAGCAAACTTAGAGTTGTCACACGATGTGTGAGCACACGCAGACCCCTAGACCCTCAACACACGTGTTCTGGGGCCAAAGGCAGGAAGAAAAGCATTAACAAAGCACACTATTGAATACATGGACAACTAGTATATCAAACGTGTGCTTTAAAAAATCTTATTTTGCACACATTTATGCATAATTAAAAAAACAAACAATCTCCGCCTTTGCTCCATGGTCTTTATTCAGATTGTGAAACTGGCCGATTATGGTGTCAAGTTAAAGACTTTAGAATTAAATTTTAATGTGTACGTGAAAATTAAGGAGGGCCCTCCCACCCCCACCCAAGTTTTTTCTTGTGGATTTCAGAAAAGTGTGTTCTCTGCCGTTCCCCCAGCACTCTCTCTCTCTCTCTCTTTCCTATTATGAGTCCCTGGTTCTTTCCTAATTATAGGGCTGCAAATTATTTACTCTAGTTTTAAATTAAGAAGCAAACAAGTAATCTGGTATAAAAAGCCCAGGTCCAACTTCAGGGAGAAAAAAATGAGTATGTGTTTAATTTCTCTTTAGGCTCACAGCTGTATAGCCCCGTATAATGGAAGGGTTGAGACAGAATGCCCCTTCCACCTTGCCTCGGCGTAATGCAATTTACCTTCATTAAATTACTGGAGGGCCAGTTACTTAAGTAGAATATTGATTTTCAGTCTGGCTCGTGTTTAACATAATTCTGCGTAGGCAACAGCTAATTCTGCATTTGAATCTAACACCCTAATGGAATTACAAGATGCCTCTTGACCACGGGCGAGCACTCGGCCATCCTGTGCCACACCTCTGCCTCTGGGGCAGCCTCGCCAAGACCCTGGGGCCGGGATGGGGGTCTCTGTGCTTCCAGGGCCCCCGGATGCAGCCCTGCCTGTCTACCACGACGGTGGCCTGGGGGCATCAGCGGCATCCTGTGTTTATTATACGGCTTGAAATCAGCCTGAATTCCTATTAGGGGAAGATGCTTAGACTTGGTCAGCTTTCTTTGTGTTTCCGACAAATAGAAATGAGGCTTGTCTTTAAATTCAATCTTAATCTTACTTCACGAAGGCCTTAGACTTTCATATTTTGAAGAATTTTAGGTGAAAATCAAGCATTACTTAGCTGTAGGCGTTATGTGTTGGTGACGATGAACATAGAAAATGGTCATAAAAACGCACGTCAGCAGCGCCTGGGTGGCTCAGTCGGTTAAGCGTCTGCCTTCGGCCCGGGTTGTGATCCCAGGGTCCTGGGACCCAGCCCCGCATCCGGCTCCCTGCTTGGCTGGAAGCCTGCTTCTCCTTCTCCCTCCGCCCCTCTTCCCCACTCACACTCTCTCACTCCACTCTCTCGCTCAAATAAATAAATAAAATCTTAAAAAAAATGCAATTCAGATACTTATCATTTTATTTTCAGTGGATCACAGTTTCGAAAGAGAGAATTTATTTCTCCCCCCTGAAATGTAGAAGCAAAAAGACACAAGACTTGAGTCACCCTCTCGGCCCCTGGCAGAGCCTGCCCTGAAGGTGGGATCACACTGGGGGAAGTGGCCAGGTGGCAGGGCCAGGAGGGGAAAACCATCCAGGCAATGCCCATAAGATGAGCTGCTGAGACAGAGGCTCTCATTTCAAGGAAGGGACAGTCCCTGGGGCAGGGCTGGACCAGAACTCTCCACGTCCCTCTTATGGGGTTGCTTTGTCCAAGAAGGCTGGCGTTCTACATCTGACGGGAGTCCGCACCCCACATTCTACCGACCGTGGCAGGACTTGTGGTGGGACGGGCATGGTGGGGCAGGAAGCGGAGGGAGCCTTCCCATGACCGAAGGTCTGACCAATATCCATCTGCATCTGACCAGAGGTGATGGGAAGGCCCTTCTCCCAGGTTTTGCTAGCCTCGACCAGACACAGAGTTTTTTCCAGAAGCTTCTGTGGCTCTCCTTATGCTCTCTGCCTTAGCATGAGAATATGCTAAATGACAAGTCACCTGCCTGAAAATCTTACATATCCCCCTGGCTCCTTATCACAAATGATGGTGAAACTCGTGTGCTCACTGGTCATGGAAGGCAGACAACCCCGAAAGTGGACGCTAGGCAGGTTTTTCCCAGCACCCAGTGATTCTGAAGGGGCTTTCATGCCCATGACCCACCTTCCCTCACAGGCCGGCTAATCTGTTATGCCTCACCTCCCCCCACCCCCAGGGATGCAAGTCTGGACTTGCCTGCCTGGGTCCCAGGCCCTCCTGGTTGGTGTTCTGTCTGGGGTTGGATGAAGGTCACAGCAAAGCAGGTCCTACCCATTTCTTTGGGACCTTGCTTGAGAGACATGTGGCCTGCAGGAATGGTCCCCTCCGGGGATGGACCCAAATGGAGGACAGCTGATGCTAAGAGGTACACAGAGAGGAAGGATGTGTTCATTCTCCCAGATTTCTCAGGTTTGGGCCCCATAAATTCTGTATCTGTGCTTGAGGCGCAATTGGGGTCCCACACTTGGAATTAACCAAATCCTGCCAGAAACACCTCCCATCTGCCTCTGCGGAAGAGTTAAATTTTCCATGTGCGGCCTTACTGTGTCTCCCCTGGTCCATATCAGGTCCGAATCCTGTTTCCAGGCTGAATCTAAAAAAAAAAAAAAAAAAAAAAAAAAAAAAAAAAAAAAAAAAAAAAAGCCACAGTAAAACAAAGACACACACAAACACCACCAAACCAAGTACTCAGGGCAACAATTAACAGACGCCTCTGTATTTATGCCCACGGAGAGCCTTCTTTCTCTCTTTAATTACATTTGTATAGAGCTGGTTGATTAAATTTATGTTCTCATTTTATCTTTGAAACAACTTTCCGGTGCGGTCAGTGTCCCCTCTCAGCGTGGAGATGATAGGGTCGGCGCGTAAGGAGAGGAGAGGGGACTGGTAAGATCCCGGCTGGGGTTCGAACGAGTGCTCCGCTGGTAGTTCGATTCCTCAGCGGCCTCCAGCCCCCCTCTGCAGGCAGGAGCCCCGTGCGCCTGTTTTGCGTGGTCTTCCTGCGATGGAGACGAAGTGTAAGGTCTTCCTGCGATGGAGAAGTGTAAGGCTTACCGCTCCAACACGTTTCTCAGACCCCTCAGCTCGTTGGCGTTATGGTGAAGCTGCGAAAACAACACGCCCCGACCACGTAGCTCACAAATAACAGGCCTTGGTCGCTCAGTCTGCAGTCTGGACGTCCGGGATCGGGGTGCCGGGACCGTCGGGCCCTGGGGAGGACCCTCCGCTGGGCGCACGGCGGGTGCCTTCCCATGAGGTCTCTCGTGGCGGAAGGGGAGAGGGGCTCTGTGAGGTCTCTGTTTTGAGAGCATTAATCCCGCTCATGCGGGTTCCACCTCGTGACCTAAGCGCCTCTCAAACACCATCATCTCTGGCGCTGAGAGTTCAACACGCGAACTTTTCTGGTTGGGGGGACAAATATTCCGACCACAGCAATGCAATGGTATGTAAGGAAAGGGCAATTAGCATAGGGCATCTCTTACGGACTATGAGTCTGCTCCAGGCTCCTTAGAAAGTGCGTTTCCATGGGTGCAGGTCGAGAGCCAGGGGCCAGTGCTCGAGGGCAGGCAGCCTCTCCTGTCTCCTGGGGCAGAGAGAGCCAGCAGGCATGGGAAGAGGGAACGCGCCAACAGGAGTCATGTTTAGGATGAAAGGGGCGTGGGCATGAGGAGGGGGCTGGATTCATGGGGAGAGAAATGTCTATGGCCTAGGAAGACACCCCAAAAAGGCCCCGGGGCAGGGGACGTGTGGCCCCTAGGCGGCTGCTCTCTGGGAGACTGCCCAGCGAGCCTTACGGTGAGCAGAGTGCGTGCTGGGAACCGTTGGAAGAGTGCGGGGTCTGTAGACCCAAAAAAGAAGTCTTGGAAGGTGGTCAAACAGAGTAATGCCGACAATAAAACCGGTCACAAATGACTACATCTAGACCATACACCTGTAAATATACACAGTCACATCACTATGCATTTATATTATAATTTATGCTAATTATAACACTAATCCCAGCTATAATACACCTGATTCCTTCCACTGGCCGTCCTTGTTCCTTGGTGCACTGGATTGGGGGTGGGGACCGCGTCCGGAGATATGCAGGTTTGTGACACACAGGTGAGGGCGAGCCTCTGGGCAGGCACCCACCCTGCCCTTGGTGGGAGGTTCCAGAGCCCCACAGAGGTGCAGGCAGAGGAAAGAGCCCATGACAGTGTGGTGCTCCAGCTGTCTCAGGACTTTGTCAGCTCCTGAACTGGAAGACTCAGGCCTCCCAAATGACCCAGCCTGGCCTGCCAACCACCCTTCAAGGAGCTGAGTCCAAAGTCCCTGGGGCCTGAGTCCAGCCCTGCCCTGCTAACTGCTGCCATCATGGCCCCAGATGGCTAGAGGGCGGGGCACCGCATCCAGGGTTGAGGTCTGCGCTGGTCCACAGGGGGCCCAGACACTGCTGCTCCCGAGCTTCCCCGACAGTACCTGGAGCTCTACAACCCAGCCCTGGGGAGCAGCGGTGTGTCGAGGTGACTGGCCGTCAATTCAGGGCTTGGGGTTGACTCTCTGAGGGGTTCAGCTGGAATGTTCACCTCTGCCCCATGTGGTGTGAGCTGGACTCATTTATGCAGTCACAGCCAGTTAGTGGAGCCGTGGGGGCTGGCTAGTCTGGGACAGCCTCTTCCTGTGGCTGAACTCTCGGACACCTGGACCTCTGTCCCTCCATGTGGCTTCACCTCCAGCGTTTCTTAGGGCGGAGGCCTCCAAGAAGAGGCTGTCCAAGGCCTGTCTTCAGCAATCACTGGCCAAAGTACGAGCCCTCCCAGATCTGGGTGAGTTAGGGGGAGACTTGTCATCCCTATTAACCTATTACTTTGGGCAAATGCCTCAGATCCAAGGTGTTGGACAGGAGACCAAGTCATGGGGCTCCTGAAACCTGGCAAAGAATGATTGGATAGGGCCAGCGGTGTGGGGAGAGGGTGCCCCTAGGGTGGGGCTCTGACTCCACGGGCCCCCTTTTCAAGCTCTAAGGAGCAAAGCTGGGCCTCCCAGGCCCAAGGAGAATCATAAATTTGAATAAAGGACACAAAACCCTGGTATCGCTCTTCCATCTTTCTTCTCTGTGAACCCTCCCATCTCCCAGTTATGGAACATCTTTTTAGAAGAGGCCACGTTTTATGAAGGAAAAAGTAGGTTAGCAAAATCCCTTTTTACCACAGTGGATCTTGCCTTATGAGATTTGCCTCTTTTTACCTCATTGGTATCTATTTAATTCATAAATATTTAACCAGTGTGTAGGTCTCATATACATTCTATGCTGTGTGTTTGTGGGCCATTTCAGCTTTTTTTTGGTTGTTGTTGTTAAACTGATGAACACTGTACATTGAATATGTCATTCTGTGTGTTTGGAATGAAGAAAAGATTTGTTTTCAGGCCAGCTATAGGTAGAAAGAGTCTAAAAAAAATCCCTTGTGATATATTAACTTTAAGAAAGCTCCAACTAATATCTGGAAAATATTCACACTAGGAACTAGTAAAAATATTTATCCTAAATGTCAGTAAATTAAGTGTCATTGAAAGGTAGATGTACAAAATTTGTAGGTTGTCATTTTGACACTAAATATCAAAATACCGACCTTTCCCATTTTCCATCAAACCCATTTGAAATAAAGGAATGTACAAAGGTCAAGGTTTCTCATCTTTATTTTTTTCTAACATGGGGTTTCCAAACTGTCTATGGGGGTGCATGCTGGTGCCGGCACAGGTGAGTCGTGTGACTCCTGTCATTGGATCACTGTGTGAAGAACATCTGGGAGCCATCCCGTTTGGAAATGGCCTGGACCCTCTTTATTTGGGGCCCTGTGTTGTTAGGGATGTCATTTCAAAGAATTGCTGTAGTGGGGACCATGTTCTCCTAAGGCCACATGCAGCTGAGTGTTGAGATCAACAGTTTGATTGATGGCAACTTAAGGATGAAGAAAGGCCCAAGCATGTATCCAGCAAGGGAATGCCAGTTTGGCTTGCATTCTAAGACAGAGACTTTGTGAGACCTGTCCCTGTGTCTGTGTTCAGACAGGCCTTCCTTTCGGGGTATAACAAGTCCTTGTTGTTAACATTTAGGTTGTTAACATTTAGGGTCATCTTGGCTAAATGGAAGAGAAGTTTTCCATGGCCTGTGCTATGGACCTAGATGGAAGCTATTGGCCAAGTACCAAAAAAAAGTTTCTTCTTCCTGAACATACATTTTTTTTTAATTTTTATTTTTTATAAACAAATTTTTATCCCCAGGGGTACATGTCTGTGAATAGCCAGGTTTATATTAACAAGTCAGGAAATGACAGATGCTGAACATACATTTTATGTAGCTATTTCTGCTATAGGTAGAGGCATCTGAGTTCTACCTCGTAGAGTTTGAGCTGACTGATATGTACCATTTCCATGCCAAAGCCACTCCCACCTTCCAGTGCAAGGACACAAGATGGAGGAATCCATATCCTTCAGTCACCATGTGGAGGAGAGCTGCCAGCTGGGGGGATGTCTGCTCCTCACTGGGATATGGTTGGGACGTACTGTGTATTATGCTTGAACCATAATACATTCTGGCCCTGTTTGTTACCACAACCTCACCTACCTGCCCCTAAATTGGTCAAAGTGGCATGACCATGTTGTAGGTCAGTGAGAATTACCTGGGATGGTCACAAGATTCCCCAGGCCCTCATCCCAGAGCCTTGCTCACTTGGTCTGAGGATGGGGATAGATCTATTCCTTTTTTATATCAATTTAGTTGATTCTAGTTCAAAAGTACTGCTACCAGTCATCCTTTTCTTTAAAAGGAAGCAAAGACTATATGGAATTTGATGGGATGAGAAAGTATGCAGCCAATTATTCAAAGTTTGGGTTTGGATACATCATTAAAATGGGACCTTTAGAACTAGAATTTATTTGCTTTTATACATTGCAGCCCTCCTTGTCTTTGTAGAGAAAACTTCTAAGCTGTCTTTGGAAAAAGTATTACTAAGGAACTAACAAAATAAAACAGTCTAGAGAGGTTCCTAATGAACAGAAGTTCCCCTGCTACATTCCCTCTCATCCCTAGCTCAGTCTTCCATGGGCAATCACTCCTAGCTTTCTGTGAATGTTGTGTTTGCTTCATAGCTACCAGCTGCATACACTTAGTTTGTATCTGGATTCATCATCCTTCAGTGTTGCTTATAAAATAATTGCTATGAAAGAAGAATACTTAGTTACATTTTCTCCAACCCTCTTCTCTTTCCAATTAGGTTAACTCACTGTTTTAAGTTTCCCAACTGGTGCGTTTTTGAAAAACCAAGCAGCATAATCATCTTCTTTCTTTTTCCACTGAAAGCACTTCTGGAGAACCCACTCGCTCTCTCCTCTACCCCACACCTGTTCCTCTGCCTCTCTGTCCTCCCACTTCTCAATCCTGACAGCTGTCCTTCCTTTTGTGTTATCAAGGTTATAGCTTTTACATTCTGATATGGATTCAGTTAGTCTTCAATGAATTTTGTCTAAATGTGGATTCCAAGATTTCAGAACCAATGAATACCATTTACATTGCTATGATTCTGGAAATAATGTTCACTGCAGAAATAAGTGCTCTGATAGAATTACATTTGCTTTCCTGAATGTCCAATTGGCCCTGAGTAGCCATGTAAAATAAAATGTTCCTGACACTAAATTAAAATTGATTCTCCTCTTTTACCTTTGATAAATTCTCAACTTTTATCCAAGCTCTCAATTACATCATCTCACCCATATTGTGTGTGTGTGTGTGTGTGTGTGTGTGAGATATGTAGACTTCCTCCCAAAGTTTTCTGTTCTTCAGTTCTAAGCTGTACTATTCTGATCTCTAAACCCATTGTGAAGGTGTCATTTTTAGGTTTCACTTTATGCTCTCCTGAGTCAATCTGTTGATTTGTGGTCTCTCTACTTGCTTTATTTCTTTGTTACATTGTCAAATAACTCCCTAGAAATTTGTGAGCTTAGCTTTCATATTCTTGTCTCTTATTTTGCCTTCATATTTGAGTGATAGTTTGACTGGGTATAGAACTGAAATGAAGATTTAAAGTAGAATTTCAGAACTTTGAAGATTCTCCTCTTCCATTAACTTCCAGAAAGCAATGTCGCTATTGAGAAGTGTGGTATAAATAAGGTTCCTTTTCCTTTGTCAGCAACCTGCAATTTTTTTCTCTGATAGCAGTTAATATTTTTTAAGTAAGTGTCTAATTTCATGATGATGGTTTTTGTAACATAAAACTGATTGTGTTTGACATACTTTTGTCAATTAAACTAATTTTATATTATTCTTCACTCTTGACTTACCATATTCTCTGTCAAATTTTTCTTTTTCTTGCAAAAGATTCTCAATTTTATATTCTAGTCTATTGCTTTAAAAATTAGTAAATATATTATTTTTATTAACTTTCTAGAAATCCTTCTTGTTCTGTTTTCATTCTACCCTGTCCTTGTCTTGTGAATCAAGACCTCCTGTCCCTCAGAGAATATTGATTAATATCTATATCTAACTTCTCTTATTCTACTGAAAACACATATGCTTTCTTTAGAATCATGGTTGCTGTGTATCTTATCTATTCTTTGCATTGCATTATAGTATTTCCTCTGCTGATTATCTTTTATATTCAATTGCAGAATTATCCATCTAGAAATTCTGGGTTGTCCCAGCATATTTTAGAGTGGGATACAGCAAAGTTGACCAGAAGCTGATTGTTTGTTGACTGGCAATCTTGTTTTATAGTAATTTGCTGAAAGGTCAGCTATTCACTGGAAGAATCCATGACAGAATTTTAAGGGCTTACTTGGGGTCACTAGTATCTGCACAATTGTCTAATTCTCCTCAGTCTGTTCATTTCATTCTTTAGAGACACATCCTTAGGTGTTGGTACATATATACCTGGCAGCTAGTTCTGCTCTTAGGGGTTGGTGTTTGTCTAAAAATTAATCCTTTTGTTTTTTAGGCCCCAGGGCCATCCATGCCTTTTACCATCTATGCTGTCACAATGCTCTGCTGGTACATCAGTCCCTTTACAGCTGATTCACTCTTCATGTATTTTCTGAGCTTTCCCAGCCATCACTTGACCCGTTTTTTTTTGTTGTTGTTGTTATTGTTTGTTTGTTTGTTTTTGTCTTCCAGAAATCTCTTGAAATTTCTTATTTGCTGATGGCCTCCCCAAATGTCTTTTAACTTTTGAGCATTGATAAACATTTTGAACTGCCTCTTAGGACAGAAGAAAAATGCATGTGCTGCCATTCTGAATTGAAAGCTCCCAATTCTTACTCTTTATTTTCTTCTTATTTAGACAACATTTTTGGTGCTGCTGATCTGCAATTATGAATGAAAACAAATGCAAGATACCATCATAAAACTGTGTGTTTATTGGGGAAGAATCTGTCTGGCAAGTTAAATTGGAGACCTAATGCATTAAATCTCCAAAATGATAATGGTTAGTGTCAGAATTGAGCAAGAGCTTGTGCCTGGGAGACTGGAGCTCAGTGCTTATGTGCAGAACCCAGTTTGGGAGAATAGGGCAGATCCTACTCTTTGTGGTTCATAGTCATCTCAACCTGAGAATTAGGACTCTTCTGGGAGATAAATGTGTTCAGTATGTAGTGTCACCTTGTGATTCAGATTATGACAAAGAATACAGCTTCTCCTGGATCTGTGTCTGAGGCTTTCAGGCCCAGCCTATTTCCTGCCTGACACCTATCATGTAGGGTATAAGGAAAGGGACATCTTCATCTTTTCCTAAGAAGGTTTAAGCTAGCCCATGTAACTTGGGCTTCAGTTATTTGTCCTGTGCCCTGGGTCTTCTGTCCCTGACTGAAGCCTCATGCTCTATTCTTATTTCTTATCCCTTCATGTTCTGAGGTCATTATACTGGTGTCTGTAATCTTGGGAAACCACCAACTGTGAACTGATCCAGTTGAATAACCTGGAGAGAGGGAAGGAGTCTCTTTCTCTCTTAAGAATTTTTAAGTTTTCAGTTAGGATTGGCAACTTTTATTTCCTCCTGTTTTGATCACACAAAAGGGAAACAGGGATGTATCTATACCCGATGGGGAGGAAGATGGAACCTGCTTCCAGCAGAGCTGATTGTCAGGAGGCCGGAGGCTCACTGCTTCATGTTGGGTCATGTCAGCCCTTCATCTGTCTGCTTCACACTTCCCTTCCTGCACCTCCTCTGAGATCAAACCTTGTTGTGTGAATCACTATGGAGGTTCAGTTGATTAGCAGAAATGCAATATGCTGAACGGGTTTGTCGTTGGGAGTCAATGAATGGTTTCAGGTGCCTCTCTGCATTCTGCCAGATCTGCTATGTCAGGTGATTGATAACTGGGCACGTTGTCAAGGCACTGAGTATAATTTCTTCCCGGCCATGGTGGCAACAGTTGGTACACAGTCTTTTGTCATTTGAGGGATATGGTCTTGATTTTTTTTTTTGGAATCTTTTTGAGATAATAGTTTTATTTGTAAAACAATGAAAATCTCAAAGATTTGCACATCCTGAACTGTGAGGCTTGATGGGAGGGTTTAGGATATCTACTCAGTAGACAAAGATTTAATAACTGGCTTAAAGTCTTTCAAAAGTTGCACATCCTTGTTGTCTTTGAATTACATAATGAAAACAAATATGCACAAAATTTTGTGCCTTAAATTATTTGATAACTTCGAATTTGCCCTTTCAGTAAGAAAAATATAGAGACTTTATATTAGTGGAATTAATTATGCCTAAGGCAATCAATACTAGCCATGAGGAATGATTAAGTCTAGAGTCACACTAAAAGACTCCCACTCTTTGAGTTACCTAGGAAAATAGTGCAAAATTTGTTTTTAATACTGACAATGTGATTGTGTCTTAAAATATCATAGAATAATGATTCCATGAGTCCCTAAAAATTTAAAAATAAAAAATGAATATAGCCAAATAAGTGGAAATGAAGATATCTGGAAATAAGTTGAAATAAGATCAGATGCCAAGTAAATGGAATTCTAAGGACAATTGGTTTAGAAAAACACATTTATTTCAATAATTTCATGTTTCTAATACAGCTTTCAACCAAGTAAACCACAAAGGAACTGTGAGACATTCCTAGAGGTGACTTAAGAATCTGGACAAAAAGGAACCCAAAGGTGGAGGACCTTGGAATGACAATGTATCTCTACAGATTATGGAAGGGAGGACAGGAGTGACTGGGAATTGTGGTCACACTTGCCTTGTGGAGTAGAGTTGGTATGACAGCTTGGGTTGGTGTCAGGCCATCTACCTCATCATCTCTCTTCAGCATGAAATTCAGACAAAATGAGATAAGGCTCATGAGGAGTTAGGAGGTAGAGGTCTAAGGAAATGTGCTAGAAAATCAGATGTGAGTAACACAACCTCATTGCAGATCACAAAATTCAGTCTTTATGAGACTAGCCTTCATGCCTCTGTGACATCATCAAACACCCTTGGGTTGAAATACCTACCCAAGAATGTGCTCCCCTTTGAGGGTACCCAGTGCTCTGCAGTGTCGTAATGAAGGGACTTGGCTTGAACAATGCCCTCTAGTAGAGGAAAATGGTTCTTGACCAAGAAGTCTTATTCTCTTGTTGGTCCCCTCTATCACCCTTGTCCCTGACTCCAGTGGCATTGTCTCCAGGTGTCCTTGAAAGGGTGGGAGATGGTGTCATGTCAGAGCAAGCCAGTTAGGAGGAGAAAGAAGGGAATAAAAGAGCCCCAAAAGGAGTGAAAACATTTCTGCCCATGGGATACTCAGTGGAAAAGTGCCTGCCTCTGCTTTTAGGGGAGTGTTTCCTTAGAGAAGAAAGAACAAAGTTCTTGTTAACAAACTAACATTACTTAACCCAGGGCCAAGGTGGGGTAGGAGGGGTTACTGAGGATCTTGAAACTAAAGGGCTTGGAGCTTGTATGCGGAGAAGCCTATTGTCTGGTGATAAGAACAGACCATCATTTGATGGCCAACACATATCTTCTCCATTGGATTATTCTTATTGGGCTCAGATTCTGTTAGGTGCTCCACATCTCTGGCATGGCCATCAGCCAAATCCACTGTACAAGGACCTGAGTTCACCCTGCCAGACCTGACATTGCTCTTTAAAGCCAGGATGCCTGCCCCTGTTGGCTGCCAGATGCATGCATTTTTGCCCTTCATTCTTTTTTGGTTGTGATCCATTGTCTACATCTGTCTTTATTCCTAACGACCTTGCTTTGTTCCCTGCGATGCAGTAGACATCATTGCTCTTTCTGAGAATTTGTTGGTATCTGAAATTTTAAAATATGACAGAAGGAGAGGAACTCTTCTGTACAAATATGCTAGACAACATATTAAGCTTGAAAGAATGGATTCGAGATATCTCGGTGGTGATGACCTACATTGCTTGTCTAACTGCAACTTCCTATATCCCAGACCTCTGGCAGCTGACAGTCAGTTGGGTCACTGCTCCTATTAGTTCTGAACACTCGAGGCTAATTCTGATTGAGCTGCTGTTCCATGGTGGGGTACAGCTTTGACCACGGAAGGTTCACAGACACAACTGAGGGTTAAGATGAAGAATATGAGTGGCACAATAGGTTGATTTGCAACGAGAATGCCTGGCAACCTGTCAAATGATGTGCGGGGAGAGGTGCAATCCGGTGGCTCAGAGTTTGTGCTGTCTTTTCAGCAGAGGGCCTTCTTTGTGCACTGCATGTGTTTTTGTGATGACCCTCGAAATATATTGTGCTTCCAAGAATTGGACATGCCTTTGAATTGGGAGTCTGGTTATTTGTGCTAAAAGGAAAGATTGTTAGATGAATAGAACCTTATAGACCACTCTCAAGACTTTTCCATATATGACCGTGCTTGACTATGGTTTCATGTACCAGATTTTGGTAAACTAGAATATATTAGAATACACATCTGATTGAATGGATATTGAGCCTCTTCTGTGTGTCCAGGGCTGTGTCAAATGCTTGAGCTATGAGAGCAGATGAATGATAACCTGCAGTCCTCTGGAGGGTGAGTTATCAGGGAGATCCATGTGAATGCCTGTATGGGGTGCTCCACGAGGCAGAGACAGGCTCAGAACTGTAGACCCGGTTCTCGTTGGAGACCTATTTCCAAATATTCATAATAAATATCTTTGGTGTGGAAGAATATTTCCAACTAATAATTCAGAAGAATAAAGCCTTCTCAATTTCTCATCTCTTACATATTCACTTTTGAAGAGTAAAAAACTATTCAACAAAAATTTTACGTAATTCTGCATTTTTATTTCACATGCCCGGCAGCACTTCTTTCTTTTAGTCATAATATTAAATCCCGAGTCCTTTGGGGGAAGTTCTCTCCATATGTGTTCCCTCCACCCCCAACCTACCACACACATTCCAGTCTTTTGCTTTGAAGGTGGGAACTGCCATCTCCTTCCTGGACCGTGGGTGCTGGTCTACTTGTAGATTCATGGATGCTTGCGCTTTGGAGTTTTGTTGTTGCTTCTAAATCATGGATGATCTAGAGGAAGCTCCTTCAGAACAGAGAACTTTTCTGTCTTCTTCCTGCCCATGTCCCTACTGTCTGGAATATGTCTACTATGCTGGGGGAGCTCAACCAATATTTGAATGAATGGGTGAGTTGACTTATTGACTGAGCAAATGAAATGGACACATGGCCCCAAGTGAGAACTTCTCCAGGACTTTTCTGATAGCTTCAGTATGAGGGGTCTCTCTTTTTATTCATCATCAAGTTGCAGGGAAATTAATACAGAGCTTTAGGAGGCCATACCCCCGCACCTAAATAAGGTGGGGGGGCATAGATGGTGTACAAGGAGGAAATCTGTTCTGGGAGATGTGGCTGACTCCAGCTGTCCCATAGTTCAACAACATCCCTTTTCTGACCAGTAACATGAGCCAGAATGTTCCCCTTTTGGATAAATAGGCTTTTGTCAGATGCGACCAAAGAAACCTGATAACCCAACCCATCAAGTCAGGAAAAAAAAGAGTCTGCTTAACATGACATATACTCGGATTTTCCCTCTCAACTCTAACGTGAAGATGATATCCTTCTTTCTCTAAGGCTATTTACAAAAGACCACGTGGATGAAAATGCTCTGCGAGCTCCAGTCTTCTGTGAGTGTGGGTTACTGCTGTTGGCTCTCATGCCTTTGAAACTTTGCTTAAGTTGAATCTGTACATAACTGCTCACCTGTAAAACAAGACGTCTTCTCTGGACGCTCTCTTGGTCCATTCCTTCCCACTGCTCCATGGTCTTGGGATCAGAAATGCATCATGGCCTCTGTCCAGCCTTCTTCCTGCCTAAAAAAGCAAACTTTCTTGCATCTTGTTTCCTTTCCCATCACCTCCACACTTGCTTTTTTTTTTTTTTTTTTTGGTAGCCACCTTCCGTGCATTCCTCGCCCATCTTCTGCTTCCTTCTTGCCCTGCCACAGCAGAGTTTCCACCTCCTCTGCCCCACCAGAACCCCAAAGATCTGCCAATGCTCTGCTGACGTCACTGCACGTGTACCTGTGTGTGCGCGCATGTGCGCATGTGTGGGCCTGAGTGAGGTGACTGAGCTCGTCGCCGGCGCCGCTGCTGGCTCTATCATGCCTGTTCTTTGAGGCTGAGCTGGATTCCTGCGGCGTGGAGCTCCTCCACACACCCCAGCCATGGACCTCCCCTGGGCAGCCCTCCACTTTTCCCAGGCTCAGGTGTGCTCCTCTGGGGTTGGTTCTGCGTGGGCCCTGATACACCTGATGCTTCACGTGCTGTGTTCAGCTCCTGGAACCATGCTTTTGAGGAGCAGTTCAAAAGCAAATGCTCAATTTGTGTCTATCCTGTCCTGAGGTCTGGTTGATGTCTTGCATTTCCAGAAAGCCTTGCCACTTGCAGCTGAGGTGTGCAGTGAAACATTTCCTTCTTCCCATCAAAATCTGAGAAATAACCAGCCAGGCTGATCCACTTCCCACGAGACCCGCGCAAGGGCCTTGATGTTAATTGCATGTAACCTACCGTGGTCCCTCATTTTTTCCCTTTATACAATAACTAATATGTAAACTAGGATTGCACTCGGACATTACTTTCATTTAGATTCCATTATTGAAGCCCAGCACGGGAGAGAGCCTTAACCCATTTCATCAGCAGACCAATCACGCCAGGAGTCAGACGGGGGTGCCCGTCCGTGGGAGTTACACTGGCAAATGTGACATATTGCTCAGCCGACCTTGACACATGAGGATGAGAACAATGGGGAGTGTATAGTTAAACTGAAAACCCAACTCTGGTGCAATGCAGAAAAGCAGAGGTTCTGGACAACCGTAATACTAATCTTATGACCTATAAAGTTTACCCCCGATAGATCTTACACTATAGTGCAGGGTTTGTGAAAGTACATGTCCCTGGGGGCGTGTCTTGCTCTTTCCTTCCCAAAGGGTTTTGCTGCATGTCCACTTGAGCTCATCAGCCCCTCCTCCTGGTGGCCTTGGTGGACTTGTGTAGCAGCGTGGCAAGGCCTGGGGTCATGCTGGATGTGGCTCGTCAGAGTCATTGCTGCTAAGAGCTGCCGCCGGGCCACCAACCAGCCTTGCCAGGGAGCTGGCTTAACTCATTCTCTTATCATGCTTTGCACAGCGACGCTCCCCGAGCTGTGCCCAGCCCTGCGGAAACAGACAGCCTGCAAACCCTGAGATGCTGTGTGCCGGGCACCAGGGTGATGGGGGCCTGGCACCCCCCTCTGCAAATAGGTCCCAGAAGCTCTGTCTTCACCACACTTGGGTGGAAAGGTTGCCACAAGGAGTTTCGTGGTGGAGGCCAAGCCTCCCCGGAGGGTTCCTGGCAGCCCCCGTAGCCCCTGTCTCTTCTCCAGGGCCCAGTAGGCTCCTGTGGGTGGAGGGCACATCTGGAGGGCCTCCTCCCACTTTGGCGGTGCTTTTGGCTGCCCCACCGCCCAGTCTGAGGCAACCACTCACCTCCCGAGCCTCATCTCATGCTGGGGGGCTGCAGGGAAGTCGAGAGGAATTCTGTGTCGTGCTTCATGTTTGGAGGGTGGACTTGCCTCGAAGGTTCCTGGGGAAAATGTGGGGTTGCTGGGGGGACATGGAGCTCACAGCTCTGGGATGTGGGGGGCCCTCCGCCTCCTCTGACTTCAGCTCCTGCCGCATGAGCTCCATGAGCCGCGGCACGGCCACCTCGACCTCAGCTGCTGGGGACCCGCGGGAGGCGAGCTGCTGTCAGATTGCAGCGTGGAGGCTGAGGCGGGGGCCGGGGGGGCGGGGGGACGGCCACCACCACCTCCACAAGCTTATTCCCCAAGGCAGGTGTCCCCCTTGGCCTCTCGGTCGCTTGCCACTGAGGCCGCGGTCAGAATGCGTCTGTCTTGCCCTGAGCCGTCAAGCGTGGCAGGGTTGGCTGTGGAGATTCAAGCCAGATGTCGAGTCCTCACCCAGAGGCTGTCCTGGCTGCTGGCTCTGAGTGAAGAGACCCACTTGATCAGCAGCCCATGACTTGCTGCTTCCTCTGAATGTGTGCCATATCCTCAGAGCAGTGGCAGGCTGTGAGCTACCCAGGGAGCACCTCCCCCATGAAGACCCCCGGGATTGCTCCCAGCATGGCCTGTTGGTCCTGCTGCTCCAACGCTCTGGGCACTTACTCCAGCTCGGATATGATCTGCTGATTCCTTGTCCCTGAGCTGCCTGTGATCTCCCAGCGAACAAGCGTGGTATCTGCGTGACTCTGCTGCCAAGGGCTCAGACAGACTCGGTGCCCTTGCACTTGTGAGGACGGAGGGGTAGTGGCCAGTGGGTCCGTCGTGGGTTTTTGCAGGCCTATAGCCTTGGGGTCCAGCTACCTCCCCGACTCCTGAAACAGCCCTGAAAACAACCCGAGCCTGGTCCTTTTTCTGGGGGGAGCAGCCTCAGGGTGGTCGCAGGCGTGTCCCGGGACCCTGTAAGGAGGGCACCAGGAATGCTGGTGGGCTGCACCCACAGCAACTGTCCGATTTTGCTGCCTATTCTCGCCCTACAGGAGATGCTGCAAGGGTGGCCCGGGCCACATTAGTGCCCTTGACATGAGTGGGAAAGGGGGGCTTTTGGCCTTCGAGGGGCTTGGGTCCAAGCCGATGTCTGGGAGGAGGCTGCTCCCCCTTACTGTCAGCCTGCCCGGGGTGCACGCTGACATGCTCCCTGCGGGGGACCACCTGCCCTGGGCCGGTGAGAAACAGACCCGGCTACAGCGCTGCTCTCCTTTCTGGAAGGCCCTGGAGGGGCTGAAGAGTTCAGAGGTGCTGCCAAGAGGCTGCCTTGGCCAGTTTGGAGTTCGTCGGGTCCTCTGGGAGGAGGCTGAGGCAGAAGGGATGCCTTGACCTTGGGATCTTTACTGGGCTCTGGGGGACCCTCAGCATCCCGTGGCCCTTTTAGCTGCCAAGTCCAAGTCTCTGGTCCTTCTTGTCAACTCTCTTCTTCTACAGACTGGGGAACCTAGGCCCACAGGGAGGGGGCCTGGGAGGTGAGGCCAGAGCTTAGGTTCTAAATCACTGGCCATCGGTCGGCAAACATTGGCGAGTCTGCGAGCAGCAGGTAAGGCATGGTCCCTTACTCCGAGCTCTGCCCTCCGGGGGCGGGTGGCTGGGGACAGAGAGGCACGGTTCTCGCCCCTTTCAGCTGTGTGGCCTGAGCTCAGGGAAGTCAGTGTTCCTCCTCTGGGTTTTTGTTTTCCTTCCTCTGGGTAAAATGAGAGAGTCAGAACTATTGCTCTGTAATAGTCCGCACTGCTTTAAAATGGAAAGAACGCTTCCGTGGTTGCCTCTCTGATTACTCAGTGTGGGTCCGCACCCCCACGTCCGCACAGCCGGATGCTCTGGGCTGGGTTTGGGGATCCTCTGATGCCCACCCCTTTCTCTCGGTCCCTGAAGCTGCTCTCTGCAGCCGGGGAGGGACCTGGCACCACTGGGCAGGGTGTGTGGTGACAGCCAGGCCTGGCCTGGCCCAGGATCTGTGCTACCCCCTCCCACCTGCACCTCTTCTGGAACTCTTTTCTCTTCCTCCCCCATCCTCCTCCCCCTTCTTCCCCTGTTCCTCTCCACCCTCCTCCATTTTGCTTTTATTGAAGGAGGGCCTGCTACCTGCGGGGAATGCCTTTGCTCATCCAGTTTTCATTTCGGGCCAGCCCTATGTGTGTCCTGCTGCGTCCCAGGACTGGGCTTTCAGAGCCAGTGGTATGGCTCCTGTTGAGATGGCCAAGCAGGGGCAAGACATAGAACCGATCCTTCTGGAATCTTCTTCTTGGTAGATCTGGGCAGGGCTAGCGGAGGTGGACTCCCTCTTTGCATCTTTCCAAATTCTAAGGAAGTGAGAAGATGGCCAGGACAAGGGAAATGCCTCCCAGGCCGTGAGCTCAGCCGCCGAGCTGTTGGACCATTCCTTTCCTTTCCGGATGGGGCGCCCTCGCCCTCCCAGCTCACCTAGGTCGTGTGAATAAAATAGCAAGCTCCCTTGTTTGTGGCATCGAGGCCTAACTGTAGCTCACTTGAACTTGTTCAGGAAATAAAATGCTTCATCCCATCAATACTCTTCAAGAGAGCCCTTCAAAGGTGTGATCAAAGGGTCAGTGGTCTGCCCACCGCTCGGGCCCTCACACGTCTGGGGAAGGACCTCTCGGCTCCCGGCTTTGAACCCTGCGTTTCCCTCGCTCCCAGAGCCCCCGCACAGCAATAACTTATTACAATGGAGTGTTTTCAATTGTGCATATGGGGGAGGGCCTCAAAACAGAGGAGCTGAAAACAGCCTCTCGTAGAGAAAACTGTGGAGCTGGCTTCTCTTGATTTGAGTTAAAAAAATAGAGTCAAGATTTGCATTTTTTCTAAACATAAAGGAGCAGGTAGACAGCTAAGACATAGCCCAGGGGCGGTTAAAGAGTGACCCCACCAAGCCTCGTACTATCGAGTGGGCAAGGACGGCTCCTGCTCTGGGAGTGGGCACCTGAGCTGAGCAGGTCTCAGTGGCTGGGCACAGAGGGGACCTACAAGGGAGGCGGGCCTCAGACATTCCTGTCAAGGCAGAACGGGGCCAGCACTCTGGGCGCACTGCTTGGCCGCACCTGTGAGCACATGCGGGGGCCCACGTTCCAGGCACATCCTCCTTCCACGGCCCCAGAGTCCCTTAAGATCGTCCAGATAGGAGCCCTTCCTGACCTGCCCTGGCAGGTTCTCTCACCCTCTCCTTCATCTCCCTTCTCACCCTCTGTCATTTGCTCTTGCCAGTGGCTTGCTCATACTTCTGGCCCCTTGCAGACTCGGGGCCCTTTGCCTGCAATGGGCCTGCCCCACTCTGCAAGGTGCGCCCTCCTGCCACCTGGGTTAGGGAGCCAAGCCACATCAACACCTGTAGCGTATGTATCCCTACCCTTGATCTTGGCCGTGAGCTCGCTGGGTAAGGACCGTGCCTTGCTCCTCTCTGAATCCCCAGGCCCAGAGGTGGGCAGAGGGTCAGGTTCAGGTGTGTTTGCCCCAAAGTAGATGCTCAGGTGGCACGCCTGGGAGATCCCGTTTTGTTTCAGTGGGGGCTTCGTGCCCTGGATGCTTTGCTCCTGAGAGTGTTGCCACTGGTGGCGTGGGGGCCGGGCAGTGTTTCCTAACAGACACCCAAGCGGGCCGCCTCTCTGAGCCAGGCTCGCCAGGGTCTGGCACCCACCGACGGGACCAGAGCTCCCAGGCCACCCAGCAGCGGGTGACACTGTCCCCCTGGCCCGCCTTGGGAGGGAAGCGTGATTGCAGTCGGAGGAACCCAAGTCTCGCCCAACACTAAGAGTTACTGTGGCCAGGATTTTCATCTAGAGGAACACAATATTATCATTTATCTTTGAAAAAGCGGGTAAGAGCTAGCTGTCCTGATACCATTTTTCCCTTGGTCAAACCATGCAAAAAACAAAAAAACAAAAACAAAACAAAACAAACTAAAAACCCTCAACTCACAATGGAGCAACTTGCATTTCAGATCAGTTTCTCCTCCTCTAACATGGTCTATTTATTTTTATTGGTTTGTTTCTCATTAAATCCTTCAATTACTCTGCAGTGTAAAATGGTGAAATTATTGGCATGTGCCACCTTCATCATGTATCCGAGTTTGCTTATTACACTTGCAGAAAATGCCTGAATGGTATTTGGTTCTATTGTGGATTGAGACAGAGTTAATAAATATTATTTGGTGTTTTTTTTTTTTTTTTCCCTGAGAAGCACTGCTTTTCTTGATTGTTTTTTACAGTTGGATTGGGAATATTGATTTATTCACCACTGTTACAATAATTGTATACAAGGAACAAAAAATGCGGAGGTAACATTTCATCAGCTCCAGCAGATTAATTAGTTGTAGTAGATTAGGCACAGTGTTACAGGGAAGATTTGCATTTAGAGGGAGAGAAAGTTTCTTCTTCCTTTTTTTAATCTTAAAAAAGCCAAGAGAATTTAATAGAGATGTTTTACCATAAGCTGCTTCCCTCATTAGTCAATCAGGGTTTCTGGATGAGCCTAAAGGATAAGGGGAAATAGTACCTCCACCTTCTAAAAGAAAATATTTGATGAAATTGTTGGGGGAAAGAGACTTATGCAAAATCAGAAGAACATACCGATTCCCCATGAAAGTAGAAATTAAGAAAATTATGAGAATTTGATTATGCCTATATTGGTAAAGAGTTCCTTCGCTGGATTTCACGAGGGCTGGTTACTCAAGGAGTACCTGGGCCCCCTTTGTATTATTCTAACCAAACCCCAAGCATTGTGGTCTCCTTTGCTTTTATTCTTCCAAAGTGGGAACCAGCTTGAAGATGGGAAGAGTTGTTTTCCTTCTGTTTCTCAGACAGGCAAACGTTTCTGTCCCCCAGGCATAAATACCGTAGTTTTCCCTAGGAAAACCAGACGTGGCTCAGAGAAGCATGGTGGAGGTTAGGTCTCATCCAAGGTGGCCAGTCCTGGTGGATCCCCTCGAACTTGAGGTGGAGGTTTCTCCCTGGACGGGAGGCATGGGAAGGTTGCACATCTCCTTCCTTCCCTCCGCCGAGCGAAGGCACTGCTCCCCCCGGGGCTGTCCCAGGCCCGCAGGGCTGCGCCACCGCATTGCTGCTTGGTGCTGTTTGGGTCACTGCAGGATGCCTGCAAAGGAAGAGCCTTTCCCTGATCTAAAATATGCCTGCGGCAGAGAAGAGGGAAAGCTCAGGGAAGTTGAGAAACTTAAGGGAGGAGAGGGAGGACTAGGAGAGAAACCACAGGAGAAATTGCAAGGAGGGGTACCCAGATGGCCTGGTGGCAGGGAGGACTCGGGGCGCACGGCGATGCCACAAACAGGCGGAGGCCTGCCGCGGGACCGTGCTGTCACGCCCAGACCAAGGAGTACAGCGGATGTGGTCCTGGGTATTCGCTGGGGCCAATCACCCAGATGTGCTGGCCAAGGGAGGAGGGTGAGGCCACCCACTCTCCCTGGGGGCACATGGGAGCCCAGGATGCTCGGGCCAGAGCCAGTCTCCCAACACCTCTGTTTCCCAGGCCAACGCCTCCATTACTATGTGCCCAGCCTCATCCGGGATTTCGAGCCAGGGCCGGAAGTTAAATGACTGCCTTGTTCATTTGAACCTGGTGTTCTAGGCACAGGACTCCCCACGATCAACACACCGGGATGGTGCCTTCTGCCTTAGACTCGGGGCTTGTTTCTTGTCTGTTTGTGCGTTAGTTTAGGGGTTCCTGTTTTTATGTAACCCCACACTGAGCATGTTGTGAGGACACGTTCAAACAAGATTTAGAGTTGGAGTGGCCATAGGGATACATCTGAAAGTTCTGTCTTTGGTTGTAATGTGCGTGGCGTCCACCCAAGGCTGGGCTCCGTATGGACCCCAGGCCGCTGCACCCCTTTGTGTTAGAGCTGCTATCAGGTGGGTCCCCCAGCACCCCGAGGACTCCTGCTGTGACAGAGGTCATCAGGACAGGAAGTGGCCGTCTCCGCACATTTGACCATGGCTGGGACAAGGACACATGGCCACCCCCCGAGGAGCGTGTTTCGAGAAGAGAACAGGGATGCCCGCATATGCAGCTCCAGGCGGGGGCCTTCCAGCTGGGACCAGTGGGTCCTTCTGAAGCCTATTTCTGAATTGCACAAACTTCCTCTGATTTTTATCTTAAAAAACTTCAAGCCCACGGAAACCTTGAAAGCACAGAATGCAGCACACAGTACCTCCTTCACCTGGTCCACCATTTGGCTCCCTCATGTGTGGACACACACACGTGCTTTCTGAACCCCTCAAAGTGAGTTATCACGTCACTTCAACCCTATGGCTTGAGCACACATCTCCTAAGGAAAAGGATCTTGATCTCACTCAAGAAATGTAACATTGGTGCTAGATCTCAGACCCAGTCTTTACTCAGACTTCCCAACCGGTCCCACCATGATGTTTGGGCAGCCCCATCTCGGATCTAATGAAGGATAGCATAGTGCACTCAGTTGCTATTAATTCTTACCATTTGTAGAGAAATACACATTTTATTAATTTGCTTCTGAGCTATAACTAGCTAACGGTTAATAGGGGTTTCCAGTTTGGTGATCAGTAAATGCTTACTAAGCTGTGTTTGTCCTTCCTTTCTCCCATCTGAAACTAGTTTGGGGCAGTTTTCTATCACGAGTGGGTTGAGATTCTTCTGCAAGCTTGTTCACATGGGTCCCAGGGAGAAGGGTCCCTTGTCATACAAGCTTGGGGACAATGTATGTCATGCTCGCCTCGTGGAGAGTGGCACGTTATCAGATGATGGTGCTGGACGGCGCCGCAGGTTCTGCAACAGATCCCCTCATCTGACGGCACCTCTAGCACCAAGGGTCCCGAAGTGAACGAATACCGAGCGCTGTGCAAAGCCGAAGTCGGCTCAGAACAGGTTTTCACAGCTTTACCAGAGCGCGACATTAGCAAGGCTCACACGCGAGGTCTTCTCTGTTTTGCCTGAAGATTTCCATGCATGGGACACTGTCCGTGGAAAAGCTAAACAGGGGACCCTCCCAGGAAAGGTCTTACATCAGCACTGCCGGCCCCTGCAGAGTGCGAGGTGCCCCTGGCTGGGCTTGGGGTGGAGTCAGGGCAGCGGAGCCGGGAGAGTCAGCCAAAGTCACCCGACCTTGGGCTCCATGGTGAAAATGTTGTGGATTGATTCTGGTGCACATGCCCAGAGGTTTTCACCATGGCCGTGTAGATGGGAAAACAAAATCAGACAAATTCCACCATGGAAGAAGCTGACTCCTTCGCCGGGTAGATGGTCCTTGTCCATTTCATTTCTTGATGCCAACTGGCATCCCTCCTCCTCTGTCCTCTATTTGCATATATCAAATATTTGGAAATTGCTAATGTACACATAAGCATGGATCCTGTGTGACAGCCAGCTGGAAGACCTGACCGTCTATTATCATGCCGTGGTCCAGAAGGGAAGTGCGTGGGTAGAAGGAAGACGGGATCTGTTAGGTCTGTGGTTTGCGTGGGCACCGCCAGCAGCTGTAGGCAGGGGCAGAAGACGCAGGCTTCGGCTGGGGACGGCCGTCCCCACTCCCTACCGTGTGGCTTTGGCTTCTGGGAGCCTCAGTTTCCTCAAAAAGAGAGAATGATACTATCTCAGTGCGTTGCACTGAGACCGCACCTGGGCCGCAATGCCAGCGTGGCACGTGGCTCTGTTCCTGGCCGAGGTGCACCAGAGTGCTGGGCAGTGCAGGCTGGCCCAGACTTTGCATCTCCTTTCTGTGTCATGTGTCCTTCTCTGTGTATCTAGGGGCGGGCCAGACTGGCGTATGGGTCGTCCTAGCATTGTGATTCCACAAAGTTCTGTGAGGGCCGTTTGAGGACACTGTTGATCTCATGTGAGCCAGTCTTCCCGTGAGACGCTCACACGCGTCAGCGCACACAGCCCTTCGGCGACTGTGAAACAGCCAACTCCAGGCTCCCGAGAGCCGACAGGCTGGGGCCTGCCTCGGTCCTGGCTACCGCCCCTCTCTTGACGTATTCGATTTCCATAAGAAAGTTCTGAACTACCTCAGAGCTTACCAGTTTTGGATTTAGAGCTTTCTTCTGAACAATGAACAGAGGAATGCCCAAACATCTTCCCGGTTCTTTGGGGGGAAATGAACCGGTACAGATGGAAGGCCTCTTTGAGGACAAGATGGGCCATTCCCAGACCCTGTCCGCCTTTCTGCAGAACCCAGTAAAATAATTCCAGATCTCCCTGAATGGGAAGAGAATGGGCACAGCTTCACTTAGGACCAGCTCTCTGGAAAGCATGCTGCTTTCTGCCTTTCTTTTGGGGTCCTGTGAGCCCTCAGGCGGGGCTGGCTGTCAGAGCACAGGAGCCTTGCCCAGGCTGTCCCCAGGCTGCCGCCCAGTCACTGTTATTGATCACAGTCTCCGTTCACTGCTTTCTGGTTGAGCCTCTTGACCTAGACCCTGGAGAGCGGTTCATTCCCTAACTTCCGGGATGCGGGGCTCTTCTGGGCACTGCTGTGAAGGATGGGGGGGGTGTCTATACCCACGTGGGTATTTCTGTCTCCCGGCACCTATGACGTCATGGGAGGAAGGGGAGGATCCCCAAGTTCCCAGGCCAGGGCTTCCTCTTGCCTCTGACACTTGGTAGCCATATCACTTGGATTTCTTACTAAATTTGTTCCCCAAATCTCAGTTTTCTCATGAGCTAAATGGGAAGAAACCTATCCTTACAAAGCTATTATTGGGCTAATTCAGCTCATGTCTGTGAAGTTGCTGGCAACCGCTCGGTAAAGCCATGCTCCCTCTCTAGAGCTCGGATGCTCTTAGATTAGCGGGATCCAGGGGAAGAAGACCGTCGCCCAGGGCTGTCATGGACCTTGTGGTCCCAGGGCAGGGAGGGCCCCACAGGCTGGGGACACCAGCCTTGTCGGAGGCTCCTCGTTCTGGAGATGAAAAGCCCAACCAGGTTCCCTCGTTTGCTCACTGACATTGGCCCAGGCAGGATGGACCCTGAGAAGCCACCATGCCCACGAAGGCTGAGCACGTCTTTACTTCTTTATAGAGGAAAGGCTGCCAGTTTGAGTCTCTGGTTATACCCTGCTTCCCAGGATGGTTTGGGGAAACTCTTTGTCAGACGGGGACTGGGCAGAAGGAAGAGCCAGCCTTCTCCTATCACTTCTTGGCTTGGCAGAGGATCTGGAGCCCAGGGGTGGCCCAGGGTCCAGTGTAGGCACATGCAGGGAGGAGGGACCCAGGACAGAGCAGGTGCCCTGGAGTGAGCAGGGCAGGAGCCGAACTCAAGGAGACTCCAGCTGGGGCCGAGCAGTTTTCAGAACTTGCTCCAAGGGGCCCACTCCAGAAAGGGATTAAAATTCAAATTTCCTGCCAGGTTTCGAAGCATCAGTTAATTTCCTTCTCTTTCTATTTGGCTCCAAATTCCGAGTCTCTGCTAGCACACAGCGTCTGTGGGCACGTTGAGGATTTGGCCTCATGGAGGAGATCGATAATCTAATGGGGAACTTCACAGCACATTTCTGATGAAGCAAAACCCATTTCTGACCGAGCCAGATGGGGACTGGAGAGAGGAAGCTTACAAAATAAATCCTGGAAAATAGCTCTGATAGAATCACATTCTGCCTCTAATTGATCTTCCGCTTTCTCGAGGAAAAGGAAATTAACATCCAGTATGTGGTTTTCCTAAGGAAACCTGATTTCCCACTCGGGGGCCACAGTGCTCAGATCAGCGGGCTTGGGGCTCCTGCTCAGCCAGCGACGTAGTGTTCACATTCGCTAGAGACTAACTTTCACATAAACACCCGGGCACCTGCAGGGCCATCCTGGAGATGCCGGGAGCCACTCCCACCCCAAGGTCTTCCCTCTCCCACTTCTCCAGCTTTGGAGAGGACTCTACCCACACCCAGCAGGTGCCCCTGGTTTTGGTCATCCCAGGGAAAACTCCTGGCCATGGGTTTGATGGGATTCAGAGAAGGGGTGCTGAGTGGAGATTAACAGTTCTGTGCCCCGTCCACCAGGCCGGGGGCCCAAGTGTAGCTCTGATGGAATGACAGCATCCTAGAGGGATAGGTCTAAGGACGCTCACCTCGCCCCCAAGGGTGGACCGTGCAGATGACCGAGCCCCGACCTGCTGTGGCAGAGGAGGTTGCCGTGAGAGCTCGTACCATTCAGGGACCTCAGCACCTGGAAGGCAGGCCATACAGGTGTCCCCTTGTTCCTCCCAGGGCCTCAAGGGGATGACCATTTGTGTCATTTTACAGAAGAGGTGGTCCTGGGGTCAGACAGCTGCGCCCTGGGGACTTCAGACCCTCTGGCTCCTTATCTGTGAAATGGGGATAACAGGGTCCCCTTGCCAAGAGGGCTGGGTGATTAAATTGATGCAGAGTCAGCAGCCGAGGCATACGGATGATTGTGCTTCTGTCTTTGGGATAGTGTCTATGTGATTTGGCAGAAGAGCCAATGGGGGGAGTGGAGACCCCATGCCCGTGTCGTCTTTGCTCCAGGCTGCAGTGAGGGGCTGCGGGGTCCGACACCAGCTCTGCACACAGGGGCTGGGACTGCAGCAGGGGCCACGGAGCACTCTGGTGTGTTCAGCACCCGCCTCTCACGTCACCAGAAAGTGGCCCTTCTGCCGACTCTTCTGGGGAACCCTCAGCCAAGGGCAAGGCTCTCTTGTCAATCAGTTGAGAAGCCACAACCACTGGAGGAGAGAGAGAGGCCCGGCAGGACGGAATTAGCCTGGCAGCCTCTGCAAGCATCTGTAGGTGTGGACACCGTGGACGCTAAGCCGAGTCCCCGAGAGGCCAGTAGGGCTGTCTGGGGTGACCGCTCTGACGCTCCGCTGGCCCCTGTGGTCGTGTCTGTCAGTCCGTCTCCTGCAGGCCTCAGGCCGCCTTTGGAATCAGACTTAGGGCAACTTGGAGTTTCTGTTTCCCTCTGATGGAGAAAAATGAGGCCTCTGCCGTACCTCTATGGGAAGGATGTGCGGGAAATAAAATGGTCTGGAGGACAGGGTCCAGGGCCACCTGCAGATGCCACACTCAGCGGCCACGGAGATGGTTTCCGACCGCGGCGAGGAATTTCGGACCGCTGTGCGAAGGAAAAGTGTGCGTTCAGCAGGACCCAGCGAGGCTGCCGTGGAACGGTTTTAAATGTCTTTTCCCTCATAACTAGATTATTCAGTACAATGTCATTTGCTGCCACTGACATTTTCTTTAAAGTCATAAAGGCCCACACAGTAATAAAAGAGCCCGGAATGAAATTAGGAATATCATGTATGAATTATCTTTAACCTTAGCTTCATTTGGACTGTGACTTTTTAGACCTGATCAATTTTCATGAAACTATCCACATAAAACTGTGAAAAAATGTTTGATTCCTGGCTCTCGCGAAGGCAGCGTAACAAGGCTGCTGCTTTGCTTCCACTCAATGCTGCTGTTGGTGCCAGTCTCTGTGGGCGACTCGGGAAAGCAGGGGATAATTTTGAATTTAATGTAATTTCCCAGAGCATTGTTAGGGAAAACATCTCCGCTGATATGCATATTTTACACAAGTGCTATGTCGTCAAGGACATTCAGCAACTTACTAAATTTTCTGCTTAGTTGGAAAAGCATTCACTCACACCACTGGGGCTCCCCTAGGCTTCGCAAAGGGAAATGGGCCGGGCAACCATTGTCACCGCTCACCCTCTCCCATTATGGACAACGTGGGCTTCCCTGCAGAGCCATCATCAGGGCCCAGAAGGTGGGTGGGAAGCATGGCCAGAAGCCCCCAGTCCATTCTCAGGGTTTGGGCATGGCCTGGCCCGGCCTGTCTGGATAAACGTAGAGTGTGTGGTTCTTGGCGGATCTGGAGCCCCCAGTCAAGGACTCCGTGAGCCATATTTGTTTCTATAGCAAAGTTGGCTGCAGCTCTAGTGAGAACACCAGCTTGGGAAACCTCAAAGTGAGAAGGAAGGTCTCCTGTGCCCATGGGGGACATTAGTTTAGTGTTAGGAATTAGCCAATTTCTAAATTTCTGAAGGGTGCCTTGGCCGTTCCAGGGCTTTCTCAAGGCTCGAGAACATCTGCTCAGCCGTGCTGAGCTCTCCCAGGTCAGTCCTCTGTGCCCTTCTGCAAGTGGGGTTGCTCACAGTGATGGGGGACCGTGGTGGAGGGCTCCCCGCAGGGTCGCTCATTCCCCCTCTTCAGGGACTGCGGTCTGTGTGTGGCAATGGCGCCCGCCCCACCAGACCCAGCCCTCATCTGTCCCGGTCTTAACGCAGTGACTGAGGCCCTGGAGTCTGAGGTCAGCAGGTACAGAGCAAATGGAATATCAGCCATTACTCCCCTCATAATCGGAACATTACGTTTATAGACCTTTCATCCAGACGGGTCCCAGAGGGCATTTGCAAATCTAACAACTGTGGCCGAGAAGTCCAGCAACCTCTCAGGTGAACAATCTTGATCGCTGAACCATGCCACCTCCCCAGCCCCTGCACACGTTTCTGGAACCCAAGTTCAAAGCGGGGTCTAGCGGTGGCACACAGACTCCAGCACACAGCTCACAGCAGATACTCCTTCCAGAGTCTTCAGCCCCTCAGCCTGCAAGGGAGCCCCTGTCCTGATGACCTGTTGCACGAAAGTATGAACGACATCCGTCCCTGCACCCTACTCAGCCGCATGTCCACTCCCCACCCCCGCCCCTGCCATGCACACTTTTCTCTGCACTCAAGTGTCTGGGGTAACATGTCTGCCTTGACTCGGAGTGTACCCTTCCCCAGGAAAATGCTGCAGGCTCCAGCGTTCCTGTGGCCTCTGGAAACCCCTGTCCAGCATTGCACTCTCGCTGGCTGTCAGGGGTATTTTCTGTTCCTGAGAAGGAGCCTACTCCGAGAGAGTGTGCCGAGCTGTGCATGCCCAGGGCAGAGTGCTCAGAGGGCTGGGGGGCATGGCATGGAATTGTTGGAGGGCAGTCTTCATCACCCCCCCTCACCGCCCCTCTGGCTTGGATCATACAGGGCTGGGTGTTTCCCCTGGGGTGCCCCACCAAAACAATGGAACTCCAAATGGATTTCCTTGGGGGCATTCTTCATCAGAAGGTGCTCTGGTATAGAAACCAGTTGAAAAGACCTTCCCTCGGGTCTCATTCCGATCTGCTTCGAGGGACCGGGCCCAGGTTAGCCCAAGACTCTTCAGGAAGAAGAGATGACCCTTTCCAAGCCAGGCCAAGGCCAAGTCTACAAGTATTTCCTGGAAGCATGCCACAGCTTGGCCTGGCCTTGTGGAGTTCCTGGGACACAGGCCCGTGCAGAATGGCTAGGGCAGGCTGGATGCAGGCCGTCATGAATCGGTCACTCCTGGCCCGGGCCCAGCAGCCTGGCAGAAGGTCAGGTGGGAACTGGGAGCTGGGCCAGCGTCTAGCCATATAAGTATTGTGCAGGTGGTTAGGGACACTGTGACCCAATATGTGGTTTTCAAAGAAGCAGAGCATAGTGGTGTTGGGTGGTGAGGGGATCTGGGGAGAAGTGGCCCCGGGGAACCCACGTGGCAACGGCTGACACGGAGCCTGGAGGAGGGGAGCCCCCCTGAAGCCAGGAGTGCCCACGACTCATCCATCTTTTTAGTGGAGTCTTCTCAAATCCTACCCCAAACCCCCAGGTAGGCGGTGTGTTCTCCGGGGAAGACTGCTGTCCCTGACACTGGTAGACAAGACCTGTGGAGAGACCCTGCTCCAAGGCTGCCAGCGTAGGAGGGTTCAAGTCAGTTGCTAGAATTCAAATAGGGCACCAGGTCTCCGAGCTCTGCTCCCGATCGCAGGACTGAGATCACAGTCCTCCAGGTGCTTCCCCATAGAAGGGGAATGTGGGTCTTCCCGGAGCGAGCTCAAGTCCAAACACCGCCGGCAACCACATCTGGGTCCTCTTGGCTCTGTTAGCCAGGAGGGCGCTGCTTGGTTCTTAGCGATTCTCTGTGTGACCACAAAGCTGACCTTTGCCAGCCAGCCAGGACAGGAGCCACACTGGGCCCCTGTGGGCCCCGTCCCGTCCTGGTGGGACGGCTGCTGGATGGCCGAGGTCGCCCGAGGGGAGCGACCGCTCCGTGTATGGGGCCAGCCCCCCGCCCCGGCGGCTTGGGCCGGAGTCGGCAGGCCCGCACATGGAAGTCTGCAGAGGACCCAGCGGGTGCCGGCTCCCCTCCTCTAACGCAAGAGGATCGAAGCGTCCTGGGTGGTGACTCACATTCTGGATTTAATTGTCCTTGAAATTGTTACATTCTGGGTGGGCATTTCCCTAGATTTGGGCTGTCCTTGAAAAGGGGACTCCACAACTGCACATCTCTGTGATTAATAGAAGCTACAGGCCCCCTCCGGCCCCCCACGTGCTGCGCCCAGACCCATCCAGCCTGTCTGATGCTATGGATGACGCCGTTTAGACACGAGAAGCCGCCTACTCCCCGCTCCGCGTTCTTTCTTCCCTTCCTCCTTGGCTATGGGCCCTGATTGTTGATTGGGTGTCCCTGAGAGCCCGAGGAGTTCCCGGTGGACCAGCCTGCTCCAATCAAGTGTGATGCCTTGGCTTGCCATTCTTGGCCCCTGCCATCTGCGGCAGCCCACCCCCACCCCTGCTCAAGCTGGCCTCTCCAGGCCTTGCCTGCAGCTGTGTTGGAGCAGCCCTCCTGGTACCTGCTATGTGGGGGTCCCCGCCACCAGGATTCCTCCGCCCTGAAGGATAGACAGGCCTGGGATCCGTGCAGGTCCTCGCAGAGCTTGAGGATGCGAACACAGACGTGTCACCATTGGCTCACCACTGGGAAGGCTCTGGACTCAGATATAGCCCAGCTCTCTTCTGCCAATGACATGCATTCCAGGCTTGCTGGTGAGGTGTGGGCGAGTCCGCTCAGAAGAGCTGGAGGCTCCCCTCCTGCCCCAGAGCCCAGACCCCACATCTCCTAGCCAACGCCTCTGCAGCCCGGGCGGGTAGATCAGTCACTCTGTCTCCTCCTGCAGCTTTGACCCAACCCTGACTTTACTTACTTCCTCCCTTGTCTGTCCTGGATGTCCGCTCCACTTAGCCCCCCACCTCGCCCCGAGGGTGCCACTGCACCTCTACCATTCCCTGGGCCTCACGTGGTAGTGAGGTGAGCCAAGCGTTTCTAGGAAGTGCTATGAAACTGCTCCATGGATCGTAGTGGCAAACTTGCGTGCATTTCAGAAAGGCCTGTGGCATTCTTTAAAAAATGCAGATGCCCTGGCCATGCCCTCAAGTGTCGGTTGCAACCTAGTGCTGTTTTGGAGAAGGTCACGCTGACTTATGGCTGATTAAGTTCTATTGTCTTAAACCAAGGAGTCCCCTGTAACAGCCTCACTTCTTTTGGGGAGGAAGGACACTTACACAAACAAGAGTGATGCTGGTGCCGAGATGCTTAACACCAGACCCTGGCCAATGACTTTTTTGGGGGGGGCGTGGGGGGAGAGATGCTGACATCATCAATGATGATGGGATCAAAGAAATAAAAGCCATGTTAATTTCAAGGTCCATTAAAACTCCAGTTTAAAAAAAATCAATATTTTCCAAACATAAATGGGAAAAATTGGTAGGAGACGAAATTCTATTTTAAGATTTTAAGTCTAGAACCAGCAAGGGATGGAAATATGGGCAAAAAAAAAAAAATCCTAAAACACAACTCTTGAGTGAGTGATAATTTTCCTCCCAAATGCTACATACAAGAATAGGTTATTTAATTTATGATAGTCGTTTATTGAAAGGAATGATGGTGCAGCCATTGGATTGTGATGGGAAGTCCACTTCTGCCAGTACAGCTGTGTGATATCATAGAACCTGTGAGCAAATCAGGAGGTGCTTCTCCATTGGTGTGCACCACTCTTCAGAGAGGAGGAAATGGACTTGTGCCCACCACCGTGCTCTGGTTTGCCTATCCTTCCCACAGCAGTCAAATAATAGCTTCTCGAGTGCAAAGAAAATCAATGCTGGACTGGGACGGGGGCGGGGGAGCTTGGTGTCCTGCAGTAACGCCATCTGTCTAGATGAAGACTGTTGTAAAACTCTTTTGTGCTGTTTGAAAAGTGCTTTATTGCAAACCTTTGGGTTGTTGGAGGTTTCCCTCGTGTGATAATGGCAATGGCACATCGCCGTGTGTCCAGGTGTGGTGGAGTGGACTCTGCTCCATGTCCCCCACTCCCAGCAACCCAGCCCACCCCCGGGGGGCCAAGGAATGACTGAGTCCGGACTGAGTGATGTCTTGGGTTAGTTGACAGAGGAAATGCTCATTTCTCTTGACAGTTCACAACCCTTAAGAGTTAAGAGTAGCAACTCAAAACACCTCCTTATAAAAAGCAAAACAAAACGTAACAGTTTACCCAGCTTTCTGTTGTTCTTTTTAGGAATGGAAACAAGGGACGATTGTTATAATAAATCTAAAGCCGGTTTAGGTATTTAATAGTTTAAATAATTAATGCTTTTTAAAAAAGATTTTATGTATTTGACAGACAGAGAACACAAGTAGGCAGAGAGGTAGGCAAAGAGAGAGAGGGGGACGCAGGCTCCCCGCTGAGCAGAGAGCCCGACCCAGGGGCTCGATCCCAGGACCCTGGGATCATGACCTGAGCTGAAGGCAGAGGCTTAACCCTCTGAGCCACCCAGGTGCCCCTAATTAATACTTATTCTTAAATTAATTCTTTTTTTAATAAAAAGACTTATTTGTTTATTTGAGATAGATAGGGGGCGGGGCAGAGGGATGGAGAGAGAATCTTAAGCAGACTCTGCACTGAGCACAGAGCCCAATGTGGGGCTCGATCCTGCGACCCTGAGATCATGTCCTGAGCTGAAACCAAGAGTCAGAGACTCAACTGACTGAGCCACCCAGGCGCCCCTTAAAGTAATTCCTTAGGTCTCTCCCACCAGTGACTGCATTGCACTAATGGAAAGAAGAGAGTGCAGTGTTGACCAAAGTTGATTTTAGTCTTGGCATGGCTTCTGAACTCTCATCGCGCTTAGGCACCAAAAGCTCTTCCCAGTGCCTGCATTTGTGGGCAATCCAGGAGCCTCTTAGCCCCTCTAATAGGTTGGCCTCTGGTAGAAACTTGTCTGTTTTGTGCAAAACATTTAAAAAAAATTCAATTTTGGGAGTAGATTGCATTCTTGCCAAAAGAGGCCCTGTTCCACATGTTCCATGGTCCAATCTCATGTCCCACCAAGCTGGAAGAAGGCACATTTTCCTTTCTTTGCTTTGGTAAAGATGTCCTGTTTCCACATACGATGGAGAGTCCTCATGTGATCTAACTGATTCAGGCTGAGTTGGACCATTCATTCAGGCTACAGGAGACCCGGCTTCCCTGGCAACTCTCAACTTTTTTTAGAAAGTGCCCCCAGCTGAGATGGGAATTCCTTCAGTAGCCTATTAGTGAGTGCCTGGCTTTTTTTCTCTTCCAGGGATGCCCATTCTAGACCTGATCATTGCTGCCATGAGATCTGCTCAAAGGGGGCTTGCTAGCTTGCTTGACTCATGCCCGCCATTTCTACTGGTGTCCGTTTGGTTTCCCTGGGGCTGACCATGCCCATCTCCAAGCTCTCATGCAGGTTCCTGGATTTCCTCTTTCTCTGTCCCATTTGTTACTCCCTCTCTATGTGGTATTGGTGGAGGTCAGAAATCGAGAACTCTAGCAAGTGGCCCATGCGTCTTTTCAATCAGGAGAATGTAGTTTGGTTTTCTCTGGAATTTTGCATTTGTCACCAGTGGTTTCAACAGCTGAACACCCGGGGCAATGCTGGGCTCTGTCAGGGATGGTTGGTGAGGACATGCTAGAGACAGACCGTGCTAATTGTTCCAATCCCCCCAACTCGGTAGGGAGAAGTCCTGTTTTCCTACGTTTCCTTTAAGGCTTGTCTTAAAAAAATTTTGGAGGAGGAGGGACATTTTAGCAATGCTTAGATTTCGACGAGCAGATGTTTTTGAACAATTCTCTCCAAATGGTAATCCCGAACTTTGATAATTAGGTGCAGATGATAAGATCTCACATAAGAAACCCGTGTATTTTACCATGCTTGAATTTCAGTCAGATCGAACCCTTGCATTTCTCTGCACTCAGATTGCTTCTGAAGTCTGTGGGGCACCCCTGACAAAAGGGGTGGGGGAGATGCGAAGATAAAAGGGAAAGGCTGATTTTCAAAGCCAATCTACGTCCACGTCTATGGGATTCAAACCAAAGTTTGGAGAGCAAAGAGTGGTGTGTGTGGGCGTGGATGGGATTTTCTTAATCTGGGAAACTGGCCCAGGCCCATGAAACATTTCATCAAACACTAATGTGAAACCGATGTGCTCATCAATATTTATGTCCTCCCAACTGGCTGTGGGCGCCTCAGCTTCCCCCCTTGTCTCACTTTGTCTCCAGCCAAACCGTCCAGCAAAGGAAAGAGCGGAGCCAAATAACACAGGAGGGCCTACAAGTGTTTGCTTTCTGTAAACACGATTTCTATCTTTTTTGTTGCTGTTAATTTTTCCTTGACAGATTTGCCTCCCCCCTACCCCGACCCCAAACCTGGGAACCCTTACCAAGTACTTACAAGCCCTGTCCATACCCTATATCCCCCGCCAGTGGCTGAAATTCACAGGAAGGAACGTGAGAAGGAAACTGGCCACTGGGTTGTGTGGACCTTCTGTTCAACGTCCTAGCAGCCCTGAGAAATAGGTACGGTGAGGACGGTCATGCTCTTATGTGTGGGGACACTGAGGTTCCCAGAGCATCAGTAACTTATATGAACTGGAAGACTCAGATCTGGAATTTTCTGGAGGACGCCTGTGTCCTACCCAGCACCAGCCCTCCTGCAAATTCACCGCAGACCCGCGGTGGTCTTGCGTGGCTCAGCCTGCCTGCAGAGTGTGGGATGCCCTTCCTCCTTCTCTCTTCTGGTGCAGGGCTGCTCAGGAACTCCAGGAGACTGCAGGAGCCTAGTAATAAAACACTTATTTGGGCATCTTCCCTGCTAGATCGTATGTCCCCTATAGGCAGGATAAGTTGGGTTGGGGTGGCACCTGGGCCTGGCGATCTTTCCCGAAGCCCAGTACCAAAGAGGCGCTGGAGAAATGGTAACTGAATGAGGAGGGCAGGGAGGGGGCTGCAGGGACAGGAGGCTGCCAGGCGTCCCAGATCCCCTGCTGCTCAGGTGCCCCGAGTGGGGGAGACGCCCCTGAGGAGGCTCCCAGCACCACGGATGGGAGTCGCTGTCTGCGGGCTGTCCAGAGCACGTCCCGAAGAGAAGCTGCTCCTCTCCAAGTCCCCCCTTTGCTGTGTCTGACACCATGTCCGTGATCTCAAAACTTCCGAGCTTGATTTGATAAACCTAGGGGGAAACAGGAACCCAGCCAAACCTGAGGCTCATTACTCATAGAAACTAATTTTTAAATACACAATTCTGGCATAAATTTACATGTAAAGAAGGATGTTGGTCGGGGGAAAAATCCTGTTATCATAACACTGTGGTTGGCATATAGGACGGCAGGACGCCCACGTGCAGGGGCTGGGGTCCCTCAGCAACCGTCACTGCCCAGTTTAATGCCGGAGTGGGTAGGCTGATGGCTGGGCCAGCCTGGGGAAGAGCCCCCGTCTTCCTCCGCTGGTGTCAGGGTCTCTGTGAGTCTGCCCGGCCGTGAGACGGGTCCGTGTGCCCACGGTCAGGATGTGTCCGTTCTGCCTCCCCTTGTGACGGTACATCCGTGGACTCTGCCGCATGAGCAGCTCCCCGGCTTGTCCTGCTGCCCCCGGGGTAGTGGGACGGGGGGCTGGATGGCCTCCGCAAGCTTCTGACACAGTGGGACTGACGCCAGCTCGGGGAGCGGTGTTCTTTCTCGGTTGGGGACACGCTCTGGGAAGAAGGAATCAGGGGAGCCAGCGGTTGGTCCCAGGGGGGATGAGCGAGGAAACCGGGTAGTTACTCACGGCACACCATGCCCAAATCTGCCCTTCGTAAGTTCTCTTCCCCTCCAAGTTCTTCAGCGGTTCCTGTGGCTTTGGAGATAAATTCTAAACAGCTTCAAGATTCCAACCATCAGTTCTTGAAATAGGGCTCTGTGGGACAGAACGCTCAAACCCCTGGACTTTGTTAACCCACCCTGCTCTCCGGCTTGGGAAGAAGGATCTGGCAGGAAGATGTCCTGTAGCCAGTCTGTCACCAGGTTGTGTGAGAAGCCCCGTCGGTCCCTGGGGGTTTCCGAACCCCCTTGTGCCGGGAGGAACAGAGGAAGGGCGCCCCGCATCTCCCCTCAGGCTGAGGCACCCAAGCCTGCCGTAGGCTGGCTGTGGCTGTGACGGGCAGGAGGCACGGGGGCAAGTTTAAGCCTCTAAGGTCTCTGAAAGAAGTCCAGCTCGGGCTCTGCCGGTGGGTAGGGGAGCCGCTGAGGTGCCTGGAACCTCAGTTTGCACGTCTCCTTCAAGCTCTCCTGCTACAGGTCCGGGTGAGAACAGGAAGGAGAGGAAGGCTGTTGCCTCAGTCGGCTTCCATGCAAACAAAGGCCCGTCCCAGCCCTCGACCTTATTAGCAAGGAACGCGGTAAGAGTTTCATTTTTGATTCTATCCTTGAATTCTGAAGGGTTTCCCCAAAAGGAGTGCCACGGATGACAGATGGCCTCGTCCTGGCCAATATTAATCAGCAGCTGCACCACTGCCTGTCTCTTTGCGGCGTGTGACCCGGTGTGTGGTCTGTGTTTGCCATGACATTTGCTGGCCTCCACCTTGTTCTTTCCCGGAGGACCCTTCCCCCGCGGGGAGGGAAGCCAGCCGTGGGTGTTGCCTCCTCCTTGCACGTGCAGAGGAAGTGAAACAAACAATGAAATGTGTGATTCCATTTGCCGGGGTCCAGAGTAGCTGTGCTGGCTTCTAAATGGGTCAAGGTGAAAGTAGGGGTCGTGTGGGAAGCCACCACTGTTCTTGCTGCTTCCGTAGCCTTCAAAGCATTGCTTTGGGGTGGTCAGGAGCCCTGTAGGAGGTGTATTCTGGAAAGGAAAGAGTGGAGCATCACTGAGGAATAATTTCTCTGCTCAGGTACTTATTTGTACCGGGCAGGCTCATTTTATGGAACCTGGACTGGATCCTGACGGAAGAACCAAGCGGCACTTGGAGACTTTGGGGGATCGGAGGTTTATTTAAGAAGGGTGGTCTCCGAGGAGCCTGTTCTCCAAAGGTCTGAGCCCAGGCACACTCATTTTAAAATTAAACCCAGCATGTGACCGGGCTCCCCATTAATCACGAAGAAGGAAGAGCCAGAGCAGAAGACCACAGGAAACGCTCAGTGATTCCCAGTCTGATGACCGGCTCCTCTCCTGGTTTTGCTACAACACTCTTCCTCTGTTCATTCAAAAGAGCCTATCACGTTGTACCATGAAATGGCAGTTTTCCTAGGTAGAGCACAAAGTGAGAGTTTAAAATCAGGAGTATAAAGGAATACATTAAAAATTAATAGATTAAAAACAAGCCATCCACTCCTGCCTTTCCACTATGCAGAGACGACCCCTATAAATGCTCTGATCCTTGCCCAGCTGTCTTCTTAGTATTATCATTTGAAAAATTTTGTTGTTCTTTTTTCATTTCATAGCAAGTACCCTTTCCCAGTGGCGCAGACCTTGTCTGAGTGTCGATGCCATCAATGCGACGCTGGTGGAACGCTTCGGGTGCCGATCCCTGTTTATCAGCGCTCCCCCCCACTCCATCAGTGAAGGTTTTCGGCATTTCGGCTTGGAAACGTGCACATAACTACCATGTGGACCAGGGATCAGACACTGAAAGGCTTCCCATAACCAGAGTGATAAGTATTATCTAAATCGCGTATGCTTAGCTCATCGGACACATTGCTTTCCTTCTTTTATGTCAAAGGAACTTAGCATTCAGCGCAAGTTGAAGTCCACTTATCAGCAGTGCTGCTCTGTCACCCAACGGAGTGGTTACATTTATTATGAAAACATTGTTCAACTTTATCGCAAGGTAAAATTCATGTACATTCTGCCCAGAGGGTGCCGGCGGAAGAGCGTGCGGTTCCCCCTATCAGGACTGTCTTGCGATGGAGGATCTTACTTTGATAACTGGGCATTTTGAGCATCGTCCCTGGCTCCGTGAGTTAGAGGCTCTCAAACTCCTTCTTGCAGTGACGTAGAATATAAATAAACAGACACACAAACAGCCTCAGACCCATCTCAGCTCCTGTTCGATGAGGGACACCAGATCACGGAGCTCACACCCTCCTGCACACCTGCGTTTCCAGGTGAGACGAATGAAACTATAGCTCGTGTGATCGAATCGGGTCAGTCTTACCGGGGTCGCCCAAGATATTCAGATCCCGTACCGCCCTTTCAAATCTGCGCTCATGAGGGGGATGGAAATGATCCCGAATGTCGTGTGGCTCATTGTTTCACTTACGAAGTACACGCAGCATGAGCCATGCTGGCTTCCTGGGATTTCCGGAGCCCCGGGCCACATGACTTTCCCACTGCTCCATCTTCCAGGCTGCCGTTAGGGCTCGTGGCGCCTCTTCTGCTCCAGCCGGGCTCCTTTCTGATTTTCTTTCTCTTCTGACTGATCTCTGAGGCTCGCCATCTCTGTTCCCCTTTCTCTTCTGCACCCAGCCTCTGGCTGAGGCGTGAGCTGTATCAGCCCACTCTCTGGGGAGCAGAGCAGCCTCGCTTTTGATTCAGGCTGTCCGTAGAGGTGTTCCTGCCTTCCTCTGCCTTGTTGGTGTAAATTAGAATCCTGAGGTTTCCAACCTGCGAGGCCCTTAAAAACCAGCCAGGAACTTCTGCATTTTTTAGAAGAGCAAACTGTCAGCCCATTGATTCATTCATAAACATCTACTGAGCTTGCACCGAGTGCTAAGACTAGTCTCCAAATCTATTTGGAAAAACTAAATAAAACAATTCATGGGGTGGGAACTGGGGGGTTGTATTCATTGGCTGAGGTAAATTCAAGACCCTGTTCATGAATATCTACTTTCGCAAGAGTGAGTCTACCTTCCCTTTCTTCTTTTCTTTTTCACAGATAATATCTGCCTCCATAAGATTCATCCAGGGCACTGCCCATGCCCTAAAATGATGCTTTCTCATTCTTTCTGCTTGGGGATCTGCTCGTGACTGCCTTAATCTCCAAGGCCAGCTGCCTCGAGAAATAACATCACATTTCCCCACGGACCTCACTTCCCTCCGTATAAGTCACCCAGGGGCAAGAGGTGAGTCATTTAAATACATTTTCTTCTTCTTGGGTTTTTAAGTTTTCATGTTGCCTTTGCAAAATGCAGCAAGGGCCGGGAGGTAGATAGAGCGTGCATGTTGCATCCAATCCTAATGCGTCCAGAAGCGATGGTTCAGAGCAAAGACTCTCTGGGTTGGGAGAGAAAATAAAGGGAAACGTATGAGATAATGCTTGAGACAGATTGTCAATAGCATGGGGAAAGGCCATTTCACTCGCTCAGCTGGGCTGTTTTGAGCAGAATTTTGATTAAAGAAGACATTTTGGGCAGGGCTGGCATGGACAGGCCATCTGAGCAACAATTGCTCAAAATGAATAAATGTGAAACGCGGCGCGTGAGCGCGGGAAGGAAGCGGACCTGTCAGAGGACGGGTGAGCGCATTTCCTCCCTGTTAGTGCAGATCGTGGGTGCTTGTGGACTAGCATATCACGTGTTATCAATAGAGCTCATAAATCTGAGCGAAAAACAGAGCTTCTGACCAATTATAGGGCGCAGGAAAGAGGGGCTCAAGGAATCAGGCTGCCTTTCTTCCTGAGAGCCGGCTGATGGCTGAGGCCCTGCGGGGCCGGCTCTCTCTCAGCACTGGACCCCAGGTGTGAGTGCCTGTGATGAAGCCTGTCCTCAGAAGACCCCCCTTCACCCCCATCCCCAACCACAGGCAACTGAAGAATTTCAATGGAGAAATGTTTGTAAATATTTGAGTTATCACCATGCAGAAAATTCTAGAAAAACTGTGTTTTGGGGTCCATGTTCAGGTAAGGATAGCGTCCTGATGAAGATTTCGGTCTCCTTTAACGGCCCCTTACCCCAGACTCTGGAAAATGGATGTTGCATCTGTACAGGGTCAGACAGAGGTGGGCCCCGAGGAAGGGTTCCCTATGGGTAGAGCTGCCTCCGTCCTCCCAGCCTCTCTCATCGCCCCTCTAACTGCCCCTACCCCCATGGCTCCTCATGGAAACCTTACTCGGGAAAATGGAATTTTCAAGGGTCCTCTGAAGAGATGTATTGAGAAATCCTAAGATTAAAACTGCCCATCCAACCTATCTTCCCCGCTGGATTTGGGGCTTGGCTTGTGGTTTCCACAAGGGAGGAGCATGTCTGTCCATAAAGACACTGCAGCTTTGCTGGGAAGGGTTTGGGTGGCTGCCCATTGTTGCAGAGGGGCAGCTCATGGTGATGGTGACTGGCCCTTCCAGCTGGCAGCCTGTGTGCTGTGGTTGGGTTGGCCGCTTGCTGAACTGCTGAGTCATGGCTCTGGGTAATGGGATGGCCTCTCGCTGAGGTCCTGGAAGTGGCAGTGTTGGAGTTGGGTTGGGGCAGGGAGAGCGTTGCCTTTTCAAGGTCCCTGAGCTGGGCAGGGTGCTGCCTCAGCCCAGGCCAGTCCCCAACTTTCCTTCCTCTCTACAGTTCCTGTAGGACCTGCCTTCTGTCCATTCCTCTCCCTAGGGACCTCACTGGGTGGCAGGGAGCGAGTGTGCGGCTAATTCATGCTCCGAGGGGACCAGATGGTCTCTGAGCTGACCTCTCTGGGGATGCCATTGTTTGTACAGACAGGAACTGTGGGGGCTTCTGAGAGAGAGGGGTCTAGATGTGGTTCTGAGCACCTTCAAAATGGTGTGCCTTCAAAATGGCACTGCTAGGGCTGGCCAAGGTTCTGAAAAATGTTGGCATTTAAGAGGAAGTGGTGGTAAGGAAGGTTTTCCTTCATTTCTGTCTATACTGCTTTTGCCCCTGCTTCCAATGGGTCTTCTCCCTTAGATCAAGAACCCAGCTTCATGTTTCAGAGCAGGCATTGAACTTGCTGGTGCAAGGCTATCCTTGGGATGACCAAAGGGTTGTGGTGTGTGGCTGAAATGAGTCCTAGAACAGTGGGAGAAATGCTGTCTCCCCGCATCCAGCACCTTGGGCTGCACTACACATGCATCAGCCCCTGTTGATGGCGTGGTCCCCTGGGTCCCTTTTTTCAGCTCTCTCCACCCACCCACCACCGGCAGCATCCTCCTGGGAACACACACCTCCGTTAATGAACCGTAACACAGGCTGGCTGGAAACCATGGGGCACGGCTGGAGAAGATCCCCTGAAGTGCTATCTGGGGTCCTCTGTTTGGCCGTGCCCAGGCAACAGACTGACCCCGACGGGGTTGCAGGGAAAGAAGGCAAGAGGCAGCCAGTTCTGGGGCTGGGAAAGGAAATTAGGACAATTTATTATTTCCCTGTTGCACTGAATAAATAGACTTTAAGATAAATTATTGGTGCCCGAAGCCTGCTTGATGCAAAACCCTTAAGTAAAAGCAGACTTTAATGAACATATGCTCGCCTGCCCCCCGTTCTCACTTCAAGTCTGCTATTAACTTTCTATGCACTCGGGAACCTTTGGCTCATGGCCTAAATAATAGAAGAATAATTAGAATAATTACTGGAGAAGGCCAGGTCAAATATCCAAGGATCTTCTCTTAACTACTTGGTTATCTTTACTTTTTTTTTTTAAGTAGATTTTTTAGATTAACCAAACATTGTTACTTTATCTAGAATATTTATTTTCTATAAAACTAAATCATTGCTTTGTATCATGAGCAGCCACTCACAATAAAAAATCACAGTAATTAATGTTCCGGTATAGATGAAAATTTCATGCCAGCTTTTGGCTTATTTTTCTAAGTCAGGCTTCCACAGGATAGCGTAGAAGACAGGGCTCAGTGGATGCCATGTACCTGAGAGGTCGCAAGGACATAGGGACTTTGGTCAGTCTTTTTGTCCTTCACTTAGTTGTTTTTATAGGAGGGAGGCTGGAGCAACTCCAGCTCTGATGGGAGAGCTTCACGGAGCTGGATGTCCTTGGCGGGAGGACCGCAGGTTGGGAGGACCTCATGGCAGCCTCACACCATCTCATCAGTGCTGGGCCCCGACGCACCAGGCTTTGCCACAGGTGGTGGGGCATCCTGCTCAGTCCCCTGCACACACACAGCTCTGCTTCTTGTGACGGCCATAGCCCCTCATGTCCGTGTCCAGCCTCTCTCCCATCTCACGGTGGCTGGACAGCCGGGAGCCAGGTCTTGGTGGGAGTCAGGGCTGTAATCGCAGCTTGGGACATGCTAGATCTTGTACCCTGGGCGCAGACGTTGCTCACGGATGGCTTGGTGACTCTATTGCCTTATTTGGAAAATGAAGGTAATAATACCCGCCCTTCCTGCAGAGCTATGGGGTTACGGCTGATGCTTTTATAGAAGGGCCTCATGTGGAAGAACGAGTGGATCCAGGTCAGCCTGTCGTTCTGAGACCATCTTTGCATCTTAAAATGCAAAACATTTTAAAACCAACAAAAAAGCAGGAGTTGGAAAAGGCCTATGTGCCACAGCTGGGTGAGGGCCGTCGTCTTCCATGCCTTGTGTGTGTTAAAGGTCTGGGTCTGACTGTGGGCAGTAGACATGAAGGGGACAGGGGAAGAAGTTGCCAATGCTTCCTCTTCTTCAAAGACTTTCATTTACTTGAGAGACACAGAGATCGAGTGCAGGGGGAGGGGCAGAGGCAGAGGCAGAGGCAGAGGGAGAATTTCAAGCAGACCCCAGGCTGAGTGCAGAGCCAATGCGGGTCTCGGTCCCAGGACCCTGAGATCATGACCTGAGCTGAAACGAAGGGTCAGATGCTTAACCGACAGAGCCCCCCAGGTGCCCCTGCTTCTTCTTTAAAACATGAAATAAGGCAGACCGATCGAAAGCAGCCGTTTGAAGAGTGGCGTTGCATGAAATCAACAAGTACCTATGTCCTGCGAAGATGGCAGTGACGAGTGTGACAGTGCCTGTCCTCCAGGAGCTGGGCCCTGGGTGACAGGGGAAACTGGGGAGAGTCATGCCAGGCACACCTGGGGGACAGGTGTTCAGGTCCGGAGGCTGCAGAGCCCAGAGTGACCAGAGGGTCACAGGGGTCACGACGAGGCCATGAGGGCTCAGAGGGGCTGTGCCCAGAACTCGGGAGGACAGCTGCCCCAGGGGATAGGTAGATAGAAGTGGCCCAGGATTGGGGTGATTCTAGCACAGGGCCCCCCTCTGGTGCCACGTAGCACACCCTTCCTCCCCCCACCAACACGTGAGCTCAGGAGTGAACTACGGCGGGTCCTCCTGGTAGCCCACAGGGATGTCCCTCACTGTTCCTCCTCCCTGTGGATGATGAACACTACACATCGGTAGTGCGCTGCTTCAAACCTGAATCCTCTATGAACTTGACAGATGCCTACCTTCTCTCGGTTGAGTTTTCCTTTTACCCTGAACACATCAGGGCCTCCGGTGAAGAGCGACTCCCAGGAAGAGGACAGCCCGCCCGGCTCGGCTGTGGCCGCGTGCCAGGCCTCGGGGGCGCTCTGGGTCCCGCAGCCCTGGACCTTGTCGCCCACCTGCCTCCCCGCCGCTGTGGACGGCTGCACCCTCACGGGACGCTGAGACCCCCACTCGCTTTCAAGGTTAATAAAATTAGGGGTTTCCAGCCTGACATCTTCACGGGCGGCTCTCTTCTCCCCGCGTACATGCGGGAGCCCCAAATTCCTTTTCAAGACCTGCTTACTCATGCAGATGGCACTCGAACTCCAGCATCGTGGCGTGCGAGCCGCTCCATGCCTCCCGTGTTTGAGAGATTCCTAAATGAGAACTTATTATCAACCTGTCATTCTTCCGTAATTATCCACAGCCAGGACGCTTTCGGGTGTTTCCATATCATTTGGAGTGACACGGACTCTGGATATTACCCTTGTCTGTGTATCGTGCACAGCAAGGTTTGCAGGGAGCGCTCATCCATTTGCATTTCGAAGGAGGCAGAGGCCTGACAGAGATTTTTTTGAGCTATTATGAAGCACTTATTAGTAGAAACTGAACCATCCCCCCCCCATCATCTCCTTCCTCATAATGATTATTTCTACAAATTCTCTGCACCTTCCAAAAATTCTAGGGCACACTGTCGGCAAAGATCACCTGCCACGGGAAGAATTATTCATCTGGGTTAATGCAGCTCCAAATCCTGATGGTTCCCTTCTTCCTGTTTTCCGGAGATGGCGGAAGGATCACCCAGAGGGAAAATCAGTGCATACGTTGCTCAGATGTATAGTCTCGTATGTGCGGGTGTGAGTATGGGGTACACACAGGAAGCAGGAGACAGTGTGTGTGTGTGCGTGCACCTGTATGGGGCAGATTTCAGACTCTGAGCCAGTGTGTGTGTGGGGGGGGGGGGCTGCTGCTCATTATGTGTTTAAATTTGCCTTCCAAAGAAAATTTTTTACTAAAAAAAGCTCCGTTGTGGTAGCAGAGAAAATGTAGGGTTTGGAATGTTCTCAGCTTCTCTGTATTAAACCTGTGCTTTTATCAGTAGTCATTTTCACACTGTTTAAAAATACCTGAGTGTCAACGGGAGAGCCAGGTCCCCCCTCGCTCTGCAAACGGGGCACACCACCCCCCAAGCACGCTGTCTCTCTTATTTCTTTACTTTTCACTTATTCAGCCTTCCTGCCTCTCCCACCGTCTTCCGACTTCCTGCCCCCCCTCTGGGGACACCGTGGCAGGATGTGGCCGCCTGCTGCTGTGGCCTTCCTTTGTCTTCCCCGGGCCCCCAGGGCCTCCCTTTCTCCTCGGAGGGTCTCCTGGCCGGGGTCTGCAGTTGGCAGCCCTCTTCCCACAGCCTGGAGTGACCCTGACTCTGCGGGCTCCGGAGTCGTCCCCATGGCCAGCTGCTCACACCCTGTCCCATGGCACCATGTCTCTGTGCAACCACCCCCGGGGAGGGCCTAGACCTCCTTCTCTCTGTCCACTTACCAGGGGTCAGCATGGCAGGCAGAGGCTGCTCTGGAAATCATAGGTCCCCAGAAGTCACCTTGCCCTGGCCCCTGGCCGTGCAGGTGCGGCTTGCCAGTGGGGCAGAAGGACGTGCTTCCCACTGGGTAAGAAGCTCGAGCAGAGCCTCGTGTGGATGTGTGTGGCCACCTCGGGAGAGCCTCCCATGGAACGTGGAATTAAATTTGAGTACCATCATTCTTATCAATTATTATTTATTGCAAGCCCACCAGCGGCCCTCGCATGCTCTGGGTTTAATGTTTCAATAGACCTTATTTGTACAGCTCCCACCAGGGTCCCGGATTTCAGTCCTTGCCCGAATCACCTTCCATGTGATGCTTTAATGATTTTTAAGATTCTCAGATTAAACCTTTCTTGTCTCTCATTTTCCAATGTCTTTGTATACTTTCCTCCCACTTTTCTGTTTTTCCTTTTGTCCTTTCTGTTCCCTGTGCTGGCAGGGACCATTCTGAGCCATGCTCACCCTCCAGGTGAACCTCCTGGCTGAGAATGTCTCTCTATTCCTTCTCTCTCCCTTTTGGCATGTGCACTCCGTCCTGCACAGATTCCCGCGGCGCATCCCCAGGTTTTCCGTGGAGAGTTCGGGTGCTGCGAGGGGCCCAGGTCGGGGAGGCACTGCAGAGGGGCAGGGGGAGACTGAGTACTTGTGGGAAGCCAGCCCAGGGCAGTGCCTTCCACCCCAGAGAAGGGCTCTGACTTGCCCCGTGCATCTGGCTTGCCTCTCCGGGGCCTGGGCACTGCTTTCTGATACTGCGTGCAAAATCCTTAGTTCAGTGTAAGCAAATCAGGCCTAACATGAATCCGTAACCATTGCCACGTTCATTACGGAGTCCGCAGGCACGGCTCTATGAACCTTTATTGTTTAAGGGGATCCTAAGCGCCTCCCTCGGAGCGTCTAGAAGTAAGAGTGCCGTGGACAGTGTGACCTGAAGGGATACAGGTACTAGAGTTTAGCCGCAGATTCATGCTAGAATACATTTTTAGACACAGTTTCTTTATCACTTATTAAAAAAAAAAAAAAAAAAAAAGCCTGTTGTGGGAAAGGGAGTGGGAAGCTACAGCAGCATCCTTCTGTCTCTGTCTCTGGGAAACTTCGTCTAAATCAACCAAAGACAAGCTGACTGCAAATTACGCTCGGCGGCAACGGGGTAAGGTCGGCGCAGCCCCGTTCCGGGGGCCGTTTATCAAACACCGCACATTGACTCCCACCTCTTCAGATCTGAGAGATCACAGGGTACGAGCACGAAGGATAGTGGCATCAAACAAACACCCCCCCATCACTTTTTGGGATGAAATGCGGAAGAGGGGCCCCTCTCTGCACTCACCTCTATCATCCCCCTAAACTACAGCTGCCCTTGGGAGCGGTACACTCAGGCTTCAGAGAAAAAGAATTAGTGTTTCATTTTCTAAGACTGTCACACCCCACCTTAATGAGCACTTAAAAGAGATGAATGTGCTGGGAATGAAAAGATTTATTTGAGATATTTAAATAATCTCTCTCAGCTATAACTAAGCGGACACACTGGGCTCTCACAATGCTATTTTCCCCTGATTTTTGATAATATCCAAGAGAAGTTTGTTGCTCGCCCTGCCTTTGTGGAGAGCACGCTTCCCGTTGGCGCTTGCAGGGGAGGAGGCGGAAAACAGCGCCGATCGAGGCGCCGCACCCCTCCATGCCAAACATGCCCGCTGAGATAGTTAATTACATTTCCGGATGCAAGCAGCTAAATAAATACCTCGTTATTATTATCTTTTTAATGAGTGGTACAACAGACCTTCGACACTTTACGGCACACTAAAACATCCTTGCGGGGGGGACAGCGCTGTCCATTACAGTCAGCCATGAAGTACATTACAAAGGTAATGTGGGTTTAAGAAGGAACTACTGCAGAATGTATATTTTCATTATCAAAAACGTTAAGCCATTTATCCTGAGGAGTCAGAATAATCATTAATGGCTGGGAATTTATGGTGCCAGATCTTAAACTAATGTGAATGATTCCAGGTGTTACTAATGGCTTCAGTGAAATGTGCCAGGATCTAAGACTTCTACTAAATCTGAGGTAATAGTCGGATGCTTAATCTCGACAGATGAGTAGCAATTTAACTGACACATTGATTGGGTTCTGTAGGCTTAAATGACACCATTGTGAAGGCAAACGGTCAAGCAGCAGTCCGGAGGGCGACTTAGAAGTCACTCTCCTCGCCCGCGCCCCTGCACCGGGAGGCAGAGACTGCAGGGGACCCTCTCCGATGAGATTTTTAGCCTGGGCTTACTTTTTGTGACCCGAGTGATCAGGAAGTTTAAAACTCCCCTGCCGGCTTTTAACCCTTCTCTCTCCAATTTGTGCAAAATCCTTCGGGGTGGTCGCCTGGCAGCCCGGGAGCGGCCAGGTCTAAGGGAGATCCCTAGCCAGGTAGACATCTTTGCCACCCCCCGTCCCAGGACCCCCACGCACTGCTCTGGGCAGGCCTGCTCAGTGGGCTTTGTCCCACCGAGGCCAGTGCTGTCCAGCATCCCTGCTGCCCTCACATCCCTTCCCGCCATCCCCTACTGGATGCCGCGGTGGGTGGCTTTGCCAAGTGGAACTCGGGGGGCTGCCGTCTGATTCTGGGAGAATCGTGATCACGTGCAGAACCGGGCCTCGGTGGTGCTGGGGCCGTACGTCTGGAGGCTGCCTGAGCCGGACGCCCTTCCAGCTTCTATGTGTCCCCCATGCTCATTAACAGTGACCGTCGGAGCTGCGGGACCCGCTGTCCTGAACACAGAGCATGCGTGCTGGGCGAACCCAACTGCTGTCAGCATCCTCTGAAAGCACATAAAAATAAATTATCCACAGGTTTACCTGTCGGGAAGATAGATTCGGTGCATCCGACTGGTGCACACATTTCAAGTGACAGGGGTGCCTATCATGTTCCCGTAATAGGGTCAAACAGCTGGACGGGGATTTAATGCTCAGCAAGGCCAGAAGGGCCCAGCACTTGGAGGGAAGGATGAATGGAGTGATAGGAGGCAGCGGGACCTGTTTATTACAGCGTTTTTCTGCTTCACTGCAGACCTGTAATGATTGCCACAGAGCCCGATTGACGGCTGCCCTCTCTCTTCCAGCGCTTTGAGGAAAGTGGGTGAAGGCGGAGAAGTCTGCCTGCTGACCTATCGCTCTGCCCCATCAAGAGTTCAATTTACTTCTCCTGACAAGCATCCGGGAGGCAGTGTGGGTTGCATTGGATTGGTCCATGTAGGTTAAATAAAAATTGGTTTAATGAATATTTCAAAATGTCTTGTCAGGATCAGGTCCTTTAATTAAGAGACATGCATTCTGTATGTCGTGTGGGCCCCCTTCCCTCCAGGACTCTTCGGGGGGGTCCATGAGGCCTTCAGCTTCAGGGGAAAAGAGGACGCAGCTACAGACGAGGCGATGTGGGTTTGGGCCAGGAAAAGCTCACACGGTGTTTGTGAAGAGGAGGAAGGCAAGTGTGGCCCCCACGGCCCCCACGGCACAACCGGCACACCTGGCACACACGGCGCACACGGCACACACGGCGCACACGGCACACACGGCACACACGGCGCACACGGCGCACACGGCACACACGGCACACACGGCGCACACGGCCGTCTGTAAACAGTGAAGCCCCCGGTGGCCAGAGGCCTCAGCCTGCGGGGCATGGGGCCGGCATGCGGGGCTGACTTCCTTCCCAAGCATGAGGAGAACGCTGGCCAACCCATGTTTTGGCTCAGCCTACCTTGTTCCCAAGGGAATTCTGAATCAGGGCACTCCCTGTTGGTCCTTCCCAAATCCCCAACGTATTGCTGAGTTTGACTCGAGTTGGATTCTTCCTGTTGGCTCCTTCATGGCCTGAGTGCAAACGGGGAGGCCATGGAATGGTGCATGCTTGTTCCGGGACCTTCGTCGTGTCGGGTACGGTTCTGTTTCATTCTGTGCCATGAATATGTGTGGTGCCCCTCTCGGTAGGGGGGACAGAGGGTCCAGAAGAGCCAGGATCTTCGGTCCTGCTGGAGCTTACAGTCTGCAGGCGAGTCCCACAGCAGCAGAGACCACATCAGGAGACACTGCTGGTGGGGAGGGAAGGGAGGCAGGCGGGCCGGTGCTGTGCTGTGCTCTCCACCAGCCGGTCCCTTGTCCTTGTGCTGACATCTCCATACTGGGCCCTTGCCTCAGTTTCCTTCACTGGCCAGTGACTCCCAGGGACCAGGAGTTAAGCTGTGACAGGTGTCACTGATCAGAAGCTGAACAGAATAGGAGCTCCCAGCACCAGGTCTATTTGAATCCTCGGGGGAATGGTATCAAGGTCCCACCCAAAGTCACATGTGCTATAACTTGGATGTTCATCCTTTTCTGTGCTTTGGAGAAAAGATGGTGTTCCTGTTATCTTTTCAGCCCCTGGATGGGGAGTCTGGTGCATTTGAATTCAGCAAAGGAGAAGACTGGTAGTAAGCCCTCATGGCATAGGCTGGAAGGGGGATTTGACACAGCAGGAGAATGATGGTATTTGTGTGGCAAAGAACCAGAATTGTATTTTCAAGTATTGGGACAGTGAACCCATTTCTCATGCTCACTGCAAATGCTCCTTTTTTCCTAGGCAACCCTCTGCTATTGCCTACAGAATCAGGTTCACAGGGGATGGATGTTACCACCACATGAAAACACCCTGATGCTTTTTCCACTGGGGGAAGAGTATTCCGAGACTTGACCTTGGGATGGGAAAGTCCAGTGGCTACTGGGAAATCCTCTTCTTACCTCGAGGCATGCTGCTGGGAGCATGTCCCTTCCCACGAGTTCCCTACCAGGCCCCTGCGGAGGGGCAGGGCTTCAGAGATACCGGGTGCACCCAAGAGGTCAGATACCTTGTACTTGTGGAAATAGGATGGCCCCATGTTGGCAGCCTTTGTTAGTTTCCAAAGGTGACGGATTTGTAGGCTGCAACCGGTGGCTCAGTCTTTGTTTGAAATGTTTATTTATTTATTTATTTGTCAGAGAGAGAGGGAGAGAGAGAGCGAGCATAGGCAGAGGCAGAGGGAGAAGCAGGCTCCCTGCCAAGTAAGGAGCCCAATGTGGGACTCGATCCCAGGACGCTGGGATCATGACCTGAGCCGAAGGCAGCTGCTTAACCAACTGAGCCACCCAGGCGTCCCCTTTGTTTGAATTTTAAGTCACATTCTCCAGCCAGTATTATTATCAAGGGGGCAGGTTAGGCCAACGTGATGAGGGCTTTGGATGAATGCCCTGTGGTGAATGCCCACGGTGGTGGCCCGGGCTGAGGATGGAAGAAATGGACAGACTCCCAGAGGGCAAGACGGACAGATCTTTAGAAGGAACCACTCAACAGAGTAAAGACGAAGCCGAGTACAGTCGGCAACACAACACCATGACTATAAGTTAAAGGCACGTCTGCCAGCCAAGCAGTGCTCCGGCTAGCGTGCAGGGATCCTGCACGCTGGGACGGACCCTCCTGGACCAGGCAGGGCAGGGACAGGAGAGACGGAGATTCAATTAAAATGAAATAGGGACAGGGTCTTGCCTGAGCAACGGTGATGCACCGAGCTCAGTTCCACCCATCTCAGGAACAAAATAAAGACGGGGGAGAACGGGTGGATGGAGGCTCCTGCCCGTGATGGACCCACAGTGCCGGGGAGCGCCGGCTGCTCGCAGAGCCAAGATCGCTAAGGATGGGGCTCTGTCTGCCTTGCTCACTGTGGTTTGGGGGTCTCGGCACATGCTGAAGTCCAGTCAGGGTTTTCAAATGAACCATGGTCTAAGTAGCTATGTACAATTTCTTCCTTTTTATTATTATTAAAAAATACGTGGTTAAAAACATTAAACAACTTTCAAACATTGTGTAAGGCTGTCAATGAGCGTGAGACCCACCCCCCACCACTCCCAGGCCCCAGAGGCTTCCTAGGAGATAACCCTGCAAGTTTCCGTGCGTGTCCACCGAGCACGATGACCTCATCCTAATAGCGGCTCCATATTGACTGTAATGATGAGGATAATCCGTCACGTGTGGGCACGCCCTGTGTAACTGCCGGAGAAGGTTCCCCACAAGGCCGTAAGCCGGACACAGGCCGCTCTCCAGTTTTAAACCCACGGACGCGGAGAGGCTGAGACAGAGCTTGCTGTACCCTAAGCGTGAGGCACAGTCCTCAGCGCAGTGCTGGCCTGGTGCAGACCCTGGGGTGGCACCATTTCCAGGTCCTCCCTGCGGGGAGTGCGGTCTGGTCACTAGGAAGCTCTCGCTCCTCCGTGCCTCTCTCCCCACCCCACCATCCCCGTCCCCGGGTCTCAGTTTACCCAACTTTAGAATAAATTGACCAGAAACGACAACACCTCTGTCTGCCATCCAGTGGTTGTGGTGCCGGGTACAGGTGTCATGGCAGCATTTGCGAAGGTTCCATGTTTCACCATGAATACAGAGCATGGTATTTAGGAGACTTGGCTGGATATTCCAGAAGCGGTTTTCTTAAAAGAAGAGAAGACAGGAAAGGAGCTTTGGACACCTGGAGTTTCAAGATGAGCTCTAGGTGAGAGTCTGTGGTCCCCTAGGCCAGTTATCTCCAAACCTCTCCTTGTCGACCGGCACTAGGGAAACTTTCACCTTCAGGCCATCTCCATTTAGGCAATATACATATAACATGTTTAACAGATTTTTTTGGTTGTTAATTATGTAAATTTTTTTAAATGAGTAGATCTCATGTTAAGTGTTCTTACTACCAAGAAGGAAAACACAGAAATAAAAACAGCGGGGCACAAGGAAACTTCTGGAGGTGATGCCGATGTCTGTTACTTCGATCTTCGCGATGGCTTAAGGGCGTGTGCAGAGGTCCAGACTCATCAGATTGCATACATTAAATCTGTGCAGTTTCTTGTATATCAATTATACCTCAGCAAAGCTGCTAAAAAGTACCTCATTTGTGTCCGAGGGACACAGGCACCAACTGCAAGTGCTCCCAACAGCCAGAGCAATAAGTGAATGTGGAATGCTGGGGTGTAACCAGAGTATAAAATAAATACCCGAGAGTCCATATAACACAGATAAGGGATGGAATAAATGAATAGGGCACAACAGACACATCTCCGGTGTTAATTCCAAACAATTGATGTAGTTACTCCGTCGTCAAGGAGACAAGCATCACCCACCGGTCATGATACACGATTGCACGTAGCATCCCCCAGTGCAGATGGCAGCGGGCCAGGGGAGAAGACAGACAGTGGGCGGTCCTGACAGATGGACCCCGGCCAGGTGATCGGGTCAACACCGACAGTGACAGGTCACGTCTGCAGCACGGGCCTTGGATCTGAAATGATGAAAATCTTATCTTTGGGGTCTTCTGCATCAGAATACACAACCCCAATCTGGCCGTGAGTGAAACGTCAAATGGATGGAGAACTTAAGAATATGTGGCTACTGCCCCTCATGACTCTCGAGGTCAGTGGAAAATAGGGAATGTCAGAGGAACTGTCCCAGCCCCAAGGAGCCTCAGGACATGTGAACATGTGGGATCCTGGAGGGCATCCTGGGACAGAAAAAAAATCTAGGGAAATTTGAATATAGTACGGACTCTAGTTAAAACCAGCAGCTCATCTATGTTGGCTCATTAATTGTAACAAATGTACCAGACCAAGTGAGGATGTTGATAACAGGGACACTGGGTGTGGGGTGTATAGAAATTCTCTGTACCATCTACATGATTTTTCCATGCGTTTTACAAGTAGGTTATTTTTGAAAATGAGTGAAATTTAGAAATGTGAAATTGAAGCTCTAATAGTCCCTTTCCCCCTGCTCCCTGTGAGTCGTCTCACCCTTGCCCTGTATGGCCAGTTTGGCGGCCACCTCCCCATGCCTTTGAGAAGACAGGCTGCTCCAATGGCACGTGCGGGGAAGGGTCAAAAAAATCTCTGGTTGTGGGTTCCTTACCCAGGAGAGTGGGTCTTCCCTTGGTGCCCCCTAGGTCTACTCAGTATCTTGTTGGCAGAGGCCTGTCTCTGGGCCAAAGTGGTTTAGTTCAGAGTTTAAAACTCGAAGGCACCCTTCACTGTAAAGGAAAATATGACTTCCTTTTTTTTTAAAGACAGGAATCTGGTATTTATGGTACGTGTGCATTTCTAGGATGCCAAAAGACATTTATTGTCTCCCAGTTCTGGGGGCCAGAAGTCTGAAATGGAGCTGTCAGGGGGCTCCTTCTGAAACCTGTAGGAGAGGATCCTCCCCTTTCTCTGGTCTGGGGTCTGCCCATGGTCCTTGGCTTGCAGATGCGCCTCCGTCTCCATCAGCACATGGCTGTGTGTCTGTCTTCACGTGCTGTCTCCTCTCCGATCTCTCTTCTTCTTCCTAGAAGGACCCGGGTCACATAGGATGGGGGCTTACTCTGATGACCTCATCTACACTACACCATCAATCTGTGCCTGCAGAGGCCCTGTTCCCAGATAGAGTCACATTAGCAGGTCCTGGAGTTTGGACTCCTACCTACTGTTTTGGGAGACACACACAAACTGTGACACGGGGCACGCACACCACATACATGATTGCGGTTGCTGGGTGAGGTCAGAAACTGCTCCTTCCAGTCCTGGCCACTCCAGCCTACCCTCTCTTTCTCCTCATGCGGGTTCAGACTCTCATTCCATACATTTAGACAGCCCTCCGCCCGCATCGCCTCGCAGGACGGTTGTGAAGACAGGGTGCACGAAGGCACTTTTGCGAGAACAGGACCCTGGCCCCCTTCTGCTCCTCTCTGTGCCAGGATCCACGGGCTGGGCTTGGCATTGGGAGGCCTTCTTCTCTGTGCCGTGCTGGGTGTGTGACCAGCCGCTCCATACTGCCTCAATAAAAACCTGTGATCATGGGGCGCCTGGGTGGCTCCGTGGGTTAAAGCCTCTGCCTTCAGCTCGGGTCATGTTCTCAGGGTCCTGGGATCGAGCCCCGCATCGGGCTCTCTGCTCAGCAAGGAGCCTGCTTCCTCCTCTCTCTCTGCCTACTTGTGATCTCTGTCTGTCAAATAAATAAATAATATCTTATTAAAAAAAAACCTGTGATCACAACATTAAAAAGAAAAAGAAGAACAGAAATAAAAAAAAAAAGAAAGAAAGAAAAAGAAGAACAGAAGCACTCGCTCTCTACCACACTGAAATATGTAACACTAACTTATGCTCCACTTCAAAACGGGTGCGTTTTAACCCACTGTAGTATAACGGGTCCCTGCAGTCTCCGTAGTCACAGTTTTAGTGGGCAAGCAATATTCCACCACTTTGGTCTACTCTCTGCTGAATATCAGAATTTTCTCATGTTTGTCACCATCGTAGATATGGCTGCAAGGAATGACCAAGGACAGAGTTATTCTTAAAAAATTATTTCTTGGGGGCGCCTGGGTGGCTCAGTGGTTAAGGCCTCTGCCTTCGGCTCAGGTCATGATCCCAGTCCTGGGATAGAGCCCCACATCCGGCTCTCTGCTCAGTGAGGAGCCTGCTTCCCTCTCTCTGCCTGCCTCTCTGACTACTTGTGATCTCTGTCTTTCAAAGAGATAAATAAAAGTCTTAAAAAAAAAATTATTTCTTGGGGCACCTGGGTGGTTCAGTGTGTTGGGGGGCCAACTCTCAGTTTTAAACGAGGGGCGTGATCTCAGGGTTGTGGGATCGAGCCCTCAGTTGGGGGTCCAAGCTCAGTGCTGAGTCGGCTTGTCCCTCTCCCAGCCCCTCCCCCAGCTTGCTCTCTCTCGCTCTCTCTCTCTCTCTCTCTCTCTCAAATAAATAAATAAATAAATCTTTTAAAACAAGTATCTCTTCGGGACAAATGTACAAGTTTGGAAGTCTTCCTCCATCCAAAGTTATCAGTATGACTTTAGGTCTTATCACAGAATATTCCAGAGAAAGGTCTGCCAGATACAATGTTGCAGACCTGGGGAAGTGAGTCTCTCCCGCGGCGTGCTGACCGGCATCAAAGCCCGCCACTTCTCCTTGTCAGCCGAATAAGAATGAACCAAAACCACACTGTCCACCTTTTACCCTATTTCGAGATGTAATGCCTTCATGTGCGACTGGAAACTCACGAGGAGGGGAGTGTCTCCCATAAGAGTTCAATGACCAAATACGTGGCAGATAAGAATGAGTGAGTGTAGGGGCTCCTGGGTGGCTCAGTGGGTTAAAGCCTCTGCTTTCGGCTCAGGTCATGATCCCAGAGTCCTGGGATCGAGCCCCGCATCGGGCTCTCTGCCCAGCAGGGAACCTGCTTCCTCTTCTCTCTCTGCCTGCCTCTCTGCCTACTTGTGATCTCTGTCTGTCAAATAAATAAATTAAAAAAAAAAAAAAAGAATGAGTGAGTGTAGAGTTTGGCCCCAAGCAGTTTGCAGCAAGTGTGGTGGGTCTGACATGCGAAACGGGATGGGCCCCGTGGGCTCCCCAGACTCGGAAATAAAGAGCATCCTCTGTGTTCTTACTGGGTCACTGGGCACCGAGGGGGCATTTGCCCCTCTATCCTGTGGGGTCAGCTCTGTGTGTGCCTTTTCGGGTGAGAAGACTAAACCCTGGCCACAGAGATCGCCTACGATGGGCTTCAGAACTGGTTCCCGGACATGCTCCCTCATCAGGGAGCAGAATGATCCCCATGGAGGTGACCAGCTACCTACTGGAGGGTGTCTGCAACCACTGTCGTTCATCACACACTGTCCCTTCCATGAGGTTCTCCCAACCTGGGTCCCCTGGCGACTCCTGGAGGCCTCTCCAACAGCCAACAGTGGCTTGGTAAGAAGTGGCCAAGAACAGAGGTGTTTTTCTCATTAATCAGCTCAAGGAGTTGTTGCCCACACTGGAAACACGGTAATTGTCATTTTTAATGGGGTTGATTTAGCAGCAACAATTTTGCAATTTTCTCTTTTCCCTCGGGCTGTCACCTGGGCCCCGCACACCTGGGAGGGATGGAGAGTCTGCCACCTCCCCCTGGGTTGGCCTGCTTCTGGCAGGGCACTGACTCTTCAGTCCCCCAGGGACTCATTAGCCCCCAGCAGCAGCCAAGCCCCAAGCGCCAGGCCGTGAGAGTGACCCTGGATACAGCTGGCCTCTTGTGATGGGGGTCCTTCTCGGGAGACACGGGCAGCCCCTCCCTGCGGCTGCTGGTGTGAAACATCCCAGCTTCTGTGCAGGGAGAAAAAGGAGGACGTGGACCGGGGCTCTGGGCCCACTGTCTCTGTGGCAGGCATTCTTCGACATCACCTGCGTCCTTGTTGGAATGACTTGGAAGTAGGGAGCCCCTGCAGCAGGCCTGACTGCTGGGAGACCCTGGACATCTCATCGCTTAAAATATTGAACATTTTAATATTTATTTAAATATCAAAGAAAGGGTTACTCGGTGAGATTAGAGGATGTGAGTCAGGATTCTGGCCCCAGGGCCCAGGAGCTGGTGGATGTTGTTTCTGGAATGGCACCGAGGTGGGAGGGAGGAGACTTCTTGGCTGCAGTGAGAGGGGCTGGGTCCTCGGGATGTGGGACTGTGGGGCCCAGGCGCCAGCCCGCTCCGTGGTTCTGCTCAGGCTCAGCACACAGATTGCCTCTGGCTTCCCCACCAGCCGCTCTTCCTCTCCAGATTCCATGCAATGCCCCTGGGGGTCCTAGGATGCCTGGACCATACACGGCTTAGCTGGATCACCCCCAGCCCCCCACCCCCGTGTCCTCAGATCCCAGGGATCCAGGCCCCTGTGTCAGACCCTCACCTGGGGCCTCTGGAGCCTCAGCTTGAAGACGGGCCCTCCTGTGCCAGGCAGTTGGCTGTAGAAGGTGGCAGCCCCGAGGTCCCGCCACAGCATTGGGAAGACTCCGAGGGCACTCGATCGGTCCCCCAGGGCTTTCCTTGCCTCCTTTCCTTTCCTCTCACATGCTGCTCAGCAGAGAGGATGTTGGCCCATGAGCAGGTTCCAGTTTGAGCAAGTGCCAAGGGACCTGTGCCCAGAACAGTTCACCTGGGGGCTTCCCTTCCCGCTGAGGAAAGTTTTATGTCCGTCCAATGGCAGAAGAAGAAGAGTCTGAGGCTGGAACCATCCGGCTTCACTGTCCTGAATGTCCTAGGACAGGGGTTGCTGGTGGGAACTGCCTCGGAGCAGATGGGAACATCCCTGCCCGCCGAGGCTGTGCACACCACATTACAGCCCCTGTTCCCCTTCTCTGGCCATCAGACTGGTCCCTTCTGGGTGTCCCCTGAGGAGGCCACAGAGGGTCTCTGTAACTGGTCTGTGTCCCTCTGGGGGGATCACGTCTCTCTAGCAGGGCTGTGTGTCTGCGGCGGGGTCATGTCCTCCCAGCGGGCCACGTCCAGCAGCTTCTGGGGAAGGAGGGAGGGCAGCAGCTTCCTTTCTGCTTTGGTCACAACCAGCAGCCTCTGGTAAGACCCCCAGCAGACAAGCTGCGTTGACTGCCTAGCTCTTCCCAGAACCCAACAGCCCTATGGCGCTGGGTGTGGCAGAGCCTTTGCTGTCTGCAGAATAATCCGCTGGGACACTTATTTTCAGTCTGATCCAGCTTGTTTTCTCTGGGCCTCACGGGGTTATCTTTAGGATTACGTTCTCCCATCCTGGGTCCCATCCTGCTTCCCCTCTGGCTTTCAAAAGGACATTGCTGACATCAGTTCTGGAAGTGCACTCCCCTGGCTTGTATGGGTCCCTGCTTCTGTCACTGATCATAATAGCCAGTCCCATCTGCTCAGACTGAACTGCTCCGACAGAATCAGAAATAAGCCGTAAGAGCAGAAGTGAGCCACCAGAGACTCCATATAATACTGTTTTTGCACTGGCACGAGCTTTATGCGTCGTAGAGGCTCAGTTTTTGTTTCCGTTGGGCTTCCCACTGATGGGCCATCCATATTCTCATGCCTTTGCATCTTGTCCCCTGGTCTCCGGAGCAGAAGATGACACGGTTGTTCTCGGTTCTCCATCGTGCACAGGAAGTTCGGCAGACAGCAGTCAGAGGCCTGGGGTGCAGAACAAGGGACACATCTTACTCTCCACCCTGTGTGGCAGGAATTCCTCAGATCTGGGAGACCCAGTCAGACCTCGGGCAAGCCTCCTTGAGCCCCCCAGAAGCCTGTTGTGTCCTTACAGACCCCGTAACCACCGGTAATTGAATCCAATTAGAAAAAGACAGTCTAACTTTAAACAAATGGGAAACCAATGGAGCGTTCTCTGGTGAGCTACAAACTTTATTCCTCGGCACTTTCGAGAGCGGTCAGGCCGAGCGCGTACCCAACTTAGAGCCAAATACACTAATGCTGAGAATTAGTTTAAAAGCACATGAGAGACTGGGAAAAAGAGAACGATTTTTAGAACTTAATAATTTAAAGACCCAGTTTGCTTTATTGGAATATAGGCTGACTGGATCACCTTCTCTTTTCATAGCTAAAATATTCCAGGAGTTCTAATTTACGGGATATTAACTCCTTTTTGCCAAACCTGATACCATTTGTCCTTCCTTTACCCCAGTTTGGGGGGAAAAAATCTCTCTGTGAAGATGGTAAATGTTTTTAATAAAAAGTTGATAATCCACTTTCCCCATACTTTAAAAGTAACCCATGTTAAACCTGATGATCACATTACTTGATGTGTTCCATTTGGGGGTTTTCCTTTCTTGCAGCCTGAGCCACAGAAGTGAGGACAACTTGTGAAGGTCAGGAAAACGGCCTCATCCGGGCTGTTAGAACAAACACCGCGTGCTACGGGGCGGTTGGAAGATGAACGCGCTGTCCCTGTGCTACCCAGAGCGCCGTGGGGCCAGGGGCCCGTGTTCTGGGCGTGCGGTGCACAGAGCCACTGTCCGGGCTCCTGTACGAGCGCGCTGTCCTGAGAATGGCAGTTTTTGTGTCAATCATGTGCATTTTATGTCCTTCAAGCAGTAAATTATTACAGTAGGCTGGTATGCCCATACAAGGGAATATTACTCAGAGGTAAAAAAGGAAGAAACCGTTGCCCCCCCCCCCCCAGCTGCTTGGATGTATCTTCAGAGAATTATGCCGATTGAATAAAAGCCAATCCTAAAGATCGGATATTGTGTGATTCTATTTATGTAACATTCACTTTTTGTTGTTCAATTAATTTAGGGACACGTCGCTATTCATGGTATGTTATTTACTCTACCGTGTGTTGTTTGGTAAATATTCTTGACATGACTGACGAGTTTGTTGCTGTTTTTCTCCTGTGTCCATACGCTGCTTTCCCATGACTGACAGAGAGTTGGGTCTCAGCTCAACATAGGTGGCTCAGAGTCCGTGGGGGGCCGAGGCGAGTGCCCCACATTCTCCCAGAGGTCTGTTGCAGGGATGGGGGCTGCTGAGCTGGGTACAGGGACCAGTCTGAGGAGCAGGGAGAGTTCTGGAAGGTCTGGCAGAGGACAGGCAGGCCATCCTTTCTCTCCCTGGACAGTTTTGGGCTCCGCCTCCAGTACTGCTGAGGCTCACTTCGCTCAACACAGAAGCTGAGCATCGAGGCAGCTGGAATCAGACAGAAGGTGCCGGAGAACCAGGCTGATCCCAAGCTATCCCAGGGGACCACCAGCATGTCTTGGAACATCTCTCTTTGGGCCATTTTGTTCCTTTTTTGGAAATGAGAATAAAACCAAACCCAGACATCAGATGAGGTTCCTATGAGATACTCTATGTGAATGTCCTGTGAAAGTTTCTACACACCTGAGTACTTTTATTCCCAGAGGCCAGGGGAGAGCCATTTGGGAGTCACTGGGAGAGAGGTATTCATGAGTGCCATGGGCTTGGGTGGGCTTGCTTGAGGGAGTGGGTACAAAAGGGGTGACAGGGCTGAATGCTGGGGAAGCTTGGCCTGCATGCTGCTCCCTGAACTCTGGTGACAAGGTGCAGGGGCAACATAGGCAGAAGCCAACACCTGGAGCCCCAGCTGGTTACCTGAGGTCTGAGCTCAGCTGTTTCTCCACGGTCAGGACAAGCTCGGTTCCCCTCACGGAGCATGGGTGTCCTCACTATTGGGAAGAGGAGGGCATTGTAATGGGGTTTCTGTAACGGGTCTGTGGGGATTTAAGAACTCCATGGACTGCTTCCAAGGGCCACAGGACACAGGAGAGATGGGACCCCATCTGTTGTCCTGGTCCCTTTGGAATTGGGTGTGTTTCATTTGATCAGCCTTGCCCTCCATAAGACTGAACAAAATGATTGTGTGGCCAACCAAAGTTTGGAAATATAATAAAGAGATATTTGAGGGACACTTTGATTCTCATATCCTGCTAAGACACTGTTTTATAAAAAGGAGATGTAAGTTGTAAGGACCAGATCCTCTCTATCAACTGCCTGCATCTTTTCTATTATTTCTGACTGCTGACCAGCGTGTGGGTCGCTGACAACCTCTCACATTTATCCACCTCCCTTCCTCAGGAGATATCTGTCCTATAATTCACACAGTGGGATCCCTGTCTGGGGCAAAAGAAACTCCAAAAGATGTAAATTGAGGAGAATAGTGAACACGACACATGGATACATAGACTTGCAAGGTTTGAAATCGACTGGGAACCTCCACTTTTGTTTAAACTGCCCACCTGAATAAAATGTTCTCTGTGACAAATGTGGCCCTCTTCCCGGGGCAGGACGGAGGGCATGCGGGACAGCATCACACCCTGTGCTCTTCCTGCTCTTCCCGTCCTCAGTCTGTGTGCTCCGCTTGGCTCCTGAACACACTCACTCGGAGAGCAGACATATTTGGGTCATCCCTGTGCATTTTGGCACAAAGACGCTCCCTTCTTCTGCACAGGCCACCCCCCTCGCTTGGAGGTCTGAAACAGAGCCTGGGGAGCTCTGCGAAATGCACCGTGGCCCTAGCGATCCACCAGGAGGAGGCGAGGCCTGCTTCTTCCACTGACAGCCCCGGACTTACTGTGACCGGGGAGCTATTCCCATCGCAACTGACTTTCAAAAATGGAATGGACTAGTTGTCATTGCTCATTTTCTAAATACTTTTCTTTGCTGCAGGCCTTCCTTATTAATTCAAAGGAGTGTTTGTACACTGAGTCAATGGATGAGTGGATACAAATGTGAAAATGCCTGCCTGCTTGACCCCAAAATAGTCTCTTAAGATAAAGACACCAGGGACGTTCCAGGCTGGTGACAAGGAGCCTGGCATTTGAGTGAAATGGAGGCCATCTTGCAACGCCCATGCTCCCTGCAACCTGTGGGACCTTGGACAGCCTCTACTGCCTCTACTTAAAATTCCTTCCCCTCAGGATCTCTGCACGAAGTACATGAAGGGAGTCATCTAAGACACCGAACCCGGCACCCAGGAGATGCTCAGGCCCTGCTTCCCACGGTGATACATCTTGCTATCGCTCTGTGTTCTTCAAAAGGTCACTTTGTTTCTTGGATGCACGTCTTCCCTCGTTCTCTCCAGCATCAAGAATGGCCTCTTGTTTTGAATAACTTTTGAGCAAGCAGTGCCTCCAAGCAGGTCCCTTGCAGCCTGGGCTTAGTGATTATGTCGTAGCTGGGAATAACTGGTCATGGACATCCATCCTGGGGTTGATTAACTGGGAATCAGCTGAGCATTTTGTATTTCTTTACTGTAAGGCTTTTTGGAGGTAATCCCACCCATCGTTAGAAAGGCTAATTGGCCGTCCACCAAGAACCTCTGCCGAAACCATCTATTCCATCGGGACACATTGCATGAGCCTGCACTGCTGTCTCCTGGGGGATGGGAGGAAGTCCCTCTGTGGGCCTCAGCTTAAGGTGAGGACCCAGTCACACGTGCGCACGTGTGAGTGTGAGTGTGAGTGCACGCGACTGTGGGTCTTCATAATGATCAAGGCTTGAGGAGTGCCGTCTTCCTCCTTGTGTCAGGAAGCACCATTCTGCTGTATTCTGGAAACTTCCTCCTTGTGAACATGGAGGGAAATGCTCTCAGTGTTAGGTGGAGCTCCTGGGGATGCCTTTCTCCCCAGGAAACCAGGACTCTTTCACTTTAAAACACCTACTTTTCTCCTGATGCCTGGGACTGTGTCTTCAAGACAATAATTGCTGAATTGAAATTTGAGACTGTTATCTTAATAACCAATTACTCAGATAACTTTGAAATTGGCTTAAATTGGCTCGTCATGCTACATTTACCTGAATCTTTTTATGGGAAAGTTAGGAACAAGGAAAAAAAAATTCTTGGCGGTCTCATTTGTTTGGTACCGCTGTAAGGGCCTTATTTGCAACAAGCAAGTGGTGCTGGGTGGCCTCGGCCCAGACCCCTGCCTCCTATGTGGGAGTCGACCCCGGGGGTTTCCCCCTCCAGCTCTGTCCACTCAGCGCGGCATCCCCCGTGTGTTCTTATCGCCCTTCCTAAGCCAAGGCACGGTTAGCCGTGAGACAGAAGATATTTATGGGTGTCATACTCATTAAATAAATTTTCCTCTTCTTTACAAAAGATTTAAATTTTGTGGATTTCTTTTTTCTTTTGGAAAGTAATAGATGGGGTTGTGTAGCTCTAATTCTCTCCCTTCCAACAGTTATGAAAGCTTAAAGGTGAGAGTCACAATCTTTAAACTAAAGGAATTCACCATTTATTAGTGGCTTGAACAGAGGAGGATGGGTGGCTGGGAGCAGTGTACTAGGATTTTATATACAGCTATAAACCCAGTAATAGAATATTACATCTTTTTCTCTAATATAGTCTTATATGCCCTCATTTTTCTCATAGTCTAAACTAAAGTAATGGGCATTCGTAATGCTCTGCACGATCGCAGAATCTTTTTCTGCACTGTTAAAAATCTTGCTTCTGCAAACATGCTGCTGATTATAAGTAATTCTGGGACAAGGAAGGGTAAAAGGGAATGAGAAAAAAATCAGGGACCAACCTTCTGAAAAGCCCAAGGACCAACTCTCTCTGACCGATTCCCCTGTCCCCGTCTCTTCTCTTTGATACCTGAAGCCCCCGGTGGCTGGATGGAAATTTAGAGCCCCCACCCCACCACCAGTCACAGACGAACTTGTCCTCAACCTGGGTTTGAGGTTTTTGACTTAGCCTCTTCTTCCCTGAATAAAGAAAGGCTGGAATTCTCACGATGAAAGTCCCCACCTAGATGCGCTTTTATTTTAAGGTATTGGAAGAAGAACAGGAAAGGAGCAAGGATGATTTCCAGGCACGACATTGGTCTCCAAGCATGCTAAAACCAATGTCTCTGTCGACATGCCACTGTTCTCCGGGGAGGGAGGGATCAGAGTGGTGGGGTGCAGCAGGGAGCTGCGACTCTGGGTGTCTTGTGGCCTTGGAGCTCAGGTCCGGGTTCCTGAGATTCTACAAGCCACTGGCCAGGTGCTCCCAGTAGTGGTCCCAGGGATTTCTGGTCCTTGGAGTCCGTGTCTCTGAAATAAGGGGCTGGATGAAGATCTCTCAGCTTGTGTCTCCACTGAGAGTTGTGGGACAAATATTAGGAATTGGGGGAATGGCTAGTGGGAAGAGCAGTGACCCCAAAATAGAGGCCCTTTACCTGGCAAGACACTTGGTTGATTAGACTCTTAATTTCTTATATTTGTGGCAAAAAATGGTATGTTTCCCACCTCCCCTCATGTGTTTGGGAGGATGAAATGAAAAAAGTACAAAATGGAGTTTGAAAATTGTAAAGCTCTCTATATGAACATGAAATATTAGAGCTTTCATGATGCAACAAGATTTTCAACCTCATAATTTACCTCGAACTCCGGGAGGAAGTCACCTTGTCATAAAAACATCTTGAAATGGTAATCCATTATTTTCCTATGCTGGGAGAGCATTCAGAGAGGTTTCCAAAAGAACGAGATTATAAAACTGTAAAGAATTTAAGTTCAAAAGCCCTTGGAAACTGCTGGACTGAGTCTTAATAATTTAAACAATTCTGCCAAAGGTTTTCTTTCTCATGGAATAAAAATGTTTTTTTGACAAACCAGATAATGTGTCAGAAAAAGCTCAGGCGAGATCCAGAAAGCACGGAGCTGAGCTTTCTCCCACTTGTGATGTTCCCTTCTGGACGGCGGGCCGGGTTTCCAGGATGCTGGGGACCTCGGGGAGCGTTTAGCAAGCCCGAGACTTTTCCCTGGCCTTCCGTCAGGCCCTCCTCATTTCCACATCTCTCCCTCCTTCAGCTCCTCTCCTACCTCTTCCTCTTCTCTGGCTGATTTCATAGTCGCCCCAGGACCTTATCCAGAAGGGGCTTTCCTGTTCCTTCTGCAGCCCCATCTCTTCCTGCTCAGAGCCTGGGAGGCATGTGTCGCCTGGAGACCCATCTCTGGGCCTTGGTCAGGGGAGGGTCAGGGTTGAAGGCTGGGGAGGAACGTAGTTTGGGATTCTGGAAAGTAAGGGGATGTAAGACAATCAGGGCCTTCTCCAGGTCATTCTCATCATTTTGGCAATGCCGTAGTGACTTAAGTTTTGCAAGAGAACACAATTCTTCTTTTTTTCCCTTGGAGTCATTTTAATATAAGAAATAGGTTTCCAATTTAATCTACAATCCAAAAGGAAACCAAATATTCTGTATGCTACGGCGGACACTTCCAAAGGATTTAAGCAAACACTGTATATCGTTTAAATATATTGTCATTTTTTTTCCTGTCCACAGGACAATGATATTGGACTATGCACTTGTATTTATTAAAGTACCAAAACTTTTGTAGTTTTTGCTCGGGATTCGACTAGGAAAAGTCAAATAACAGGCATAAAAACCTCAGAGGTCGGTTGTAAGAACTCTGAGTGGACGCCCAAAACTCTTCCAGACAAGTGATATTCTATCAGGAGGAATTTTCAAGAGGAAACATGCAGAGATAAGTCACATTTGATAGCTGGGAAGAGATAAGAAAACTTATCTAACTTCCTGATGTGTAGAGATGGAGTCAGCCCTGCTGTCCCCTGGCCTCAGCGTGGGCCTCTGGAATCCCAGGGCCAGCGTGGCTTCCAGAACCCCGGGCCCAGCAGGCTGACGACCTTGGACGGCCCCAACAGAGAGGCAAGTCTGAAGGCTGTGAGCTGAACAAGGTGCCGTAGGCAGCACGGTCTCTCTGCACCTGTGCCTGTGGTCCATAGATCCCCAGATCCCCAGAGAGTGCGTGCTGGTTATAAAAACGTGGTTTCAGGAGAAATATAATCATGCAATTTTATTTGTGTCCATTGCACAAATGTGAACTGTAAGAGTGTTAAGGAATTTGCAACCCCCTGGAATTCTGAAAGTTTGCAGTGTTGCAAGGATAGAGTTCATCTTGATAATATTCCCCTTGTGTATTTCAGTCCCCACCAGGTGCCCCCAATGCTGTGTCATTTTATGTCACATGGTATCGCTTCTCTTGGTCATATTTGCACTTGTGTTGTACCATTGTGTTGAAGTCAAATCATTTTTAAGGAATGAACCCATGGTTCAAGCAACTCATTGAAATAAAAGACCAGTGACAGAAAAAAAACAGCCTTCAGAACCACCCCTTTCCAGGTGAAGAAAACAGGACAGGATCCCAGTTGTTGTTTCGCGGAACCCTCGGACCACCAGCCACAGAAGTAACAGCGTGTAAGTGGAGTGGGCTCCCGGCACCATTGGTACCACACAGCTTAGCCACAAGCTGTGAGATGGGAGAGGAAGCCCCAGCTAGGGATGCTTCCGGGATGCGGGCCCAGGAACTGCGACCCCAGGAGCTGCGACCCTGCTTTGCAGGGGGGGTGGACCCATCTCGGGCAGAATTGCAAGAGAGGCGAGATATTCAGGACTGTTCACCACGGCCAATCGATGCTCCTAGAGAGGAGACTTTTAATTTGGTCAATATTTACTTTGTAAATTGTGATTAGGTTGAAAAGCATGCTTTGTGATGAGAGTTTTGAAGACCTGGTCCCTGCTTCATTCACCAAAGGCAGGCAGTCTGCACTCAGCCAAGGAGAGAGTCACGAATGCCATGGGCACACACCCATCCTCGGAGCGCAGAGCGCGCAGAGCAAGGAGGTCTCCCCAGGAATACTTTGAAAGGTGAGGGGAAAGGGATGCAGGATGGGATCGCAGCACAGCGGTGTGAACTTGACAATGGCCGCAACGCCATCCAAGAGCATGTCTCCATGACATATTTGCTGTCTTGAGTCACCTGAACCTGGCCTTTTAAACCAGGCAAGAGAAATGATTATACAGTATGGAGAATCCTCCAAAACTGCATCCAAATTCTGAAACACAGTACAGTGTGTGTGTGCGTGTGTGTGTGTTTTCCCCAGAGCCAAATACCACCAAATAATGCATTAAAAATCCATTTGCCATCATCTCCCAAACTGAAAGATAATTTCACCTTCCAGCCATGGCATGAACTAAACACATCAAAGGCAACTGCAGAGCAACTCCGGTCTTCAGAGAGATATCTCTTCAAAATTTCTGGGCCACGTTTACATCACATGTCCAGACCCCAAAATCTGACAATCCCAACAGCACCCAGTATTCATTTAAGATATTCTAGCTTGGCAGTTGGGGGGCACAGGGGGGTGACAAGTAGCCCGCTTCAGGCTCACGCTCTCCACACTGAGTGAGGGGTTTCTTCCTAACAGATTATGGACAATAGGGTTACTCTTACTGATGCAAAACAACTACTGTAACTGCTACTTTGTAAAGATGTGTTCAAATGGACGCATCAGAACAGAGATCTGCAGGTGGGGAATGATGAAGAAAAAGAAGCAGCTGCCAGACACATCTTGTACCATGAGGTTAAATCTAAGTGAGTGATGGGGGATTGTCTGGAGACGCACGAGCTTCTTGAAACAGAAGAGACATAGTGCAAAGAAAATTCTAATAATAATCTCGAAATAAAGTAATAAATTACCCAGCAAACCTAGGAGCCAGTGGGAGCTGTGAAAGGGGGAAATAAGTCATTCCCAGGGCCTCATCTCGGGAGGAGAGGGTAGGGGAAGCAATCGAGGGGTCACAGAAGAAATGGAGGACTAGAATGTCTTTCAGGGAAGGACGTAGAGTCTGTTTTCAGATCACTTTAGAGAAATATTTGTCTGGTGATGGTTTCCAAAGAAAGGGGGGATTCTCAGCCAGGCTCAGCAGGAAACAGAGGGCATACTCAAAGTAGGAACGTTGAGAGATGTCCGATGAGGGAGAAGCATGGATACGCAGGGCCCCAGGGAAGGCTAACTCCTGTGCTGCTTCCCAGTCCAGATGTGAAGGACGAGGGAGGAGGGTTAGCAGGACACAGGGCCAAACACAGAGCTGGGAGAACGGAGTCTCCAACGTATGGAGGGTGCTTCCTGGCAGGAGCCGAGATCTTTCCTCAAAGGACTCCAGCTGCCTTTGGGCAGCTGCAGGTGGCGTGTGTGGAACCCATCCGTGGAGCATCTGCACCTCCCATTTCCAATTTTCGGCCATTGCCCCCCTTGTCCAGAGCCAACCAGAGGCCCTGGAGCAAAGAAGCCCGATACTGTGGCAGCGCAAGATGCCCGGCAAGAAGGTGACCAACGGTTAAGTACAAATGGAGCCAACGTCCACACTATCAGCAGGAGAAGGAATGGCCAGTAACTTGATCAAAGCAGCAAAAATAAAGGAAGAAAAAGAAACAATGTAAATGTTTATACACACACACGTGTATATCTATATAGGGGTACGTACATATGTATCTATGTCTTGAAATAGAAGAAAGGGTGCAAAGGAAATTCTCGTTATCATCTAGAAATAAAGTAATCATATATTTAAATAAATATGCATACATTTACATATGCAATAAATCCAAGCAAATCATGCCACACAACATGCCAATAAACGGAATTTTCTCCCCTTAATCTAAGAAAAGCCCTGTCTTCCGGGGTCCGCCCGCCGAGCCTCCTCTTTGATGCCTCTTCCCGCCTGCGGGGTCCGCAAAGGTACTTTCGCTCTTTGCCAAAACAGTACAGGGCCTGGCACACTTCTGTTTCCAAGGTGCATTTGAACAGAGTGCCCCTCGCCCTGTAGCTTTGACTGCACAGAGGAGCCGCGGCCTCTGGCTGTCAGCACAGAGAACCCTGTACCCCCGCGTGTTCTATGGGCTCTGGCAGTTTTCCTAAGAGAATCTCCCCCGTGTCGGTGTTTCTACATGGGGAGTAAGGAACTAGAGTGAACGAGTCCGTAGTTCGCTCGACTATGAAGCTTTCCGGGAATTTGACACATTACAATTCCTGTGAAGAGGAATATCGAATTCTTTTATTTGTAAGTAACATGGTTTTGCTCATCACCTCTCGTGCACTGATTGGTGGGGGAGGGGGAAGCAGCAAGTAACCAGCTCGGTTTTAAGTGATTAATTCAGACCTTGTGGTTTGAAGGAGCTCCTTAGGCGGTTCACCCGCTCTTGGAGAAGGGCCCATCGCTCGGAGGCTGCCCCCCCCTCCTCCTCTCCCTTCCCCTCGGGGTCTGTAGATGGGGGTGATGTGAAGGTTCGCGGCCTTGACCATGACCCCACAGTCTGTGTGGTCTCTGGAGCATCTGGGCTTCGCCAAGTGTGGCCGTCGTGGTGAGGTTGTCTCAGTCTGGAGGTTTGGCCCCACTTGGTTCCTGCTGGTGCCGAGCAGGCACTGGGCCACGGAGTCCCTGGCAGCTCCCGCTCAGGGCCCCAAACAAGGCAGAGGGCAGGAGCCTTTTCTGTAACAGACTGATAGTTTTTTATTCTGCCAAATTCATACATTGAAACTCAATCCCCAGTGGTCTGGTATGAGTAGTTGAGATCTTTGGGAGGGGATATGGACGTGAGGATGGAGTCTCATGAGGGGAATCAGTGCCCTTATGCGAGAGACCCTGGAAAGCTTCCAGCAACTTCCACCATGTGATGACACAGATGTGTGTCCCTGAATGAGGAAGAGGCCCTCACCAGACATCGAATCTGCCAGCACCTTGACCTTGGACTTTCCAGCCCCCAGAACTGGAGAAACACATTTCGGTTAGATAAGCTCCCCAGTCTGTGGTACTTTTGTTATAGTAGCCTAAACTAACTAAGATCTCTCCCTCCTGAGAAGTCCCTGAACTTCTCAGGATGGAGACAGACATCTCCTGGAGCCTTATCTCCCATCTGGCCCTCAGAGCTGGCAAGGGGCAGGGTTTCCTTCTGCTTTCCCTTCAGTGCACTCTCTCCGACCAGAGATGGGCTAGGACGGCTATGTGCTGGTGGCCACGGACTCGGGCTGAGACCCTCATGCTCAGTTTGGATAGGCTGCCGGGAGTAATGGAAAAATCTGGCAGACACGATTCCCCCACAGTTGCCCTACTGGCAGAGCTCTTGGCGGGGGACCTCACCTTCGCCTGCATGCCCAGACCCGGGAATGATGGGCTCTGCTTTCTCCACCCACCCCCACCCGTGACAGATCACAACCACTCATCAGGGAGGAGGGCACTCTAGGCCGCTACTGCAGAAGATGTAAACAGATGAGACTAGCTGTCATACTGCCTCTTTCAGCCGGGGTTGGAGGCACGCTAGCCTCCCCTCGCATCACTATGTTCTGCCTCATTCATTAATGGTCTGTGGACAGGTGTTGGGTGCGTCCCCATCAGAGAGTGGAAACTGGGGACCGGGCTGTGGTTCTCTCGAGCTGATTTCACCATCCTCACTGTCCCCGCCCCAAGTGCCTGGAAACCATGCCTTTGAGGCGGACTTGAAATCGAGGGGAAATAGCTTTGACATCACAGCAGAGAGGTCAGGCTTAGCCTCCACGTCTGCAGACACCGAGCAACTCGTGCTCGAAACAGGGGCCGTCTGCGTTCCCCTGCAGGGATACGGGATGCAGACGGTTAAGAACTTCAAATGGTGATATTCTCGGAGGAAAAAAAAGAAATACAACAAGGATGTTTGCTGTGTGTTAATTTGTAAGCAATGAACACGAGATTCTGTTATCAATTTTAAAAAGAAAGAAAGGAAAGGAAAAAAGCAAGGTGAAGGTTTGCCGGGGGAGGAGGGAGGTTGTGTCTCGGAAAGTCGGAGTGGCGGCTAATAATGAGGGGATGGCACGTGGTGAATGTCAAGCAGCTCCCACTTGCCATGGGCTTTGATCTGTGCCGTGGCTTCAGTTTTGTTTTCTTTGTAAGCAAAAGGCCTCCACTCCCCGGTCCTCCGCAGTCCCCTCCGCTGTTGCAAGAGGCGTAATTGGCTCCTCACAGCACCGTCGGCATCACAGACCTAGCAGCAAGTGACACAGTGTGGTATAAATCATACCCGTGTCCACGACACAGTAGCTCCTTCAACCTTTCCGCTGAGCTGGAAGCACGGCCGTTCTGTGTCCCCCGCCCCAAAACCGTCCGTGATGCTCCCTTTCAGGGATGCCAGCTCCAAGCACCTGTGTTGGATTTTTACCCAGAGCACCTTTTTCATCTCTGAGCTGCAAAACTTCCATGCTCCTGGCCCCTACGATGTCAGAAATGCGTGGTGGCAGATTGGCATATCGAGCTATTAATAATTTGCTATATGTGTTACAGATGTTGCATAAATGAGTGGAGTTCTATCACTATTTCTTGACATTGGGGCCCCTGGGGTGGCAGGCTAAGACCCAGATCTGTCTACAACCTGCCTGTTCTGGAAAGAAAGAGGAAAAAAAAAAAGTGGCCCCTTCCAGCGGAATCACATTCCAGCTCCAAGAGCCAATTTTTCAGATGTTCTCTCTTTCCTGTTCCTTGTTCCTCCACTCAGACCTCATCTGGCCGTGATGAAAAATGATGTGAAGCCATTTTTTATTCCGCGCTTGACACTCTTATGGAAGGCAATGTGGTTCATTGATTCCAAACTCTGAAAAGGTCAAAGACGAGGAACACAATTTTTGGAAGTGGCCCAGGAAAAACTTTCAAGCCCAGGAAAACAAAACTGCTAATTGTTAGCCCTTCTGCTGCTATTAAGCCTCAGAGGAGCTCCGAGCCTGTTTCCCGGAGTGTGCAGTGTTACACTGAAACACCAGCGAGCCTCCAGGTGAAATGTGTATTAAGTACCCTGCTGAAAATGGACACTAGGTTTAAATTTTGACAGCAAACAGCTGTAGGATTTCTTAAACTTAATTCAAATAATGAAATCAATAGGTTATGCTACAGTTTCAAGTTTCCCCAAACAAATTTATATGAAAAATGATATTAATTTATCTGAGATTACTTCAGCCAAGAAATAAATTTTTCTCTGTCACTTCTGAAGGGTAGGGAGGGAAAAAAAATCTGAACTATTACAAAAAATGTAGCTGGGATAGTTGAGGGACCTAATAAACAAAATATGCCTTTTCAATTTAGATTAATCATGATCGCCCTGTTTAACCATTCTGTGGCCATGACAATTTTTGAAATGCTAATAAATTAGATATCTTTTTATCCCCCAAGTTGGGAGAATGGTTCTTTCCAAACAAAATACATGTGTGGGCAGCGTGCCCAAGCTTTTCTTCCTCTCTCGCGCTCATTTTTTTTCATATAAACTTTTAAAAAATGCCACGCAGCAGCGAGCCCTCTATTGAATAATTCCAGTATGACTAAAACCTGAAGGTTAGCAATCCAATTTTAAGCCAAATGGTGCCAGATAAAATTCCAACTTAGACACCGTTCCAGCTCACACTGCTTTCAGCCCGTAACCTTCCCCGAACAGTGCAGCCAAAAGATTTAATAGTGTCACCAGCAGGGCACACATAAATAGCAACTTTTATTGGTCACTATTTTGGAAATGTCAAGAGGGCCGCAATATGGTTCTGGTTTGCATTCAGCATTCGCTTTACACACCTCTCTGGATCTTGGAAAACGTTTTTGCACTGTGACATATTATCATGCCGTGTGAAAAAGTGTTTTCGCTCTGGAGACCTCTGACGTGGGATTTGGCAGAGCGCTTCCCCATCGTGTCCACTAACCCACACCCACTGGCAAGTCCCACCTGGGCAGAATGCACGGCCTGGTTCCAGCAGGACCCACCAAGCCCTGGTTCCTGAGAGAGGCTCACGGTCTAGGCGGAGAGGGGAGGGCTGTCCCTGGAAGAGGTCGTGCAGGGCCCTCTGTCTGAATGGGGCGCAGATCGAACACCTGAGAAATTAGACCCATCCGGGCCCCGTCAGGAGGAGGGTGTGGCCAGCTACAGGAGGAAGGAGGGCAGACCAGGTGGGACGTGCCGTGGAGTGGGTGTTCTGTGCAGCACAGTCTTGGTGAGTCACCATAGCTTTCCGTGCAAGTCCTGGGATCTTACGGTGTGCGTTCCTTTGGTAGGAGAAAGAAGCTACCGTCGCTCAGGGATTTTACTTCTGGAGATATGTTTAGCTCAGATTCTCTACTGTTTGCAGAAAGGCTGTGATTTTGCTCCATGTTCTGAGCTACAGGAAGGTCCAGGAATGCAAGGATTGTGCCCAGGGCATATTCACCTGTTCCTGACCGTGTCTGGAAGGAGAGTTTCAGAGCCGGCCTCTGCGTGGATGGAGCCCTGAGCCCAAGCTCTCTGCGAGTCATTGGTGGGGTCTCGGGGTCTCAGAGGGAGAGGGTCCTGCTGTTCTAGGCTCTGCTGAGTCCAGGAGGAGGCCAGGGTTTTTTTCCAGACTAAAGATTTCATTACACTGTTGGAAGGGATCCTCACTTGAGAATTTCCGTTCCCACCGCTGCTCATTGGGACCCCACTGAGTCACACTCTCTGTGGAAATGTTTTTGAACCTTGGGACCTGTGCACATGAACTTGGGGCGGGGGGGTTGCTGACGGTTCCGTCCGTGCCGCCCAGCTGGCCCAGCCTCCCTAGGCTCCTCCAGTGCCTCACCCCCGAGGTCTCAGCGGACCTGGGTCCCCAGGTCTGCTGGAAACAGACCTCCCTCTTGGCGTCGGTTTAGCTGGGGTCGCTTGAGAGAAGGACGTGGGCTGAAAAAGCCCTCCCCCCAGGCCTGGATATAAACAATTCCCCAAAGACAACCTCAAATATAAAACCGAACTAGAAGGAAGGCCTGTCTTGTTTAAGGAAACTTGAGAGCTTTTCCTATTGCAAAGCCAGCCTGGTTCCTTCTCTCTCATTTATTGGTGACTTTAACAAATGTTTTAAACCAAATTTAGAACAGCTGGTTTTCCAAAAACTGCTGGAACATAAAGAGAATGTTTCGTTTGGTGCCATACCCAAATAAACAGGAGTTTGAACCTGAAGATTTGAAGAGCCTGGCCCCTGGCGGCTCTGGTGAGTGAAAAACTGGCCTTTGTTCAAGAGAGATGACGTGACCTTGCCAGGTTGTGCTATCTCGCGTGCATTTTGCAACGAATGCAGTCACACAGGTTGATACCATGTCTCTAAGACTTGGGTCATTTTCCTAAAATGTGCACATGGACCCACACATTAAAATGACCCCGGTGGAAATTCCGACAAGAGAAAAATCTCTCAGACAAAGGCACGGTGTCACTTATACCCTCTTTAAATCTCTACTTCGTACAGGGTGTAATGATGGGCTTTGCTTCTGTGTTGTCGTCGTCATTTGATCCGTGCCTAGTACACAAGTCATTTTCAGTCATTCATGCCTTATGGTCTTTTCCCTCTTCCTCATCATAACATGCAGTTAGAGTTTGCTTCCAGAATTCAGTCAAACTAGGCTTCCCGCTCCTCAACGTTTTCACTGTGGAGGTGAGTTCCTGTGTCCGAGACACCCCCTTTCTTGCGTGCCCGGGAGGGCGGAGCTCTTCATGGCTTCTGTTTCTTATAACAGTGAAAAAACCAGCTTGCAATTGCAAGAGGGAAAGGATCCTTCCCCAAATATGATTTCTGATGGTAAAATTCTGGTTTCTAGTCCCCTAGCAGCACTTGTTAATATGCCAGATATCAGGGAGCAGGGATCACTGGAAACACGCTTATTAACAATATTAAACTCAGTGTGAGGACCCAGGGCCGACGCTCTGCCAGGCCAGAAGGACCTAGTCTTCTAAATGAAGCACGTGCTGCGGACCAGGCCACACCCAGAACCACAGCAGCAAGGGGCTGGGTCCGAGTCGTGCATAAGAGCTCCAGCGGGGGTGGGCATTGAAGACGCTCGCTTACACTGAAATGGTAACTAGCGGTGTCCGTGGACGTGGGGCGTGGAGGCCGAGTCCTGGGCTTGAGAAGCACGCAGGGCATGGCACAGGCTGGGGCCCGGGCCCAGAGTCCTCTGCGTTGGGTCACGTCCACGGATGGGATGTGCCCCGAGGTCCAGCGGTCACAGACGCCCGAGCCCGACCGGACACCTGGCCTGACTGCTGCTTCTGACCTCCAGGCCTGGGATACGGGAAGATTCCCAAACACCTGTTTTCGTTCCGAAACATAAAAGTGAATCTCTCCGAACCCAAACTCCTTCACTTGGTGGACGGACGTGCTTTACTCCGTTGGCTTTCCTGCAGTAGCGACAAGCTCGCTCTGCTAACGGGCTCTTTCCCGGGGGGTGGGGGTAAACATTCCGGTTTGGGCAGAGCCACACAGCGGCTGGGAAACAGGACCGTCTGCAGGGGGTGTGGTCACATGGGACGGGTGTGAGAAAGCTTTCTAACTCCCCCACGTCCAACGAGCAGGTGTCTCTGGTCACCTAACATTTTGATCACAGGTCTGTCAGTAAGACACTGTCCCCAGTACGGGGGTCTGAGTGTGTGTGTGTGTGTGTGTGTGTGTGTGTGTGTGTATTTTGGCATGATATACAGTTTAGAACACACCAAAATAAAAAGCCCCAAAGCATGAGGTGTAAAACTTATAAACAGAATTTCTAATAGCTTCTTCCTGCAGCCCATTGAATCATCTTGACACTGACTTGGAGATGGTTATTTTAGATCACAGCAGTCGGAGCTCTGGTGTTTTTACACCACTACATCCAGTCTGATGTTGATGAGCTGCCGGTGCATCCTACCCCTCAAGGCCTCTGTTTCCCCGTCTGTAAACTGAAGTAGTTGTGGGGGGGGGGGGAGCCAGGGCTTCAACTAGACCAGCCTTACTTTAAAATTGATTTGCTCATCTTTCTTCCTTCCTCTCTCTTTCCCTTCCTCTCTTCCTCCCTCCTTCCCTCTCTCCCTCCCTCCCTCCCTTCCTCCCTCCCTCTCTTCCTTCCTCTTTCTTTCTTTCTTTCTTTCTTTCTTTCTTTCTTTCTTTCTTTCTTTCTTTCTTCTCTTTCTCCTTATCTATCTATCTATCTATCTATCTATCATCTGCATGGAAATTTGTTTCCAAACTACGTTCAGCTACAGAAAAGAAATTAGTTTACAGATCATAGGACTTAATCATCTCAAAGATTTTGAGGTTATATGACTGATTTCAAACAGTGGTTTCCAAAGGATCTGATTAAAGGATATCTGGAAAAAATTTCTCTGGAGGTGATTCCCAAAGGAAGCTCAGGATTGGAACTGACAAGAAGCTCTTTAGCTGCAAATGGCAGGTACCCCACCTGAGCAACTGAAGCCAGGGAGGGTCCTGGTCGTGTGAATGCTGGGGACCCAGGAACAGGATGTGGTTGGACCTCTTGCATGCTTGGAACCCTGGAGACTGCCTCCCTCTGTCACCTGTGCCCATCTTGCCTGTTGTGAGTGCATCAGCCTCTTCTGTCTCTGTCAAGGGAGACAAAACATGACTGCCAACAGCTGCCAAATTTAACAACATAGAGCTTCACACAGTGTTAAAGGATTGACTGACCTTTCCTGGGTCAAAAGTTCCCAGAAGAGATCTGATTGGCTGGGGAGAGACTCAGCCTCGACCAACCTTCTGTGGTCATGGTGGTTCTGTGGTAGCCATTCAAGTGGATGTGGTAGGGGCCCTTCCCATAAGACAGATGATCCCCTAAGTGTCTACCAAGGAAACTTTGAAGAAGTGCACATTTCCAGGTTCCACTCCAGAAATTCTGATTCAGTCAATCTGGTGTGGTACCTGAAGATGGACAAGTAAAGACAGAGAGGAAGAGACCACAACAGAGAGAGAAGGAAAGTAGAGGTGACAGATGGATAATGATAGATGGATGGATGGATAGATAGAGGCAGAAGCAAAGATGTCACCAAATGACTCTAATATGTAACCTGTAATTTTTAGGAACTAGGATGGAGCCAGCCCCACACAGGACTGCCAACATCATAATTAACTGCCCTATTCCTACATCTTCTGCCGTCTGAGACCACCAGGTCCCTGGCTGCTATTTGCCCATTGGTTGCCCTTTCCTCAGGCTCAAGGCCCATGACTGAGACCAGCCAAGGGGGTTGGCTTTTCCCACCCATGGAGTTGCTCCTCAGTCTCACATTCTGTGATCTGCTGCAAGGCACCAAGCTGTGGACTGGCAACGTTGCACAGAATCGGAGTTAGTCCTCACCTGAGACATGTGAGGCGACGGAGAACTCACCATGTGTCCGTTTCGCAGACGAGGAAACAGAACTTCATGGGGTTAGATGATTTGTCTACGGCTACCCAGATCTTTCTAGACCTGCCCAAAGGATGCCTCCCATCTTTCTCAATGAACATGCAGGTCTGGAGGGCTGTGTACTTCTAGATAATTAGTCACTGCACTGCCATATGGAGATGACTTCAGCCGAGACTTCCTATTCTGCTGGTATTTGTCTTTCTTCCAGGTTGTCAGCTTCTTGAAACAAAGTCTGGTCCAGTTCAATTTTGGATCCCAGACCCCTCCCACCACCCCATGCTGGATAGAATCCAGAATGCTTCCATTCTGGATAGAGCGGGATTCCAGGTTTTGCTTGGGGTTGTGGAGGGTCACTATTCTGCTGGGTTTTAATAACTGCCTGAAGTCCAAGTTTCTTAAAGTTCTCACTAGGAGCAGGTCAGTTATGAAAGATCTGGAAGGACCCAAGCACAAAGACACCCTCTAGGTTGAATCTGAATTGTGTGTCCAAGCAGGCCATTCTGGCCCCATGCTCCCAAGCTACTGACACCCAGTGGTGCCACCCCTGGCATCCAGGAGGCCCAGCCCTGGCCCAGCATACTACAGCCTGGGTCATACTTTTCCTCACAACCTGGAGCCTCCACAGTGCCTTTCGTGAAATAAGCAAATCAACAGAGGGAATGAAAATGACTGGATGGAATATGGACCTTTCCCTTCAGCTCTGCAGCTGAAATAAATAATGAAATTCTTGTGATTACACTTGACATTTTAAACATTACAATTTTATAAAGTTTTGCTGCCCTGTCTTAAAAAGTTCGAATTCGATAACCAAGCATACCTAAGGTATTGAAACAATCGGAAAACCACACCAGCGTCAAAGGAAAATGAAGGACAAGCACCATGCGTTTTTCAGCTCTACTTTGGGAGCAGAGTGATTTTTTGTGTTCTTTGAACACATGCTTACTCAGAGGAGCCCCCAGTCCAAAACCTTACTTCGAGTTCAGTCAAGACAACAATCGGCCCACCCCATTTACCTGTATGAACCTCCACCCTCTTTCTAGGAGAAGGGGCCCTAAAGACTGTCTGCCCATCAAGGCCTCTGAAAGACCAGATGTCCCAAGCCAACGAATCTTCAGTGTGGCTGAGGCTGGTCACAGGTGTGTGTGAGCTAGTGCGGGGCTGACACTGGCTGCTTTTGCAACTGGTTGGGGGACCAAATGTATGGTGTAGAATGTTCTAGATGCCCAAGGTAGAAGAGATTTGAAGCTTCAGAAGTGTGGGAGCTTACCTATAAAGGCCACTTGGTAAATAGTGACTTGGTAAAAGATACTGACAAGATATCAAAATGGAAACATTCTCCCTTCAGTTTCTTGGTAGACTTAAGATATTGAAGTGAGTATTGCCATGTGGAGAGCTCACAAAGGATGTGGTTAAGTCCAGATTCTACCCATCTTGGACACTTCAGCCAGATTAAGGATTTGAATTGTATTTGGAGACTCAGCATTGGGATTAGAGTTGCCCTGGGAAGAGCTGTTGCCATTCTATGGGTACTTTCTGCTTTACTTCTCAAAGGTAGGGATTGCTGCCCATTGAGGCTAGGCCCCTGCAGAACTGCACAGACCTGGCACTGTGCGTGGTGGACGGCTTCCTGGTCCCTCCTGGGGAAGCTCAAGGGTGGCCAAGCCACCAAGCTGGGGAGGGGTGAGCAGAGAGCATGAACTGCTGCCTTGCCAGGAGTAACTGCCTCCCCTCCACTGAGGTGGGAGGCTGGGGCTCAGGGCACCAGGTGCAGATTCCACAGAAGGAAGGAATTTGGGCCTGGGGTCCAACAGTGTCCTTTTCCAGGAGCTCTGCCCTGGCAGGCAGCATGAGTCTGCTTGGGGTAGACTGCCAGAAAGCCCTTGGCTGAGGGAGATCAGGAGCAGGTGGCGTAGCACACTCACTCACCTCACCTCTGATTCCGGGTCGCAAGAGTGGCTCCCTTGGAAGCTAACAGTCACCAGGAGAGAGACAGGTGCTGGGGGTCAGAACACGCTCCATCCGCATTTCAGATGCAGTGACCAAATGATAGCCTGTGTGTGTGTGTGTGTGTATGGACATAAGCATGCATGTAACACACAAGCATGTATCGTCTCCACTCTTGTTCCTGGGCACCTCCCCGTCTCTGTAGAGGTGGATGCATTAATAAAGCTATCCTTTGTGTGAATGTATACATCTACACAGATGTATCACCACCTTCAGCTGAAGACGACAGAAGGATGTTGGGAGTGGGGTGGGGGAAGTGGGAGGGGCCCAGGAAAAGCCAGGTGACAGAGGAACATTGTGATGTAGACTGAAGTGTGAAGCCTTCCCCTTGGGTAAGAGATTTAGTCATTTTTCTCTTCCTGGGGTGGGAATGGAAACACACATGGAGATTTTTAATATAAATTTCCCTTACCAAAAGGGCTCTTTTTAAGCACTCCTCCTATACCCGCATTTCCTCAAAATAATCAGCTCAAAATAATCCCTACACCGAAGAGGAATATCTTGGGGTGGCATATTCTGCTGGCCTCACCATCAAAAATAAGGTTCTACAAAGGGAACTGTGATTTGGTTGTAATCTATGCGATGTGACCCATGATATAGACTGTAGTGGACACACAGATACACAGTCATCAAATCCTTATTAATACATAATTTATATGTTAATGATATTTAAGTAATATATTTAATCATGTTAAAATGCAGGCACCAGAAGAATGAGCTTAGAAATGAATTTCTAAAGAGCAAAGCTGACATTAGACCTGAGAAGGGGCATCAGTGTTCTTCAAATGAAGAAAATGGGATATGTAAAACCACAGGACTCAAAAAACCACAGGACTCTTGCGAAGTTTGGGAAACAGCAAATATTATCAATGTAAATACACTCCTTATTAATTATCAAGATTGGATTTAGGACTGAGCCAGGAAGGGTCAGGTCGGGTCAGGGAAGTTTTGAGCTAGAAGTAGGCATGACTGAAGATCCTGGATGTGTGGATATATAGCATTGCATTTAACTATTTATTGTGAAATAATTGTCAGTTCTCAGAAAGTTACAAAGATCATACAAGTGAAGGTGTGTAGTCTTCACCCAGGTCTAGCCAAAGGCAACGGCTTTTATGGTATGATGGCAAAACCAGAAAATGGACTTGGGTACAAGCCACTGACCCTTTGGGATTCTGTCTTATGTGCACCTGTGTGTGTGTTGAGGTCTGTGTACTTTTACCACATGCATAGGTTGGTATGATCGCCACAGTCAAGCACAGAACTCGTCCACCTCTACGAAGATCTCCTCTGTATGTGGCTTTATAAGCACACCCATGCTCCCACTGCCTTCCCTACACAGCACTGGTCTGGTCTCCACCTCCTGAGCTCAAGAATGGGCACTAAGTGGTTTCCTAGTGCATTCAGCCTTTGGAGATTGGCTCCTCTCACTCTCCACGGGGGTTACTGCGGGTATAGACAGTCCACCCCTTTTTACTGCTGGGTAACATTCCGCGACACAGGTATACACCAATTTATCTGACCATTCACCCACTGGGGACATTTGGATTGCTTCCGGCATCTGGCTCTTGTAAACCAAGCTGCCTGTAAACACTCGTGCCCGGGTCTGTGTGTAGACAGAGTTCTCATTTTTCTGGGCCATGTCGTCAGGAATGTGACTACTGGGTCAGCCGCTAAGATGTGAATCTTAAAAAACTGCCAAGCTGTTTTCCAGAGTCCGTGTCCATTTGCCTTGGGAAAGGAAAGGTTAAGAGATCCAGCTTCTCTGCAGCCATGAGAGCAGGTGGTAGCGGTGCAATTTTACTTTTAGCTATTCCCGTAGACGTGCAGGAATTTCTCATCCTGGGTGTAGTTTGCATTTCCCAAATGTGTGATGATGTTACACATATTTTAATGTGCTTATTTGCCATCCATACATTCTCTGTGGTAAACTGCCTTTTGCCCACTTTCTATTTGAATTATTTGTATTTTTGACTGTTGAGTTTTGAGAATTCTTTGAGTCCTTTGTCAGACAGACGTTTTACGAATGTTCTCTCCCTGTCTGTAACTTGATTTTCCGTCCTCTTCAGAGAGTCTTCTGTAGGGTTAGAGTTTTAAATTTTTATAAAGTCTAATTTACCAAAATGTTTATTATGGTTATCCATGATTGACCATAATTTCAAAGATTACTCCTTTCCTGGTCCCGTGGCAAGAAAGGGCAAGTTTTTCTTTTCTTTTCTTTTTTAATTTTTTTTGGTCTGTGTCTCTGAGGATTTCAGGATTGTGGACGTGTCTGGTGCTTAACTCAGGACAAATAGAAAATAAACAGGAACCCAGGACACTCACCACTGTGCTGCCTCTCAAAGCCCAGTTCTCAGGCCAGTTATGCTATTCCTTACACCATTCGGTCATGTGCTAATTTTATATATCATGTCTGTGGATTTTAGCTATACCTAGTGGAGGGGATCAGGGAGAAATTTGTCTATTCCATCTTGTCCAGAACCAGAGGTTGGTTTACAATATTTTGATTCTGTTGTTGTGTCCTCATACTTCCCATTCTCAAAATATTTGCACAGCATTTTATAAAGGCAAATATTTGAAACAAATCACACCAACATTGCTTTTTGTGGAGAAAATATTTTCTATCACTAATCTAGTGAGATTAACTTAAAATAAAAATAGAAACACTTGAAATATTTAGCTTGTGTATAAAGTTGGTCAAAGAATTATTTAGCAAAATTATTTTCATCAAGATTAATTCTCAAGTCAAATTTGCAGCTAGGATTCACAGATCAGTATTTTTGTCCATATATGTAGATAGATATAGATATATTACTAATTTTAGTTTTTGCCAGTGTATACTTTCTATTTGCAGTCATATTTTTCAATTTCAGTATTTTCTGGATCATTTTTACAGACTTGGATCTGCCAAAAGATTTCAGTTCTTCTGACAGCTTCGCCGGATACATTTTAGCCACTGTCACTTTTATTTTGTGCTGATTTGTTTCTGCCCTAAGAATCCTCACGACTGAATGAAGCGTTGGTCTCTCATGCTTATTTCTTACGGGTACTCGAGAAAAGAATTCCCTCCAACTATTCCAGGATGGTTTGACTGCTCAGACCACACAGGGTTTTGTTTTGACTATCCAAATCAACACAAATGCAGCCCATGTCCCCAGCATCTGCAGGAAGTCGTGTACTTCCCCCCTCCACCACCTGGCAACAGCACCTCTGGGCTCCACCCCTGGCAGGATGACCCAGGTCTGAGTGGGGGGAAGAGTGGACTCAAAGAAGGGCTAGCCTGGGGGACGCCCTGCTACCCTCACCCTGAGGGATGAGAAGCTCAGGTCCCGGAAGGGGCTGGTCTCTAACCAGTGGAGAAAGGTCTGGAAGGGTGTGGGAGGGGTTGGTGTCAGGGAGGACATGAGCATTTCCAGGAGCAGGTGAACTTAGGGTCCTGGCTTCATGGAGGCACTCTGACAACATGGGGCATTCCAAACTGGTGTGCTTACCTTTTCCTTGAATGCCCAGCCTCCTCTCCAATGGCGTCCTCGCGAGTGATGCACACCCCAGGCATACCCTGTCATCACACTGCAGCCCTGTCACAGCGCTGTGGCACTCGGAGGGGGGCTGCTCCATGTCCCTCCCACCCAGACAGCGCCTTCCTCCAGGAGGCAAATCGCCTCTGATGGCAGCGGCTTCTGAAGAGCGAAGCTGTGGTTGCCAGGAGCAATGTTGCCTATTGACATTTTCCTGGCAGGGCCTCTGCGATTGTCAGCGGGGCTGCCTGGCGGGACCCGTGGGCTGGCAGCCAAGGACTCCTCTGACATGTGCTCACTGGGTGGAGGCCCCTCTCCCAGGGTGACGAGGGCTGAGGAAGAGGAGGTGTTCCCAGAGCAAGAACAAGGCCGGGGCGTGCAGGCTTCCCACAGGACGCATGGCCCAGCTGTCCTCCCACCGTCCTTCTGCCAAAGCAGCTCGGGGCCACCTCAGCCAAAAGAACCTGGAGGTTCCAAAGGCCAGAGCTCCCTTGAGGACGTGTTCTCGCCTGCTTGTGTTTACGGCTCCCACAGTGACCGGGACTGTCTGAGACCGAGGAGGCGAGATGGGGCCGTGTAAGCCAGCAGCTCTCGAACTCCCCTCTCGAGGCCCCGCTGTGAATGTGAGCTCCAGCTGAGCCTCCAGCAGCAGGCCTGGGGATTGCTCGCTGTGGGTAGATGCCTCCAGGACCCGAGGGGTGATGCTATGATGCTTGGCTTTCCCACATTTGAGTTGCAAGGAAAAGGGGAGAGACTTCCTTGGGCTTCTCTGACTCCTGGCCGGCACCATGCCCCAGAGCCCCTCAATACCTCTGGCCAGCTCTGGCTCTGGTCCCCTCCTAGGGCTCAACAGAAGCCGTGTGTCTCCTCTTGGCTCCCTCCACACACTGCTCTTAGGGAGCCCTCTGCTGCCTCCTCTTGAGGGAGACCCATGCCTGGCCCTTGTTCCAGATGCAAATGTCCCCCCGCCCCACCTCAGATGTTCTTTGGGGGCCTCACAGTCAGCACCAAAGGCCCTGCCTATGACTCCTCCCCACTAGCCCATTATATCCTGGGAAACCCGATTCCTTCGAGGCTCTCCTCTCCAGGCGGTGGAGAGCCTGGCCTTCATGTCCCCCAAATCAGAAATCTCTCCATGTGTTCTTCCTCTGAGATTTCTAGGGTCAGGCCTCCTGCCCGGGCCTGCAGCCCCAGCTTTAGTGACTTGCCGTTTTCTTACTTGGTTTCTCTTCCTTTTGGGCCTTTCTCTGTTGCTGCACCTGGTCTCCCGCCTCCGTCTGGTGGAGGGACAGTCCATAGACACATATCTGAATGTGGAACCACCACATTGCCTTAGTCCTTGGTGGCTCACCACTGCCCAGAAAGGGACCCCAGATTGTGAAGTTCTAATTGCCATGTCTGACCAAGGTCACCTGGGGGTTGCCAGTTGTCCACCCTTCTTGAGTTTCACCTTTGCTTATGGTCAAAAACACTGTGGACTTGAATCATCCATGAAGTCTGGCTCCCTCCCTGAGGACCTCCAGGGGCCCCAGGGTGCTGACACCTCCTGTCCCTGTTTCCCTGTCCCCCACAGACCTCCCAGCACAGCACTTCCTGCTGACACAGGTGCGGACGCGCAGCCCTGGAGGGACACGGCGTTAGGACACAGTGTTCAGCCTACTTGGCTGGAGCTTTAGGGATGACTTAGAGGCAAGATGATTCTGCAATGAGAAAAAAAAAAAAAGACTTCAGATTGTCCACAGGATCATTCAGTGATGCTCCAGGGCATCCCCCAGCCCTGCCGTGGCGGCCGTGACTGTGGGCTGGCAGCAGCCCCAGAGCGGAGCCATCAGGCCCTGAGTTCGTGTCCCTGCTGCTAAACTTCATGGTTGTGCGCAGTTTCTGTAATCTTCACTTTCTCACCTGAGAAATGGGAATGATCAGCTCCTACTTACTGCTGGGAGTTATGGAAACAAATGGGAAAGCAGAGGCAGCTGATACAAATCAGATGAGGGGTGTATGCTCCCCAGTTTCTGAAGGAGATGGAGTGAGGGCTGAGGGGCGGGCCAGACCCGCCTCCTCCCAGCCTCTGCGATCCAACCCTAAGACCACAATGTGTCTAAAACATTTAGAATTTAGGAAATGACGGGGCGCCTGGGTGGCTCAGTGGGTTAAGGCCTCTGCCTTCGGCTCGGGTCATGATCTCAGGGTCCTGGGATCAAGCCCTGCATGGGGCTCTCTGCTCAGCAGGGAGCCTGCTTCCTCCTCTCTCTCTCTGCCTGCCTCTCTGCCTACTTGTGATCTCTGTCTGTCAAATAAATAAATAAAATCTTTAAAAAAAAATAATTTAGGAAATGCCTTTTCAATACAGTGGAGGGAAGAGGGAGGGCCCAGGGCACCAGCTTTGGTTGAGAAGCCCACCAGCGAGGGGAAACCACCATCGCAGGAGGGGTGATCAATGTATCTGGGGCCTCACAACCTGGGGGGAATCGACTTTGCTAGAGGCTATAAAAGCCCACTTCACCTGGAGAGCAAAGCCTTGCTGAGTGTGTGCGCTTCCAGGACCAGCCCTCCGGCTGGGCATGCAGCTCACAGGTGTAAATGCACGCACCCACGCAGAGACTCTCTCGGGAAAGGTGCTGGGGGTTACTTGTGACCCCTTCATCCTGTGGCTGCTGGAGTCAGAGCCCGGCTGGCAGGCAGCAGCAGCCCAGACTCAGAGAGGAGGTGCTGCCACCCCCCAGCCACACCTGTGGACGCAGAGACTAGGCGAAGGCTGTCTCAGGCTGTCATGTGCCTAGTGGCCCACAGTGTGGCCACTCTGTCAAAGGGCTGGGTGTCCGGCTGCTTCGTCGAAGCCAACCTGGTGCACGTGGCCATGGAAAGAGCACCTGCCGGGAAGAGGAGAGGAAAGGAGAGAAAAGGCGCCTTCCCCAGCCCTGGCTTTCCCCTGCATCGGGCTTGCTGGCCCGCTGCTTAATGAAGGTGCTCCCTTCCTTACCTTTTTTCCTTCCGACTTCATTTAAATGAAGAATGTTGACTTGCTGCCAAAGTCCGCAGGAACATTCTCAGCCAAGTTTAATAACAGGAAGATCAACTTTGACCCTGATGACTTCATGAAAGTCTCTTACAAACAGGCTTTCAAGCTCCTGATATGGCCTCCTTCCTGCTGTGAATGTTTATTAGCAACCTGCCAAGGAGGTGGAAGCTCCTTCTCCGGGAGCAGCCGGGACGTCTCTGCGTGGGTCCCCGTGCCAGCCCAGAAGTGCCTCCAGGTGGTGGGGGAAACGGTGCCGCCGAGCCTCAACCCTACAGAAGCCACGTTCCTCCTGGAGCTGGGAGTGCCGCCCGCGAGGACCGGCCTGGGCTCTGCCACAGAGGCTGCTTCGCCACCACCCCCGGCTGCGCGGGGACATGGAAGCCTAGAAGACAAACGGGGATAAAAATAGCAGTCTCGGGAATAGAGTTCATTAAGCATTCGATTGTCTTTGCCCCAAATTATATTCCTGGGAATTTCACTTAAAATCATTTTGTATTTTAAAACAAAGCAAAACAAAACAACCGAACCTCAGACTCATCTCAACCGATTGCTCCTGGCAGATGTCAGTATTTTAATTCAGCACCGAGTGGAGGGGACTGAATTCTAAATTGGTTTGTAGCAGGATATATTCATAAATCAGTCTTAAAATATGGATGCTTTGTTCCCTAATATGAATGAACCAGTTAGAACTCAAGAAATCAGAAACAAAAACCAAATAGCCTGAGACATTTGTCGAGTAGTCTGGCACAACCATAGTATAAGTTCCCTTAAATTTGGGAAAATGCACTCAAATTAGTACCCAGCATATGCATATTTTAGGGCCCTCTGCTTTCCTATAAACCCTGCAGCCAACTCTGTCCCTTCTCTCCCATCCCTTTGCCTCCCACACATGCACACACTGAGATTTTGAAATTCGACTTTTAAAATCTGCTCAAGGAGAAACAGCTTTTATGTACAAACTATCATCCTTTTCACTCTTACAAAATTTGGGGGGCACCACACTGAAAGAAAGGATGCAAAGGGCCCCCTGCACTGCTTTGGGGGAGGACCCAGAAACACCCCCACTCCCCTTGGGCCAGTTGGCTCTAAGCCCATGCCCCCTGCTGGCTCTTGCTTTCCTCCTGGAGGGTTTGAAGAAGGGTGAAGCAACTGCTCCAGCCTCCTCTGCTCCCACTGCTTGTCCTTTTCCATCTTTGTTCTTTGCTGTAGACTGCTATTCACCCTGCACTCCCTCCCCAGCCTGAAGGATAGATTCAAAGACTTTCTCATTGAGTTTGACCGAGCAAGAATGTATCTTGAACACTGGACACAGGTTCATGTCTCCTTGGGGCAGCAATACATTGCTGCGAAATACTACCCACAATCCAAGAAGGACCGACTTTTATTTTTAAGATTTTACTTATTTATTTGAGAGAGAGAGAGAGAGCGAGAGAGCGCATGAGAGCATGAGAAGGGGAAGGTCAGAGGGAGAAGCAGGCTCCCTGCCAAGCAGAGAGTCCAATGCAGGACTCGATCCCAGGACTCCAGGATCATGACCTGAGCCCAAGGCAGTCACTTCACCAACTGAGCCACCCAGGTGCCCCAATGACAAACTTTCAAGTTCAAATCCATAGGCTTCTCAGAACAAAGAGGTAAGGGGCTTGACAACTAGGTAAGTATTTTTTTCTCTCGAATTGAGAGAATGTTGAACCAGAGTCTGGCACCGGGCAGAACAAGAAGCTTGGAATGGAATGCCTCATACATGTCCTGTTCTTGTGGCTCTCTGCCATTTGACCTCTCTGACCCTCTGTCTCCTCATCTGAAGGAGTGGAATAGTCATAACCATCTGACTCCCCTCCCAAGCTAGTTATAAGGACTGAAATAGTCTCATTTTGGTCCACTGTCCTTATTCTTGCAATATTATTGGAAAAGATTTGAAAACAAATGGAAAATTTACCGATAATGATTTCTGTTGAAACCAACTGAAGTCAGTCACAGTGACCAACCCCCCTGTGAAGAAAGACCTAATGTTGTCACTCTCTAAAGGATCTTTTGACAGACGAGGCACTCTCAAGCCTAGCCTTATTGGAAATCTTCGTTTGGCCCAGTATAGGAGAAGACCCCAGACCAACGAACCGTTAACCAGAACTTCTGTCATTGCGTTTAGAAGCACCGTAATTCTCTAGAGCAGAGAGAGACCCCGGGCCATAGACAGCTGGAAGATTTCACTTATAGAGGCACAGGTACAGAAGTCCAGAAAGCAGGCGTGGTTCCCCCAAGGTCATGCAGCTGCTTAGTTGAAAAGGAAGGTGATAGCAAGAGGTCAGTCCAGCTCTACAAGCATTAAAATCTCAAACTCCCCTATCGAGGATGGGCGTGGAGCTCTGGGTGACACAATACAAGGACAGGTGTGTGGGGTCCAAGTCTCTTCACCAGACAGAAGGCAGGTGGAAGGTTGTATCCTCCTCCCTGACTCCTTTATCCTTAATGTCACCTTCTGGGGACTTCCCCAAACTCCCCATGCCCTCCTGTCTTCTGCCTGGCTTTCAGAACTCTTTCAGTATTTGGTGTGGAACATCTCCTGCTCACCAACTGGGAATAAGTATGAGAATTCCAAGAGAGTAGTTTCCATGGCAACAACAACCTCATGGAAGGTTTCAGAACTTTTACCTCCTACTCATGGTACTGCGGAAATTCAGAAAGCAGAAGGCATAAAGACAAGTGCTAATTATCTGACCTGAATTTGCTGTGGTGGGCAGAAGAAAGACAAATGCACTGCAGTCTGGCAGACGTTCCTCATCGGCACATATCCAAATTATTTCCTGGAAGTGAGTCACGGTCATATTATTGTAATTTTTTTTTTTTTTTGTTAGAGATGGCACCAGGTATCAAAGAGAAGGTCATTTGTCTTGCACAGTGAAAGGCTCAGCCTCATGCTTTTTGAGGGTGCAGAGTTGTTTTCTGGGACTGTCTTTTGGTCAACCTGGCAGAAGTGATAATCACATTGATGCAGGTATCTCCATGATACCTCCGTGAGGTGGACGCAGTGGCACAATGGCCCACAATAATCAGTATTTAAATGCAGACCATGTGGTCTTAAGCACTTGGTCTTTGAAGTCTGAGCACCAAGTCCAGATTAGGCAGATGGGCTTTGAATCATCACCTGTAGGATTTCTACTAGTGAAGAAACCCAGGTGTGAGGGGGGCTTGGCTCCATGCTGGGAGAACTTTGACCAACGGGAGGCAAGGACAAGTCCTTCTGCATTACTCCCTGCAAAAGACACTATTCTGGGCATGGTTTTTCCATACAGTCCATCTGGTAACATCTCATTAGTCTGAGCAGGTGCACCTGCCAAGCTTCGGTTGGTTAGCCTGGGGTTTATTGCAAAGCAGGGCCAGGGAGGTAACGTATCACCTCATGTTTGCTTCCCACCCTTCCTCAGTCCCCTCTCTCCTCACTCTTAATGGCCCAGAGTGTCACCTTTCAGTAGGATGTTGGCACATACGTGAGCCTTGCCTCAACTGTTTTCTAGGAAATAGAAGCTAACACGCGACTTACTGTGCCAGGCAGAGATGCAAGCATTGGGGTGGATGGGTCAACATGAAAAGAAGGTCCATCATCTCATGAACTTGACATCTTACAGAGCTGACAATGGACTTTAAGTGAAAACAAGCTGGGACTTATTACGGCTAATGCAAAGAGATGGATAATTTTAAGTGGTTGAAGAGAAATTAAGAGACAAAAGCAACTGTCAGCTTTCCAGCATTTTGATATCTGATGTCAGCAGGCAAGGGGGTGATGCCGTGAGGCGGGGCTAAGGAAGCTCCTCCAGACTCCTGAACTGCATCCTACAAGGGTGGATACTGCTGCCTCAGTGTTGCCATGGCAAGATCCCCAGGGCAATTTTTTTATAAGTAAAATTTTTGAGCTCACTCAGAGGCTATTTGGAAAGCTAGGATGGAACACTCTCTGCCCCTTCTCTGACTCTGCCAGCACACACACGATGTTAGGTACTTATCCAGTATTATGGTGGTCCTGTCAACCCCCTCACACTACTAGTTGCCTTCATGGCACAATCCCTTGGAGACAGAGTCACCAGGTAAAAGGGGTTGCCCGTTAGATGAGGTTTGAGGATGAGAGGTCGCCTTTGCCCATTGTATACAGAAGGACTTGGATTACCAAGGCATGAGGAAGACATGCCTTCATTGTTTAAGCTAGTGAGGCCAGCTTCTCATCCATAAATGTAACACCAGAGGATTCCAGAGCCTCCTCCCACCATGCATCACTCAACGTCAACACCCTCAACTGCACAAGTCCGTTTACAAGGATGCTTCTGGTAGAGTAGAGAGACAGAACCTCCAGTAGTCCCTCCAGTGATGACAAAAGTGTAGTTCGGAGTACAAGCCTGGGGTCCTTTTGGACCTGCCCAGTTGTACCCTTTGGTGACATTAACAAAGAGATCTGTTCTATCCAGGCAAGCAGAAACCGAGGCACTCGAACGCTCAGAAGCAATTCTTGCTTTACCAATTAGCCTAACTTTGCAGACCCAACAAATCATGAGGTAGAAATGACTCTATTGTAAGGTCTTAACCTTTTCGGTTGACATTAAATTGGAAGAAACCGCTTGTGTTAGAAATAATTACTGCTGATAATGAATACAATTAAGCATAAAAGAATCTTTATAACTCCAGTACCATTTGTGCACTTAGAAATCGGCTCATATTTTTCCCTTCACAGATGTTACAATAATGGTGTCAACACTTTTATTTCTTTGTCCATAAGCTGAAAATTATGGCTGTTTCATAAATCGGTAACGTGTTCAGAAGATGGAGGCCCAGCTGCAGAGCACATGAGTTCAGGCTCCTGCCCCAGCCTCATGTTTCATGATGACCTCAGCTTCCTGTGTCAATGGGAACCCATGCGAGTAAGTACTTGTAAACCTGGTTTTGAAGAGTGAAGTTATGAGGAGGGGCTGTGGTGTCAAACATCTGCTTCATCCATTACCCTCGAATAGGAGCCGGAATGTACAGTAGGGGCAAGAAGCATCAATAAATTAAAATTCTCCTGTGAGTACACTTTCCATGCCTGTGCCAATTTGAACCATGAAGGAAAAAAAAAAGGTACTGAACAAAAGAAGAGTGTTTTGGGGGCAGTGTTAATGAGAATCAGTTTTTTCTTGTGCAGATGGTGGGCTTTGTCAAAATACAAGTATTTTCATGGTGGCCTGAGATGATGAGGGTTCTGCTCCCTTTGGAAACCAAGTTCTCCCCCCTCCCCACTATCTTATATTTTTCGTTAGAATATTGGGAGGATGAAAGAAAATAAATAAATTGTCATTCCAGTTAAGGGTGTAGGTTTCAGATGACCCGAATACTCAAGTAATTATGTGTTATACTTGGGATATAATACTGTTAACTGGTTAAGTTGCGTTGGCATACCTGTAACACACATTTTTGTCAAAACTAACGTATGTATTAATTATGAAAGAAAAATATAAAGAAATTTAATAAAGTTTTAAAGTTTTTAAGTGGGTTGCTTCAGGCTGATATTCTAACCGAGCAGTTCAGTTGACAGGCACCTTCCTGCCCTTTCTTGCACGCGTGCACAAACCTCCACAACCCATCTAAAGCCAGGCCCATCTTTGCTACCAGAGGAGGGAGGCCGGAAGTTGGAGATGGAATGCTCAGTAACCCTTGGAGCCCGCCTTGTACAGTATTCTTCCTTCTCACATCATAGATCAGAGACAGTCCAGACTGTTCCCAGCCTCACATCAGTCCTGGGACTGGAGGCCAGGTCTCAGACTGCACTAGGGGGTGGGATGGGGGTATGTGCCTGGCGATAGGAAACACATGCAAGGCTATTGGTACAACCAGGAGCAAACATGGAATGTGTGGCTTGCAGTGGGGAGATTCAGAGTGTGCCCTGGATGGGTCCCCTGAAGTTCCCTGCTGGGATGATCCAGTGCCTGGCCAGTCCTTTCTAGGATGTCTAAAAGGAGTGTACAGAACAGCTGCGTCCACCCACCACAGCATTTAGCATGCTCATATCCTAAAGCACCCATCGCCCTCAAACCACAATCCTTCAGTCCAAAAACTCTGGGTTTTCCCTCAATTATCCCCTAAATAAGTAAGTGATAGTGGGAAAATGGTGTCTCCCCACCTTAGTTTCCCTTATTGATTCACGTGAGGACTAAATTCAATCTCCTTTTAAAATCTCCTTTTAAAAATTCTAATTCTAATCTGACATGTGAATTAGAAGGCTTATTTGCATTATGCAAAATTATTTAAAACAGATGGTGAAGTCAATTTAAAGGCTACATATGTTTTTTTCTATCTCTGAGAACAAGTGCTGTTTGGGGAAGGCAAAAGAGTAGATAATTAATCTGTTTGCCCTTTGAGATGACCATCAGCAACCTCCTTCCAGTGACCTGTGTCCACTGCTCCTGGTCCTGGGGGATGGTTTCATGAGTTAGAGGGTGTTTGGCACCACAATATTCATAAAGACTCTGTTAGCCCATGTGACTTCATAATTTCTAATTGGTTTCTTGAGCAAAGGAAATATTCAGTAAATATTTGGCTTCAAAGTCAATGTTCTTAACTGTCATCCTCAAGTGAGATTTGCTCATTCAGGCAAACTTGGGTTTGAATCTCAACTTTACCATTTACCAGTGCAGGGACCTGGACAAGCAGTGTGTAAATTCCCAAGCCTCAAGATCTCCATTCCAAAAATGAGGCTAATTGTGCTCAGAGGACTGTGGGCAGGATTGTAGGAGTCAACACAGAGTTATTTGCATTGTTCTTGGAACCTGGAGGCACTTTCTAATAGTGCCCGTTATTGTTGTTGTTATTACTAATATTTTAATCATGAGTTAATAAAAGATTTCTTGCCAGTTTTCTACTCTTTTTCTCTCTCTTGTCCATCTGCTTTGGTGTGATTATGATTAAACCAATGTGTCTCAGAGAGTTAAAGATAGATATGAGGCTTAACATGAGGGCTGTGTAGTACTCTGATTTTGTCTGGATTATTTTATGTGTTATTATTAATCATCTCAAACTGGGTAATGCATAGTTCATTCTCAGCATCCTTTATAACCATTTAAGGTACATGATGGTTAAATGGGAGCCAATATCTTCTGAAGTTATTATGGCCCAGAAAAATCCTGGGAAAACCAGGGACTGCATGGTCCTGATGTTTTCCCACATGGAACCCTGTGCCTCCCTGCTCTAAGATTGATTAGAATTCCACACATACAACCAAAGAGTCATATATACAAAATATGAGGGGCACCTTCATCCCCACCAGGATTGTAAGCTCTTAAGAGTGTAGAATGAATAGATACTTTCTAATAGTATTTTAAATTGGAAATTTCCAACTATAATTCTGAATTATTAATTTCTCCTTTCAGTTTTATAATTTTTATGGTGAATATATAGGTGAATATAGTTATTTTGAAGCTGCTTCCTATTAGTTTCAACATTTGGTTCATCTCTTGGTCTATTTCTATTGACTACCTTACCTCTTGAAGGGTTTTTTTTTCTCTCTTCCTTGTGCATGTGCATGTGTGTACATACATGAGTTCACAAAAGCTTGCACATGTGTTTTGTAATTTTTGATTGAATAAAGGGCATTAAATATAGGAGAAGAGGATACATAATATCCAAAAAATATTTATGCTTAAAATAGACATGCACTCCCCACCCCGCTACATCATTATTGTGTCAATCTAGTCACTAGCTTGGTTGTATTTGGGTTTTATTATTGCTATAGTTATATTTAGTGCACAATGGACTAGAAATTCCCCATTGATAGGCTGGTACAATATTTTTCCTTATCAAGGGTTTGGATGCTGAAGGATGTTTCAGTGTTCCTGTCACATTCTGTGTGTCAGGATGTGTTTCAGTGATTCTGTCACATCCTGTCAGGTTTCAGCAATTTTTATGCTCCATAGTTCAGAAAGACTATTATTGGCATAAGGCTCAGGGCGAGAGTAGGGGTGATTCTCAGCTCTGCTACCTGAGCCTCAGTCTTAGGCAGGTTCTGTATATATGTACGTTAAATGGGATTCCTTAGTGTTTCTGCCTCTCTTCACTGGGCAGCCAAATTTTGCTGTATATCTATAAGAGGGTCTTTGGTAGAGAGTGTTTCCTGCCCCTCTTTGAGAAGCAGACTTTGAGGCTCCTATCTAAAGCAGGAAGAGCTATGTTTTGTCTCTACCTCTTCTGTAGAGACAGTAGATCTTTGCTCATGTCGTTGGGGGAGGTTGGGGTTTCCTGTCCCTTCCACAATGATTTAAGACTTTTCCTTAATATGAGAGAAAGTTCTGGGAAGTACAGTTTAGTGCGTATGTGCTGATGAGGACCCATATGTCTTCTCTCTTCCCCAGGCTTTCTTGCAAGCACCTAATAGTGGCTTGTAGAAAGAGCTTGTGAGGGCTTGTGGACTTCATGTATGACCAAGGCCATCGAAGATTTAAAATTCTAATTTTAGCTCATCCTTAATTTCTAAGTGTTGTTAAAATTATAGTTTTTCTCTTTTTACTTACTTTCATGGTGTCCGCCTCTTTTATCCATACACTGCCAAAGGAAAAACCATTAGTATGTCTTATGTTTCTGAGGAGAGTCTTGTCACCATTCAGAATTCAATCTACCTAGTTGCCTTGTGACATCAGCTCAAGAAAATGTAAGACTTATAGATAATACATTTTCCCGTCATTGTTTGGGTGGGAGCAAAGATCTATTAAAACTTTCCATAACCTAAATTGAAGCAGAACTCCTAGGTAAAGGAAACTGGTAAAGTGACTTGTGAAGACTTAGCTCAAGCTCTGGAATGTGAGAAGGGCAATGACTCGGTTGGGAGTCTTGGATTTGTGCATTTAGATTACTTCTGTCTCATCTTTTCTTTGCTTTTCCAAACTCACCCCTCTCTTATGTTCATTTTTACTATGTCCTCTTTTCTGGCGGTCCTTCTAATAATGAGAGTTTTCATAAAATCAGATCACCAGACAAATGATGCCAATAAAGGGTGCATTTTTAATAGTTTCTTCTTAATTAAAAAAATTCAAGTCCTATGTTATAAATTATTCTCAATTGTCTTTTTTTGGTGGTACCTGCTTTGTTAGCTATTCCAGGGGAACAAATATTTGGCTTTGCTTTTGAAAAGAACAGAGAATTGTCATAAAACTTGCTCTGTAAATATGCTAAAAGGTGACAGGTTTGCTTAGCAAACACATGGTAGTTTTCAATGATGATGGTATCCCAGGAAAGAGATGAGTAACAGCATTACACAATAGTTGTTGGATAAATCCATACTACCATCTCTGGAAAACATTATTATGTTCAGAAGAAAATTTGGAATATCCAGTACTTACTATTGGTGTAAATTTTGTGCTTTTTGCCCATTACATTAATTTCATGCCATGGTAAAAATTCAAATTGGAACTTGAATGAATAGACTGAGAGGAATTTGGGTTCCCATACGGATGGATGAAGTAGGCGACTAGACACCCATGTAGTATCTGTACCTTTGTTGTTCAGTGAGTTTAGCTATGTCTTGTTGGTTTTCTAGCAGTAAAATGCTTACTGGAAATTTGAGAGAAATATATTTATTTGTATTTGGCATTTTAATGGTGAAAACTGTACATCGAAGGCTTGGTATAGATATGCCAATGGTCATGATAACATGGAGTTCCCCACAGAGCTTGATGGTTACTTTTCTCAAGTCCCGCTCTCTCCCTACATCTCACCTGACCGTCATCCCTAAACAGCTTTTCTGCCTTGATTCCCCATCTTGGCATGCAACAATGATGGCCACCAGGCCCCTTCCTGGAACTAAGAGGTCTCTTTTACTCTTAATTGCCTCATTCCTCAACAGTTTCACCAGAAGCCAATTCTTAATGATTTTCCTTTCTCTTCTTAAAATCTGTGGTCTCTCTCCTGTCCCACCCATAGTTCAAATTATTACCCTTCTCATGTGTGGGTAGAATGGCCTTCTAATCAGTCTGCCTTCCTTATATCTCAGACTTCTCCTAATCTCCTTCCCTCAAATCCCAAAAAGACCTTTCAAAACTGCAAACATAACCATGTTGCCACCTTGCCTATTCACATATTCACATACTTTTAAGACACCTTTTATCTCAGAAAAGAACATGGACTATAATAAAAAATAATAAATAAAAAAGTAAAAAAAGAACATGGAATTATGAAAATGAGTGTTTTAGTTATAAGAGTGAAATTTACTGTCTTTTTTTTTCTTTTTGAACAGGTTTAAGGTTCTACTTTGTAATAAAATTGGAAAAGATAGGAGTTACTAACATACATATTACTCAGCATTCAATACCAACTTGCTCTGTAGCTAGCATGAGTTTCACTACTGTATCCAAAGTAAAACTTATATTTAAGAGCAATAATGTCAACAACTCTACTGGTTATTCTTTCCTATTTTTTTTCATGCTAAAGGTGTAATTCAATATTTTGGGAATTTTTCCCCTCATGAAGCCAAAAACTATAATTATACTCAAAGATTTATTATGCTCCGTGTGTACTGTTTTTATGATTACTTAATTTGATCAATCATATTTTGACCAAGAAATTGGCGGGGGGTGGGTTGTTCTTAGATTTATAAAAGGACCATAACCAAATGTTAAACTCTTTATTTCACCTTTTATTCACTTATATTTAATTTACTGTGTTTATCATATTTTTCTACTATTTCCCATGAAATAAAGAAACAGTTGTTCAAAGCAAAAAAAAAAAAAAGAAAAAAGAAACACCTTTGGTATTTCTCCCTTGATTATAAGGTGAAGTCTAAATCTTCTCTAGGCATAAATGCTCCCCATAATCTGGCCCCTGAGCATATTCTCAGCATCTTCTCTCACCATGACCTCCACCTCCCCACCTTGAACTCCAGCTAAGGTTCAGCTAAAGAACTTGGCTGTTTCACATATCCATGGCTCTGTTCCTGCTGTCCTCTGGGCTGCTCTCCCAACTTTCATCTGCCTGTTAAATTCCTGCTTTCTTCATGGACCTCTTCTACCCTCTTCCTCTGAGAGGCTCTCCAAGGCCTCCTCTCTTTCTTTCCCATGCCCTACTGTTAACACTCTACTGTGAGCCACCAATGCAATGTACATGCCCACCTTTATAAGTGGCTCACGACAATTTATTGCATTTATTGGTTTGATGTCGTTGTCTCCTGGTATGTGTAAATCTTTGTCCCTTTGCAGGGGGCAGATGAGTGGAGTTGAAGACAAGGCCTGTATCTTATCACATTTTGTATCAGTAACTTGTCATGATACTTCATGCTTTATTCCTTCTTCTATGGAATGTTTCTGGGTCGTTTCAGTCCTTCTAAGACTTTGGCTGTGCTTGACGTGCTTACAAATGGCACATATTTCTCTCCCGACCCCAGTCCTTCCTCAGAATCATTTCTACCCTTCAGGGTTTCCTGGACTATTCCACTCAGATGGATCACACAGGCACCTTGACTGGAAGAAGCTGAAGTCACTTTCTCTGCCTTTCTCATCCCCTGCCCTTCACATCTTCCTTATGGGGTTTTGCACCATGGTTGATGCAATGTCATCATCATTAACTTTCCGGTATTTTCTAGACCCCTCAGGCTTCCTCAGTCTTGCCTTTAAGCCCTTCTCCATTGCACACTGGTCACTGAGTCATGTTCATTCACCTCTGAAGCCTCTTATATCTGCCCCTTCCTTGCTTAGATGTTCACAATAACTTCCTGGCAGGTGATCTTATTTCTGGCCCTCCCACTCCTCCAGCCTCCTTCCAGCCATCTATTAGTACCATCCAAGGGACATAAGAAGCTCAGACTCCTCCAGGAATACACAGACATTTACAGGTGGCCACACTGGGTTTGTTCCCCACTTCTCCGCACCGCAGGTGCTGAGCTTTGGTCTTGCAGGACTCTCTTTCTCCTAAACACAGTATGAGCTGCCCAGACCCATCATCTGCATTGGCTGTGCCTTGTTCCTGTTCCTACAACACTTTCTTCTCATTTCTCTTCCTTGAAAACTCTGACCTCATATTTAATATCCTGTTGAAGTATCACCCCTCCCCCATGAAATCATCTCTAAGTTCTCCAATAAATTCAGTGCTTTTCTTCTCTAGGTGTCAGGGAGCTTGAGTCTATACCTTCAGTGAGAACGTATCACACAGTATCACAATTTCTCTCGCTGGCCCAGGAGGTGCCTGGGGACGGAGACTGTGTCTTGCTCGCCCACGCACTCTCAGTGCCTTGCACATGCCTAGAATCACAGGTACTCAAATATTGAACACAAGCGTGAATTAGCGAGATCAAGGATGGTGGGGTTGGCAGTTGCAGGAAGGAAAGGGGGTGGTGGTTAGGAAGAGAAAGTGCAAGAACAGATGAGGGCAGAACTTGCACTGAGGTGTTTGTTTATTTGTTTTTGGCTATAAAACCTTGGGAATAGGAGTGAAAAGAGAACATTGTCCTTAACTAGTTACATTTTTCTGTTATTCCTCTTCCTGGGGAAGGAGCCAAAATATATTTAGAAGAAATCTAAGTTTCCCAGGTGAAGTTTAAGATTCTAGGAAAATCAGGTAGGTTTTGGCATTGCATGCATTTTTTTTTTCTTGGCACGTGGCGTAACAATTACACTCTGTGGACCCACAAGGACTCTTATGGTTTCAAGATTCTGCAAAATAGTCTTAAGTAAGTCTTTGAAATAGGAAGTCCAAGACAAGATGTCACTCTTCAAGGTGTAAAGGAATCCATACAAATATATCCTGTGTATGCTGTCACCTGAATTGCTCACTACAAGCCCGTCACTGGCTGATAAACTTCATTCACGGCACCAAAGTGGGGTGGAGAAGGAAAGCAAAGCCAAGGTGGGCAGGTTGTGCAGTCCGAAATCAAAGTCAACAGCAAAAGAAAGATCTGAAAAGAATAACATCCTAGCTCCTCATTTCTTTTCCTTTCAGGTTTTATGGCACCTTTGAAGAAACAAAAGCTTTACAGAGAAAAGGCTGGTTTGGCATAGGAGCCTGGCTTCCCCCCTTCAGCCCACTTTCCTGTGTTCCCGGAGCTTTTCTCTGTTTCAACAAACAAAACACTTATAGGTGCTGCAAGGAGGCTGCAATTCTAGTTCTCTTTCCTCTCTCCTTGCTTCTCTCCCCCATCCCTTGAATAGTTCTGGAAAACAAAAAATTTACAAATGCGCCGTGTTATGCCTGGTGCTTGTCAGCACCCCTACTCTCCCCTCTCTCCTCTTGTCCCTCCCTCTCTCCTCTTTTTCCTCTCCCCCCATCTCTTTATCCCTCTCTCCCCCGTCTCTGCTCCCTCTCCCCCTCCCTGTTTCTCCCTGATGTAATGTCTCTGAATTTGTCTGGCTCCAGCTGTCCTCCCCTTGAAATGGAAAGGAGGGGGGGTCAGTTTGAGAAGACAATCTTGATGTTATTCATAAGACCCCATTTCGTTCCAGCAGCTTTGTCGGACCCATGATAGGATAGTGCAGGTCTTCAATAGATTCTCTCGCTTGGAGGATCAAATTTACAGTTTTCTCCTGGCGGTTCTTCATGGTGAGACATTTGCAATCCACAGGCGGACAGAGCCAACTGGGCAGAAAGTCTGAAATTCTGAAATGCTGCTGAATTAAGTCAGGGACTAGACTAGCTAATTTGCTGATTTACTCAACTTGACCCAAATGAATTTCTGTGTAAAGGAAATTTATGAAGAAGTCTCTGAATAATTCTATTAAATGAAATGCCAGGTTTTTATTTTCCATTTTATGACATTTCCTGAACACTGTGTATTCCAATCATATTGAAACATTTTGTTTTCAGGCTCCGTAGAAAATGCTGAGGGTTGAACCTCAAAAGAATTGAAGGGTTAGTTCATAAATGAGTAAAAAGCCAGCGGCATTTACCCAAAGTTTGTTTAACTGTCCTAACCTCATGGGCCTATAAAAATTCAACTGAAAATCATTGAGAAGAGGTCCTCCCATGAGAACCCTGGCACTTTCTGTTTCTGCTTGGATCAAAAATACCATGAGAGTCTCTCTCTCTTTTCTTTCTTTCTTTCTTTCTTATTTTCCTTTTTTTTTTTTTTTTTTACTTGCAACATTTCAACACTCCTGGAGGAGGAGAAGAGTGGAAGGGGAGAATGGTAGAAAAACATGGTTGAACTTCCCTTAACCTAGAATTTCTTCCAGCTTTTACATGGAATTTCAGGCCGGAATGCCACTAGTTGAGGACAGTTTTCTCTACCTGGGAAACAGATGGGCATGCCCTCCACGGAGGTTCTGGTAGAGGGCAGCCATTTCAGATAAAGTCTAGGATACCTGACAATGGAATGTGGGCTCTGGTCTTAGCACCCATTAGCCTAACCTCCCTGGGGCAACAGAAACAGAAACTGGGTTATTTATCCAACTAGATCAGAGTTCTCTTGTTCATAGAACAGCATATTTCATATCAGTCCTGTGGAAGGGGAGGTTGTGTGGGTAAATGGATTGCAAAAATAGCCACAGTCCTCATATCCATGGAGATGGGAAGTAGATTAGTGGTTGCCTAGGACGGGGGTGAGGGGAAGCTGGAGGGAAATGGGGAGTGATTGCTAGTGGGTATGGGATTGGTTTCTGGGGTTAAGAAAATATTCTAAAATTGATTGTGGTGATGATTGCACAATTCTGTAAATATACCAGAAACCATTGAATTGTACCCTTTAAATGGGTGAATTGTTTGGTGTGTGAATTATATCTCAATAAAGCTGTTACATTGAGAACAATAACCACCATCTTTCACTTGTCTCTGGATCCGTGCCCTTTGCAATGTGACTTTGCAGCTCTTCCCACCAAGGAATGGAGTCTGTTTTCCCACCTGTTGACTCTGGGCTCCCTGATAATGATGGAAAGGCCACAGAAAGTGGCGGAAATGATGGCACGCCAGTTCTGAGCTTGAGTTCTATAGAGATTTTGCATGCTTTCTACTCCGTCTCTTCCTCTGCTGTCTTCGTTATGAAGACGTCGTAGGCCAGCACCCGGGAAGGTGAGGGACCTGCATAGCAGAGCTGTGTCACCCCAGTGAAAGCCATATCAGCCCAGCTGCCAGCTGCCTACAGATACACAAGCAAGCCCAGCTGAGCGAGGCAGGCCTGCCCGAAGCAACTGGACCCCTGACTGAGCCAGAGACTCCTGAGACACGAAAACTTCTGTTGTCTTTATCACAGGCATTGGGACAATGCCTGACAGACATACGTGGCAAGCTCTCTGAGGTTTGAGAAGTATGGGGGAGGGATATGGGCACAATAGCACTGGTTACCCACTAGGCCAATAATTTCACTCAGATTTTCTAGGCTCCAGCCAAGGCTTTCATTTTTCATGCTGAGTCTCCTTGAAATGATAATGAAACTCATCTTTGGAGGGTAAGAGCTGGTGATCATTAGACATTTGCTCTCAGACAGCATGAGTGTTGCACTAACTTTCAGGAGCTTCTGAAGAGGAATGTGCAGGGCTGTAGCCCCTGGCCTTGTCTGTTTACCTGGGAGGGGCCACGAGGCAGGGTCGACACATCCACAGGGAGACCCACTGGTCACTGGTCATGCCTATAGCATCCTGATAGGTCTGATGTGGCTCACTCCTGGAGACTGGGGAGAAATCAGCCTGAATAAACGTAATTCGGAAGGCCTGTGACCCTCACGCAGGACATGCTTTGTGGAAGCCACCTCTCCATGAAGCACCACCAGACAGCTAGAGAGGTAGAGACCGAGGCCATGTGTTGCAAGGTCAGGGTCACGGGACAGCTCAGGGGAGGAGTGTGAGAAACAAGGAGAAGGAAGGAGAGATTAGACATTGCTTTGTAGAGGAGGCACCCTTCTAAGGAGCGGAATGATTTTAAGGTTTTAAGTTTTGTGAGGACTATGGTGGAAATGACATGAGCCATGTTCTCCAGATAAGGCTGAAGCACCCACATGTGTCCTGACATCTCCCCACCTCTGCGCTGCCCCACAGAACTTTCTGCTTAGATGGTGAGGCCGCCGAGCACCAGGAATGTGGCTGGTATAACTATAGAATCAAATTTTAAATTTCATTTACTTGTAACTAATTTCATAAAACCACTGGCTAGTATATGGGACAGTAGAGTCTAGGCAAGGCATAGACACACATTTTTAAATTTTTATTTTTTGCTGCAACAAATATCACGGAGACCATTTTTTACCAGAGAAACACTGCGCTGTTGTTTAGTTACAACTATCTTCTCTATACCCAGCTGCTCAGATTTCTCCTGTCTAAAAAGGTAAGCTTCTTCCTGGTCAGTGAGACCCAGCCCTCACATGTTCAAACAATACTTATTAGATGCCCCTTGTGTACAAGGTATCCTACTGGACAAAAACACAATGAAAACAAGGGAAAATGGATATGAAACTTCTCTGAGCATCTCTGCTTAAAGTTGCAATGTTCAAATGCAAGGATGGCTTTGAAAACGTTTGGGAGTAAAATTATTTAAATTAGAAAATTATGAATTTACAACAAAAAGTAAATCAAGTGCATTTGGAGAAAGCTCTTCTTAATTCTACAGGTTGGCAAGTTTGATTCCTCTTGTCACTGAAGATGATGTAATTGTGTCTTAATAAGCAAAATTATTAAAGGGTTCATCAGCTTTCATTTGCAAAACCCAGGGAGAAAAGGTCAACAAGGATTTCCCCCTACAAATCTCTAAAGAATTTGAATTTAAAATGAATCTCGTTCTACAGGGAAAAACGTGAAATCAGAAAGGCAGAAACCAACAAAAAAAAAAAAAAGGAAAAAACCCTTAATTTATGTTGACTTTATTATTCTCTAGATTAAAAGTAACTCAACATAAAATGAGGACTTTGAGTTCAAACTTTTAAGGAATTTGCATGTTTGCATCAATTTTTAAAAGGTTTTATAACTAATGAACTTGGATTTCTTTTGGCATGGCATAAAATCCATTTGTACAGTTTTTAATTAAGAATGCAGCCTATGCAATTAAAATTAAGGGTAGGGACTTCATCTGATGTCCTATGAGAACTCCAGTCGAAAAAATTATGGTAATGCTGTGTGTCCTAAAAGCCTTCTCTGAGTGCCATAAACACGTGGCAAGGAATTAGCCCTGCCGCATGATGAGGATTTGTTTAAAGTTGGTAATTAGGAACATTTAATTTTGATGTGTTAGGGCCTTGTTTACCACTAATCTCCCTGGCATTTGCTGTGGGCTTGAGAACCAGCATGAGGATCATCTAAAATTGAGCTCAGAAAGTATAGACTGGGTCAAACTCACAATCCATAATGCAAATACTGCAGTTTTTACACGGGCAGGGGAATTCCTAATGTGGGTTTTAATATTTAAAGTTACCAGTGCCATTATTGAGAATATTAAGATGCTTTCATTTCGAACTGATTAAAATTACATTTAGAATAATGAATGACATGTAATGTACAAATACCCACCAACTTCCTTTTTTTTTTTTTTTTTTTAAGTATAAACAACCCTAATGGAAAGTTTTCCGAAGTATTCTTGGGGGAGACTTGGAGCTACAGGACAGAAACCCAGGGCCAGGGTGTCCCATGAGGAGGTCTGCGGCAAGCCTGTGACTCAGGGCTCACCAGAAACAAAACTCGATGGAAAAGAGCACTCCTCCAGAACTCAGTATTCATTTTCCTTCCACTCCCTGGAAGACCGAAGGAGCCTATTAAAATAGGACTTCCTATCTGACAGGGGCGGGGAGTATTGCCCAGGTCCTGTGGCTTTGAGCGCTGTTCATTTCTTGAAGCATTTAGGGTACCGCGCTCTGCGTTGTACGGGGCTGTTCCCTCTTGCCAAGGCTAAATCCCTGCAAAAACCATCTTGGTTCCATTCTTTCTCCCAGGTACAGGTCACACTCAATTTGGTGCTTCTGGCATTTGTCCTCAGAACTCAGAGGTAGGTAGCCCTCCCAGTGAACACCGTTAGCTGAGACCCAATCTTGACAAGGCTTCCAGTCCTGTGTACGGCGCCTGTGAAGAGCCTTCCTTGAGCGTCAGTGTGAACAGCTCACCAACCCACTCTAATCCCCCAGCCAAAGCACCAAGAAGAACCTGCCAGCTCCTCTCCCTGTCCCTATTCCATCTGCTTTCCTGAAAGAGGTCTAGGGTAGGTCAGAATGAGCCAGGTGTAGGAAAAGAAGATGCCTCCACACCCTCCCCCACTGGGCCCCCTCAGCCTCTCTTATAGCACCAGGACAACCTTTTTCATTGTTATTCAGAGTGCATTTTTAAAGAAAAGTTTTAGATTTACAGAGAAATGACTGAAAAATTCAGAGTTCCCATACACCCCCTCAGCTTTGGCCCCACTCCCCAGTCTTTCTATAAGAAACATTTTGCATTAATGTGAAACATTTGTTAGAACTGAGGAACCAATATTGACACATTGGGCTCCCTCATCGTGCCTACATTCTGTGGGGTTAGTGAGACAGATGGGGAATGGCGGGTAGCCGCCATGAAGTATCACAGGGAATCGTTTCCCTGCCCTAAAAATCCCCTCTACTCCACCTAGTCACACCCCCTTCCCCCTAAAATCTTGATTCTGTCACTCACCTGTTAAAATCATTAAATTAAAACAACTCCCCAGCACCTCTCCACCCCGACAGGCACAAGCCTTTTTATACCTCTCTATCACGTATATACCTGAGGTTATTATAGAAATTATTACACAAAGCCCCGAGTCCTCAGCTGAGGGCACTATAAATCTTCATGTTCTCATGGACCTCATGCCTGGTTCCCAGCCACCTGCCCGGCCCCATCAATCCCACACCCTCACAGGTAACGAAATGTCATGGATGAGGATGTGGACTTTTCTCTAGGACACACCTGGGCTGGAACCCACTTCCTCCACCCTCCAGCTGCCTGGCCTTGAAAGCATGAACTACATTATGAAAGCTCAATCACACACTGGGAAAATATGTGCAACAAAACAGCAAATGTATCCTAATTGTGTGAACAGTTTGTACATGTTTCTTTATTCCTCTAACAAGGCTTAAAAAGTGCCTGCTAATATGCCAGGACATCAGCATCCAAGCTTTAAGATGTTAAGATCATATGCATGTCTCAGAAAGTTCATATTCCCATTAACTCATAGAAATAAAAGCAAATACTTACTTACAAGTTGCCTTCCAGAAGAGCCACACCAATTTAAGTGTCTGCGGAGGGAGGACGTGAGTGCTCTTGTAGCCCAGTTATCAGCCCTGATTTCTGTCATTTGACTTTTGCCAATCTGACGTGCAAGGCAGTGTTTTCTTTTGACTTATGTTTATCAGATTATGAAGGATTTTTCATGATTATTGCCCATTGTTTTCTCCTATGAATTACAATTGCATGGATACTACCTGCAAACAGAACCCTTTTTACTATTTCCCACATTTTAAAACTTTGTTTTATCCATATTGCATTGACTAATGTCCCAGCACAGTGCTCAAGACCTGGGATGTCCTCTCCTTGTAACTGGTTACAAAGGAAGGGTTGATAAAATGTCCACTTTCAGGATTATGCTTGCTTTCTGTTTGGGTGTGGTCTCTTTCATTAGGTTAAGAAAGATCCCCCCCCCCCCCCCATGTCCTATTGGTTAAGAGTTGTTTGGTTAACACAAGTAGTGGTTTTATTCAGTGCTTTCTGAATCTACTACAATGATCACATCTAAAACAGGTTTTTTTTTTTTTCCTCTTAACTCATTAATGTGGCATAGATGTAGTTCCGTTTTTTCATTTCTGAAAAAAAACCTGACTTGGCTGGATGTTGGATTATTTTCTAGTTTTTATGACTGTATACACTAGAAATTATCTGTTCTTCAATGTTTGGAAAAATTCACCTGCAAGACTGTCTTTGCCTCTAAACTATCTGAAAGAGTCTCTTTATGGGTTTTTTTTTTTTAAATAATAAGCTTCTTTCTATTCATTTTTTAAAATTTACTAACTTTTCTTTCCTAAACTTTTACTGATAATTCAATTTATTTAGTGAGTATAGGCTTATTCAGATTTTCTTTATTTTATTAATAAGTTATATTTTATTAATGTACTGATATTTTCTAGAAAGTTATACATTTTATCTAACTTTTTGTATTTATTGACATTAAGTTCAAAGTATTTTGTCTACTTGAGCCTTTTCATTTTTTTTTAAAGATTTTATGTATTTATTTGACAGAGATGACAAGTGAGCAGAGAGCCCGATGCAGGACTCAATCCCAGGACCCTGAGATCATGACCTGAGCCAAAGATAGACGCTTAACCAACTGAGCCACCCATACACCCAGAGCCTCTTCATTCTTAATGTCTTTATTTTTTTTTACATTTTTTCTTTCCTTTTCTCTTGTTCATTCTCTTTAGAGTTTTTGTTGCTTTTTTACTATTTAGTTAGTCTTTATAAAGAACCATCTTTAGATCTCTGTGTTTACTTTCAGTTACTTTTGCTCTTGATATTACTAGTCCTTTTTTTGATTTTTAAAATTTATTTTACTATTTCTTTCTCTTAATAAATGTATTTTAAGGCTGTATTACCTCCAAATACCATTTTAGATACATTCCACAAGTATTTGTATGATCGTATCACATAAGGACTCTGTTTTTACCTTCAATTTTTATATTTTCTGTAGTAATACTACTAAAAGAATTTTCTTTCAGTCCCTGAGATATGTTTTTTCTATTGAAAATATTTTTGCTCCATTTTAGACATATCTTTTATAAGAACTATATATATTATACACATATATATATATCTGTCTAATTTTTAAGTTTTAGCATGTAAGTTTCATCTTTATACTCTTTGCAAAAGGGACACATTTAGAATTATGACTCTTATTTCTTCAACTTCTTTATTGCCTTTTTTTGTGTGTGCTTTCTACTTTCTATTTTTTCTGAGGGATTTTAATTTTTTTTCTATATCCTTTGTATTTTTCTCTCCTGGGAACCCATGTATAGATTGCATTTCTATGCCCATGGTTATCTCTCTAAATTTTGTGTCCATGCTCCCTGAACACAGATGTCTGAGCTGTCCCACATCTCCACCTCCCTCCTGAGCGGGACAAATGCCGCCATTTGCACCAATGGGTGCATTTTCACACCCAACAACGACTTCCTGCTCCCTTCCTCACTAAGGTTGTCTGAGGTTGAGTTCATTGTACAAAACACACATAATTAATTATTATTTCTCATTGTCGATAATTAATTAAATTTACCACGTATTTTATCAATATTTCTTACACCTATGTCCTCCCTCTGGGCTTGCCTTTATTCTTGCTGAAGTAAGACTCCTAGCAGCTTTCTATGAGAGTCTTTGAGTGACAAATGTCAGCCTTTGTTTATCTGAAAATATATTTATTTTTCCTTCACTCTTGAATCCCACTTAGCTGGGTGCAGAACTCTAGGTTGACAAATGATTTTTCGCAACACTTTGGAGACCGGCCTCCAGGGATCTCAGGCTTCTTTTCCTTTGTCCGTTACATTTTTAAGATTTCCAACCAGCTCTTTTGTTCATGGACACTTAGTCTTGATGGAAGTTTTCCTTTATGTTTCATATTTTCTGTCTTCTAAGAATAGGTATCTTTTTCCTTACTTGAGGATTCTAAACATATTTAACTTTAGGTCATTTTTCATATAACTGTGTTGTTCTAATTTCATCTAGAACAAATACATCTTCACATTAATGACTGTGTTGGTTGCTTCTGTCAGCACGGAGCGTATGCAAATGTTTCTTGGGATTTTGTATTCATGGGTCTTGAGAGGGAAGAGTTCTCTGTCCCTGTTCCTGTTTCTGCCCAGGCCAGCAGCTTGCCTGTTGCTGCCCTTTGCCATTCCTGGACCTCAATGCAACACGAGGCCCATCCAGGTCACTGCACCCATTGGAGCTCAGCTCAGTTATGGGCACAGGCTAGGTGTGGAATTTTCCTTCCTCCTGTGTCCAGTTTTCAGCAGGGGTGTCTGTGGCCCATGGGCATGCCTCCCTGAGATTTCTAGCAGCTCCCTCTCTGCCAGGGGGCTACAGCCTAAATCTATTTCACTGCTTCGTGTTCCCCTTCTCTTGGGTCCTACGAGGCATGGACCTGGTTTTGTGTGCCTGTGGCTTTTTTATGTCATTATTTATATCTTGGAACAGGGTGACAGGGGTCTCAAATAGGTACATGTGATGCAATATCCAATGATTATAAAAAATGTGTTATATTGTAATCCTCTATCCCTTGCACTTCACTTAACTCTTTAAATTATAAATAACGTCATACTGAGTATATTCTCTATACAATTTTATCTGTACTTTAGGATAAATTTCTTGGAAGAAAAAAAAATACCATGTCAACACACATAAACATTTTTTTAAAATGTCCTTGGTACACTGAAATTTTTTTTCCAAAAATATACTAAGTGGAGTGTGGATGTGTGGCATAAGTGCGGGTGTGCACAGAGGTGTGAGAGTGTGGGGTACAGTTGTGGATGGGCCTGGAGGTGTGGGTGTAGGAGGACGCTGACCAATTACAAGACAGCATAACACGCTGCATCAGTGCTCCAGAATTAAAAAGAAAAAAAAGTTTAGACTAGGGTTTTCTTCTGTTACATATTTGTTTCCTCTACATTTTTAGTGTTTCCTTCTGCTATAAAATAATAAAATAATGCAGTAAAAGATCACATTTGATCCTCACCTTTGCTATTTACATATTTAATATCCGCGCCATCCTGTTTTATGTGTCATGTTGATATGTACGAATATGCACTTATCAAACTAAGCTTTATGTTTGCATTTATTTAATAAATATTAGGTGCTATGTGTTGGGTCTTTATTTTACTTTTTTCCCTTCAACCTGTCATGATCATTTTCCTAGATCACTAAAAGTTTTCTGAAAAAAAGCCCTATGGCAGGCTACTTTTCCATCTTATGGGTGCATTATAATCTACTCATTTTCTTGCCATTGGCTATTTAGCCATTTTCAGTTCTAAGACACCTACAACGCATTTTGTGGAACATTTTTGGGATCCGTGGTTCCACGATGTTGAGTGCCATTGGTCCCTTCGTGTACCTGACATACACTCTGGTCAGTACAGGCTCCGGTCGGTAAAAGTCAGCCTCAGCCTCTGGGAACCCGTGGTGAGTGGCACCACCAGGAGCTGAGGAACGGCCCAAGGACACGTGCAGGGTATAGGGACAGGAAGCCTAGCCTGGCCTGCCCGGGCAGCCTGTGGAGCCTCACCTGGGAGTCACCTGTCAGCTGTGCACTAGGAGATGAGCAGAGCTTGGAGGGATGACACTGTGTGTCTGTGTGTGTGTATTTATGTGCACATGCATGTGTTCCAGGCTGAGTGTCCTGCTGGTGAAAATGTGCAGAGCAAGTAGAAGACACCCACCAGCCTGCGGGACCTTGCAGACCAGGCTGAGGACTGCAGATGGTATGTACAGTGAAGGGCTACCCCTGAAGTTGCAGGGGTCATGCTGCAGGCTGTATCTTCCACTCCTGAGTCAGGACGCCCTGTGCAGACAGGTGGTGAGGAGGGGCAGAGGGACATGGGGGCGGTAAAGGAAGCCCGGCGCCCTGCAGGTGACAGGTTGGTGGTAGGCAGAGCAGTCCACCACCTCTGGGAGAGTCTGCAGACCTTTGCAAGACTTGTTTCCCAGCCCTCGCTCACTGGAGGGAACCAGCAGAGGAGATGGGGGGTCCAGACTTCTGATTTGGGGCTGGTGGGGCACATGGGGGAGGGGGTGGTGGGACATTCAAGTTTTGAGATTAAGGGGAAATGTTGAGGGGTATTTGATTCCATGAGTCTGTTATTTCAAAGAGTGGCTGTGGCTGGGACTCCGTGGCTTCTACAGTCATGGGCCTGAAATGTCACGGGACGTTGTGACAGGAGAAGACAGACATACCCCCCGGAACCCAGAGGAAGTAGGGGCAGTAGGAGGGGCTGCTGGGAAGGAGTCCCGCGTGGAGTCCTGGCATTAGGGCAGAGGAAGTTTCCCCTGGAAGAGCTTCTTCTGAGAGGACTGAGAGTCCAGAATGAAGAGTGTGCATGCGTCTGGGGACCCAGATGTTATCAGGGACATTAGCACAAACCAGTCTTGGAGCTTGGAAAGCAGACAGGCGTGGGTGGAGAAGACGAGGATGAATCGAGTGGAGAAAAGACTCCAGAAGCCTGTCTGCAAAGGGCAAAATTGGATGTCAGGCAGAGCCTCCCACCTGGGTCCCCCAGGGCCCCCCGGACCAGGCCGGTCCCCAGGCCCAGCAGCTGCAGCTCACCTCAGCCCACCTGGGCAGAGGGAAGCCGCGGGGGGCTCCCGAGAGCCTGGGGCGATGGGGCTTCCAGGCAGAGGTCGGTCCAATGACATCACTTCAGTGTTCTAAGCCTTCGCACTCTCTGACCCAGATTATCATTCCGCTGACACCACTGAGCTCCCGCGTCCGCCCGTCGAAGGCGCTGAGTTATGGCAGCTCTTCTCCTTTGAGAGCCTGGCATCCCTCTTGAAGGTAAAGCACAGGCTGGAGGGAAGGTACTGCTAGCGACGCTGCGGGGACAGTTGGGGCTCGGCGGCCGGTGCGCCCCGCCCTGGGAAAGGGCCGCAGCTTCGAGCCGGGCCAGGGCCACCCTCTTCCTCCAGGACGAAGCCCTGACACAGATACAAAGGCATACAAATTAGTGGCACAGTCACAGTGACTCTGGCACTTGCCAGTGGTCCTGAGAGCTGCACCTGTGCGCGGACCCAGCTCTCCATCCCGCGGGGGCTCGGTGCTCGAGGCCGGGGCCCTCGGCCTGGGCTTCCCCTCGGAGTGGTGGGAGCAGAGCACGCTGCCGCGCGGAAATGCACGTCAGCTGTAAACCCAAAGCGGAAAACAGGAATGAAGAGATGATGCACGCGGCATCTCTTGGGCTCTGTATAATATCGTTAGCTATGGGAACCAAGTTGGAGCCAAGGAGGTTCGGTGCCCCCTTGAGAAAATGCCTCATGTTTGTCAGGCTGACCTCATGAAGCCCTGGGCGGGAGGCGGCGGGGTCACCCGAGGCCGGTGGGAAGGGAAGCGCTTGTGGTGTTGGAGGTAACGCCCACTTGTGCAAAATACTTCCTTTGTGGCAGATGAGAAAAGGGGTTGACTTTCGGACACCGAGCCACCTGTCTTTTCCTTTACTCTCTTTCCTAGATTGGGTTTTTCAAGGCCCCACTCTCCTCGTGCTTCTGGGAGAAACATACCTTTGGGTTACGGAGATCCTGCTCTAGGCATGCATCCTGGTGACTCATGGATCAGAGCCAATGTGGGACACCTGGGAGGCCACATTACCATTCTTTCAGCTAAAGAAGCTGCTTGGAGAGTAGTTAGTCAATTTGTAAGGGGTCCCCCAGCTCATCTGTGAAGGATCCTCAAGCCCTACCAGCTCAAAGTACGGCCCTCAAAAAAAAGGCCCCTCGGTCTGTTCAGGGGCCATTCTCCTTGAGCATGGGGTCCCGCACAGTCTGCAAGAAGTGCACGGACTTCAAACCCAAAGCCTAGACTTTGTAGTTCCTGCCATAGAGTCAATGTGGGTTTTGAGGCAGTTCAGGGAAACAGCCTCTGTTGAGCTGAAATGTCTGTGGTGAGCTCTTCAGAATAAGCGCAAGCATGTGGACAGATTTAATTTATACTTTTCCCTGGGTGTTTGGAGGAATATATCTACTTGCGGGTAGGAAGTTCCAAGAGGATGGCCTCCTTATCTGCCTTATTTCTTTCCCATCACACATCCTGATGACATCCTTGGTTGGTGAGTCAGCGTTTCTGGTGCATTTCTTATTTATTTACTTATTTGAGAGAAAGAGAGAGAACGAGGGAGGGAGAGAAAGAGGGAGAGAGAGAATCCCAAGCCGACTTCCTGCTAAGTGAGGAGCCCAAAGGAGGGCTTGATCCCATGACCCTGAGATCGTGATCTGAGCTGAAATCAGGGGTCAGGTGCTCAGCTGACTGAGCAATCCAGAAGCCCCTTCTGTGCATTTTTGACTTTTTCTTTCTGTCCTATCAGGGTGGTGGTGGATGTTAGAACATAAATCTATGGACATATAAATTTACAAAACATGCAAATGCATGAAATACATATACATCTATGTCTCATATATGAAATTTACATTGTTTTTATAATTATAGGCTTTTAGGTTATGTGTAATCATAGATTGATAGTAACAACTGACACTATTTGGAATGCCCTTTAGTGTCATGGCATAGTTCCTCTATTTCTTTTGTGCCTGCATATCATTTGACCCCCCACGCAACTCTCTCCCACCCCCAGATTTAGGGCCGTTTATGCTCAGCCCTTCTCCCATTGATGAGCTGACCTTTCCCCCTTGGCTTCAACGGGGATCAATTGCTCAGGCTTCAGACTCCTCTCCTTCTCGGGCTCCAGACTCCATCTTCTGGTCCTTCGGCAGACACTTCCAGTGAGGGTTCCATAGACACATGACTTACAGTTCCCGCCCCGCATCTATGGCTCCTTCTTTCAGTTCTAGGTGCCACAGTCTCCCTGGCCACTCAAGGTGGGAACTTGGGAGACACCTTAGCCTCTGTTTTTTTGTGTGTGGGCTTTTTGTTTGTTTGTTTGTTTACTTTTACTACCTATATATCATTAGTCCACAAACATTTGCTAGGCTAGTATCCTGCAGGCGGACGCTTCATCCAGAGGTGGCCTCCTCATTCTCTCCCATTATTTTGTCCCTGGGTGGGTGGGATTACCACGTGCCTGTCCTCCAAGCTAGAAGTCGAGGCTCATCCTTGACCTCCACTGTTCCCTATGTCCCAACCTCAGTTATCCCTTGTTCGATGAAATCTAAGTTCTGAAGCAGAGCTGCACTAGTCCCGCCCGGACCACTGTCAGACCTCGTGGTGGTGTTTCTTACATGCAGCTTGCCCTCCTCAAGGCCGCCCTCCACACTGATGCCCTCGGTGCATTCTCCATCCCCATCTCTTGCCTCGCATGGCCTTCAGTAGCACCGCAGGGCTAGGGCTTACAGTGCTTTGAGCAAACTTGGCACCTTCCATGCAATCTCTTAGGGTTGGCATGTCGTTTATACATACCTGGCCACCTGGCTCACCCCTGGGCATCACTTATGGCAGTAACAATGCCAAGCCAACATCCACCCAGCCCTCTCTGTGACCTAGACATTTGTGTGCATACCTAGCTCATTTCACAGGCTACATTGAATTATGGCCGTTTTGTTTTTTTTTTTTTTTACATTCCTGTCTCCCCATTGGGGCAGCAAGGAACTTTGGGGCTGTGTTTTAATCATTTTCGTATCTCATAGCCTGAGTCAGTGCTCAGCATATAGTAAAAATCAATAACTATTCACGAGTGGATCAATGAATGAATTCATGGCATTTTCTGGGCCTAGTTCAACCCAAATGCCTTCCTAGGGGGAGAAAGACACTGGAATTGGTCTCTTCTAGCATTTTCGGCTCATCTCCCATAGCTCTCCTACATCTGTCCCACATTGCCAGGGACTGAGTCGTCATCCTGTCTTATATTTTCTCCCTCAGTAATCTCATCCACAGTCTTGGCTTTGATTTCTACCTATTCTTGGATGAGTCTCCAAGGTGCATCTCTAGCCAGACTTCTCCTCCGAGCTCCACATCTGTTTAGCCAGCTGCCTGTTTGGAGCTCCCTCTGGCACCCACAAGCCAGCATGCTTCACCCCTCTCCTACCCTCTTGCAGGCTCCTCTGCCCTGTAAATGGTCCCACCACCTGCTCCTGGGAGCAGGCAGGAACAGGAGTCATTCTGAGCCCCTTTCTCCAAATCCCCCTCCCTATGTCCCACCCATCACCAACTCTGCAAGAATCACCTCTCATTTATTCACCCCACAGATACTTATTAGACACCACTTATGTGCTAGGCTTTCCTCTGGGCCTTGGAAATTCAGTGGTAAACAAGACAAGAAAGCCCTCCATCTCCTGGAGTTTATGTGAGGGAGGAATGGTTAACAAACAAGTCTGCAATTATGTAGTAATAAATATTATCAATATGACTCACTCTAGTGACCAGAAGAGACAGGCGATGTGACAAAACTGCTCAGTGCCCACCCAATGACCACTCCCCCTTTCTAATTTATGAATCAAAAATCTGATTTTATGCGGGGCAACAGTGTGTCTAGCCAAAAAACAGCAACAAAACAAAAACAAAACAAAACAAAAAACAAAATCCAAAAACAAATACAAAAGCAAAGGCCTTCACTTCCAGCATCCCTCTCCGGCAGTGTGGTCATTTGATACCATTCTGGCCAAAGAACCCCAAGAGTTGCTGATTTGGGGCATCTGAGAAATGTCTGCTTTCCAGAGACAGGTGCCTTCCAATTCCTTCTGCTGCTTCTGTCTTCCTTTCTGGAATGCAAGCCAGAGGTTTACTCTGCGGCATCCTTGAGTAGCCAGGAGTGGCTGAGAGGATGAAGGTCTTTGCCAAGGGTTGTAGAGCAAGAGGCTGATGACCAGAGATGGGCTACCACATCAGCCCTGGAATGGTGGTCAACAGTTTCTTGTTTCATGAGAAACACATGGCCTGACCCCACTCTGTTGAGACTTTCTTCCACCTGTATTGCCTGGAGCAATCCCAGGTGGACAGGCAGAGTAGCTCCTAAGTGCAGTAAGACACATGTAGATGTCTCCTTCCCCAGTTACTAACAGATGATGGCAGTGGCCTCCTGTCTGCTGAGCCAGTGTCCATTCGGACCTTCTGCAGTTTCTCCCCCACACCACCATCTGTATGCAAACTGGATCCATCTTCGAGCTTTCTGTAGTTGTTAACACCAAGACAGAGAGGGCCTTCAAGTGGCCTTCAAGGCTCTTCTGGGCCTACTAGCCCTCGGTCCTCACCTTGCCCAGATCTCCAATCTCCCCTCCCAGCCTCCCTGGCCTCTTCCCAGTCCTTGCTCCTGCTGGTTTTCTATTCTGGCTTCTCCTGTCCTCTCAACCACGTCTGGATCTCTCCTTTCCTCCTTTATATCTTAGCTTCACTGCCGTGGCCCTGGCCGGGTTGAGTCTCCCCCACAGTCTCTGTGCCCGGTCTCACAACCCTCCCAGACAGGGCCTGTAGACAGGGTGTTTGAGTGACGATTTGAGTAACTGTTGAATCACTTGACTAACACGCTTTGATCAAGAGTGTTTTTGCTCCTGTTATAATCCCAGAACCTAGTGCAATGTCCCACACCCAGGATATCTGTGGTACAAATAGATGAATGAATACATGAGTGTTCTTGTTCTTCTCTGGATGTGCTCCTTCGGCCTTTCATTTCTTTCTCTTCCTGGGGATCGATACATCCTTTAAAATGTAGAGATTCAGTAGATGATGTTTCGGCAAATTAAATGAGATAGTGTCAGTACATAATCAGGGCCGAAGTCTGACAATAAGCCCTCAGTGGTAGCCATTGTCTTGACTTTGAGTCCGTTCCTTCTGGGCAGAATTAGTCTTTCAGCTGTGTTTCTATAAGTCCTGGTCTCTACCCCTACTTGTAGGATGTGTATACATCAGGAAGTGTTTACAGGAATGCACTACCCCACTCCCCACCACACTGTGAATGCCTCTAAGGGACACCGTCACATTGCGTTGCTTGGTTCTACATCAGCCTTTTGAGCACATCAGACATGCTTTCAAATCATTGGCGTCGATGAATTTTACCAAAAAGAAGACTGCAGTTTGGAAGGGCTGAGTCCCCCCACAGCTGGGGAGAAGTGAGGAAGCCGGACTCAAGCTCCGGCGCACTGACCTGGGTTCTGGTGCTCCAGCATTCCGGTTTCACGCTGTACGTATTTTTAAGAAACGTCATGACTAACGCCGACAGCAACTGCAGGTGTTTACACAAAAATCTCTCCCTTTGTCATGTCTCCCAGAAGATGGCGAAGTCCTCTGTCTCTCAGTGAGCTCAATCCTTTGTAATTATACGAAGAATTAAATTACTGGTCTGTCTGAAAACACACTTTTCCCCAATGGTATCAATTCTCTAATGAGTCACAATCCTTTTAAAATAATCCTGGCACAGCGCGTGTAGGACAAAAGTAGTTGTGAAATTCAAACACACTGTGATTTCTCTAATTTCCGTGGAGTCGGTATGAGTACCTCTCCCGCAACAGAAATCCACTTAACAGAATCCGGGGGGTGGGGGGGGAGTAGAGGAGTCAAGCCACCTGGTGGAACAGCCTTCCTTGGCCTGCGGGCGCCATGGAGCGTTGTGCTGCCATCTTGAGCCCACCTCCGTGTCCCTGCTGCCGTTGCCAGTTTGAACGGCTCACTCCTGTTTCCGAATGAGTTCTGACTAAACGCCATCAACCATATGACAGGGTCTAACAAATATCAGCACTCTGCCAGGTTCAATAAACACCCTTTTCAGGGTAATGGTCCTTAATGAGGACACCAGCCATCAGTTAGGTTGGGAACACGCCGTAATTATTACTGGGCAAAGATGTCTGGAGAGAGACCTGCAAGTGTAAGGATTGGAACAACGAGGGGGATGGGAGCTCGTAAAAAAAAAAAAAAAATGATCACTCTAAACTTTGTGCTGTGGGGGAGAAAAAAAATACCTCAAGTTTTAGGGATTATGTCCAAAACAATGTCAACAATTTATCCAGGGATCTAGGGGTTAAATAGCCACTCATGTAATCTGTGCCAAATTTTATGTATCTATAATTAAGTCGATGAGAGAATCAGAAACTTGCTTGATGGAGCACTTGGCTAAATTGGGTCTATTACATGGAGCAAGGAGCACCTTCCATCAAAATAATCCTTTAGGGTCTGCCATGAATGTCATGGATGTTTCCATCATAGCAGCTGAGACAGCCTTTGCCCCCAAGGAGCTCAGTATATTATGGCTGTGTTTGTGTGTAGCTCATCTCCCCAATTATAAGACCGAAAGCCTTCGACACCACCTTAAAGTTGCAGAAAAATGGTGTACCCGAGCTTGGAGGAGGGCAAGAGTGCTTTTGGATGGGAGGGGTTGGAACGGTTCCTTGGAAGAGGTTGCATTTCAGCTCATTTATTCATTGAACGCTAATTTGTTGAGTGCACACTCTGTTCCGGTCGGCCCCGGAGATTCACAGGCGGCTGAGACAGGGCCCCGCTTGGACAGTGACAACATGGAGTATGGGAGACTTAATACCAGGTCCTGAAGGGCACTGAGGGTTTTGACAGGTGAGTGAGGGTGTGGGAAGGGTGTTCTATAAATGGACACAGGCTGAGTGACTGTCATGAGAACAGAGTGGACATTCAGGAGATTGTCAGTACTGAAAACAGAACATGACTTTTACTGAGCACCTACTGTGTACCCAGCACTGCCTCCAACTTTACATATTTTACCTTATTAAAGCTCCAATAGGCCTCTGAGGTAGGAACCATGTTCAGCACAGTTTTATTTTATAGATGCACAAATGGAAATTTAGGGGATTTCATTCATGCAAATTCACGGGACTGGTAAGGGTTGGGTGGTTCCCTGTTTTTGTCTTTGTTTTTTTTCTTCTACCTCTACCGATTGCCTAGAATACAGAGTGTACGTAAGGGAGACCGACAGCTAGGCTGAGAAGGATATGTGCTGAGCCGTGGAGATCCCTGTCACTCTGAGGTCCAGTCCCAACAGAGGAGTTACGTGTTCTGTAGAAAGACTAATCAGGCTGCATGAGCAACGGGGATGGTTGAAGGGGTGCTGGGAATGAGATGGGTAAGGCCCCTGACTAGGGGTTACAGTTGGCTGGGGAAATTGGAAGGAAGGCATGAATGTGGGGACACAGGGAGGACATTCAGAGGACATTAGGCTCCGGATCTCCTTCCTTTCCAGGAGAGTGAAATGGACTCAAGGGACTGGATGAATCTGTCTTAGGGGGTGGGGAAGTGAAAAGCTTACCCCATTTTTGAGGATGTCCCAAGTACAAATGCAACACTGCTGTGGGAACCCCCCCGGGTCCTGCTAGGGGCCCACACAAGTGCGAGCCCAGAAGTTTCGGAGTTGACCATGAATCTCCGTCTGATTTCGGGTGTGTGTCTGTGGAAGCTGGTGTGCCACAACCAGATGGCGGCTGCCCCTGGTTGAGAGCCTGGATCAGTCTTCCTCTGGAGCCTGTTTCTAGAACTATGATTCCCTAACAGAATTCACTGTGGTCCACTCCTGATCCTGTATCTGAATTATCCACGTGAAAATTTCAGGCTTTCTTCCCTTCAACTCCTTGCCTGTTCCTGGGCCTCCTTCCAACACGGTGCACACTCAGGAGATGGCAAACAATTTTAATATTAATCAAAGCCAAGCATAATCAGGAAAATAAATCTGCTTCAAAAAATGTCATGTAATATATTCTAAAGTCCAGTGGAAAATACAGACGAGTCCTTTGGATTTCAAGTGAAAAGGAAAGACAGAATTTTCACATACACAATCAGCCCCAGGTAGACCACACAAACGCGCCCTGAAGAAAGAGTCTTCGTCTGGGCACGAGTCCTCACTCAGTACTTTGTGCGGACGTGAGGACAATAGTTTACTTTCTGTTTTTGTCAACCCAGACATTTTTAATCAACATGAACGTTACAAATACAGTTTTGCAATACAAAATAGGAATGCCGGTGATCAGTTACCACAACCTTTGCAATTTGGGTGACAACATAGTACAAAAGACAGTTACAGGAGATGTCTCAACGTGACCATTTTCTGCACCAAATCAGCAATGGCCAACGAGTTAAAGGTAATGAAAAGAGAGTCCCCTTTCTATCCACATGCTAATTTGACATTGAAATCAGCATGTTTCCAGGGAATGTGGGTCCACGTTATTGCAAACAGAGGAACGTAGCCTTCTCAGAGAATCTTAACAGGGTGCCTCACAAGAAATGTCTTCTTGACAGAATGTTCCCGCCATTCTTATCAATGATGCTATGATATCTTTAACGTACCAATTTTTTAGAGGAGCTGTTTCTTACTGATGAGATGACATATCGATTTACTTTTTCTTGTACTTGGGATTCTGCATATGATTTTAATTATAGTAACACTGGGAAATTAATTCTCTTCCTTTCTTGTGCAGGAAGAATTCTCCTATTGGGTAAACCCTGCCATTTCCCTTAATTATTTTTGACGTCACACCAATAATTATTATCTTTCCCAACATTAAAGAGCAAAACAAGTCTCTGCAAAAGGAAAAGAATTACAGAATGTAAACATAGATAGTATGCATTATTGTGCTTGAAACTGCTAGAGGAGTCAGATCGAGAAGGAAAATGTTTAAGTAATTTACAGAAAAAAGGTTTAATTATCAAGATTTCTAAAAGAGATGATGATGTGCTCAGTATGGCACCTAAAAGACAGAGATTGATTTCTTTCTGAAGCAGATATCCAGAACTAAACATCAGGAGCAATTAAAAATGGTGGTCTTTTGTAAATTACTCCCAGAAGAAATCTTGGAAATCTTTCATTTTAGTCATTTCGGTCCAGTGAACCATAAAGCCATTATGAAGGAACAAAAATACTAGGGAGAAAATTGAAATACAACAGTAATTAACAATATGAATATATCAAAATAAAAATGAATTGGAAAGATAATGGTCATCACATATGCAACATAAAACAAAAACATTAAAATCTTCCCCAAATCAAATCTAAAGCTAAAAGACACTCAAGGCAAGCATAGATCACACCGGGCGCTGTTTTCCAAGATTGAAACTGAAGGACTGTTCATAGCATCTCTCAAAATGCACAATGGAGGTGTCTTCAAAGGTTTGTTTTCCTTATTTTCTAAAAAGACTCCTAGTTTTTCTAGAGTACTCTAACACGCATGTGGTTCATTTTCTATTTACTTTAGAATCATAGTTAATAACCCCCATCTTGGATTTTCACTTTTCCTTCCATATGCTAAATGCCAACAAAGAATAATAGAGGGAAAGTATGGGGAATGTGCTGCTATCACAAACACAGATTTCCCTATGGGTTCTCTAATACTTTACAGACAAATGTTAAAGATTTATTGCACATGAACATCAAACATGGTTTTACTACAGTTCTCATTTGGATCAAATTGACACATTTTACATTCATTTTAGCCTAATGAGATTCTTTCACTACACATTATATTGTGAGTGACCCCGTACATTAAATTTGTGGCATGGAACAAACCCATTGATATAACAAAGCCTCATTCTTACTGGTTTCTTAATTTACAAAAGAGAGAAAACAGTTTAGCAAAATCATAAATCTTGAACAAATGAATGTATTAATCGGTACTCAACAGAGAATACAAATACTATGTAGATAGTTGTGTTATGCATGAGGTTCATTTGCAGCATTGATAGCTAAACTCTTCTACACTTGGATTATAATCTGAATATTCAACAGTTCAGGCATATTTCATAATTCAAATCGAGGGACTTAGTATAGACAAGTTACAATCTTAACAAGGTTGGAAAATTAGATTTGCAATTCATTTTTAAATCATCGCTAACGGGCTGCTGCGATTCAATATTTACCTTGCACGATTACTTATTTTTAAAAAATCAGTACTCTCAAAGAGTCCTGTGCCTTAATCCTGATGGTAAGGACGGCGAGGGAAGTGTGTACAGCGGTGGCAGCCGGAGTGCCTTTCCTCAGAGAGGGAGGAGGTGACCTTGAGAAGAGGTGAAAGGAAACTAGAAAATGTTAATTAAAATTATTAGTGCTGTTTGAGGTGCTTATCTTGTTTACTGCGAAGGTGTTACTCCCTTCTGCGTAATTAGGGGTAATTTTACTTACTTTCAAGTCTGTAATTTTAAATATCACAAAGTTTTATCTTCTGGCATGAAGTAATTCATTATTGGTTTGTATGTAACTGCTTGATGTTTTAATCAATATATGCAACTTCCAACAAGGCGGTGACAATTTATCTAGAGGTTTCAGATATTTTTTGGAGCGGCGTATTGCACATGGCACACAGATTGAGATCTTTTTGTTGTTAGGATTTCAACATCACTCCTGGGTTTTTGGTGTGGGGAGAGATTTTTACTTGATCTTTTTGTATTTCTTTACATCCAAGATTTTACCAGCCACAACAATATTGGCAAAACAAACTTCTCTGAATCTAGTCTTTCTGGAAACAAAAAACCCTTCTGGCACTTAATCCAAGAAACACACACACACACAACACACGCAAACTATTTGTACACCCTACAAAAAATAAACCTCTTGCCAGTTATTGATATGTTTTAATCTACGTGGTCTCTTCAGCTGTTGTTTCCAATGTGGAGATGCAGTCAAATGTCATATTAAAATTAATTATTGAAGGTCTCCGTGTTTAGGAAGTGCCCACATGACATGACATACTGGAGACTTTTATTCATAATTATGACACCTTAGAAATAAATCCAATTTTTTTCTGCAAAATCGTCCATTTTTTAGAAGTTTTTATCAGTGGAAAGTAGATAAATGTCTACGCTTGATTTTCTCTCTTAGGTGTACTGACAAATGGAGGTTAAATTTTTTGTAAAATAGAGATTTGGTCAAGGCACAAAATTGCAACATGTCTTTCGTTAAATTGCAACAAGGAAGTGTCGGGTATTACAATCAAAGGGCATCTTTAAATGATGATAATTTTTTAGCTCAGTGATTTGCCTAAAGAGTTGAATGGAAACCAGCCTTAGAAATGCCAAGTGGCGTTTTAAAGGTGTGTGACCTGTGTTCCTGAGAACATCATCCCTACTTCTGTGTAGAAGGGCATGATAGTGAATTTCAAAATAGAATATTCTAGAACATTCGCCAGTTCTACAGGGAATCAAGCTATTGCTTCTCCAGGATAAACAAGAACTGAAACGAGGTCATGCCCTCAGCCAGAGCCTGGTTTTGTGGATTATTCCCCAAGGGTGCCGAACGGGTCCCTCGTGGCTCCACAGTGTTTAGTTGCCTGAACCTGGCAAAAACACTGTCCTAAATTAAGATCCCCACCCTGGTGTTCCCATTCCACTTGCTCTGTAATTAGCAGTCCCTGAGCAACCCCACCAGCATGACGAGAGGAGTCTTTTGTGATATGCTAATGAAGCAACCACAAGTATGGAACAAAGTGTGGGCGAGAAGCCCGACAGTGGGGACAGGCTGACCTGAGGCTTGCCCATCTCCCGGTGGGGGCCTTGCTCTGCCCTCCTGAGCTCTCCTTCCTCCAACTTTGTCTCCTTGAAGCTGCTGGTCTCCCTCAGGCTCTGCCACAGTGTCTTCCTGTCTGGACCCCAGCTGCTGTCCCCCCTCGTGCACCCCTCAGTGCCAGCAGAGATCCAGGCTTTGCCATGTCAGTGCTTAGAACAGTCCATGGCTCCCATCATACTTGGAGTAAAAGCAAACACCTCTTGGCCCACCCCTTCATCTTGTACTCCCAACAGCCCCCATCTTACTTGTCTTCCTCCTGTTCCTCAAAGAGTCGAGCTGTCGCCACTGCCCCGTTCCCCTGCCCCAGAGCACCAGACTTTTGCTAGACATTCAGGCCCCAGGAGAGGGTCCCCACGCTAGCTGAGCAGGGCCCTGGCCGATGGCTCGTTCCTGGCTTCATGGCCAACTCCACACTCAGGTCCCATGGATGCTTCACTGATCTGCTTCCTCAGTTGCTCGGTGCCTCCCGGCCTTCCCCACGCACTCAGCCATCCCCAAGGAAGGCCTGTCCTGTCCTGTTCTTCCCTCTGTTCCCGGCCCTGGAAAAGGCACCGAGGAAGACCTGAAAGCTGACAGGATGTGATGCCACTGCTCGGCACAGGCAAGGCCTCTGCGTCCGCCTCCCAGCCGGGGCCAAGCAGCTGGAGTCCTGGCCAGTTCAGGCTGTGACTTTTGAAGAAATCACCTTTCTTCCTGCTTCCAAAGTCCATTCCCCTATCTGCCTGTGGGGGCCCGCTCAGCCAAGGCTATCTCCCTTCTCCAGGAGCCTCTCAGCATTCCTTAGTAGTCGCACCGGAGGACACTTGGGGGCCCTTTGCCAAGTCACAGCATCTGGATTTCCTGCACCGAAAATGGTGGCATCACACAAGGTAGACACCAGCACTTGCCCTCCTGGTGGATGAGCCTCAGTGGGACTCCCCCAATGGGAAGAATCAGGGTGTGCTACACAGACCTGAGGCCCGCAGGCCTGTGTGGGGTGGGTGAGGGCAGTGCTGGGGGCAGGGCGCAGAGTGATCTCTGCAGGAATGGGGAGACTGGGTGCCATTGCTGGAGTGGATTCCCTGGCTTCGAGGAGGGGTGGTTGTCAAGGTTCAGGTGCAGCCCTGACCCAGGCATTGCTCTTGACCCAGCGAGCTCATGCAGACCTCCACGTCCTCCTGCAGGTCTGAACTCCACCAGAAGCTTTGTGGGGTGTCGGCAGCTCCTTTCCCAGTACGAGAAGCCTCCCCTTGGTCCCCTCTGAGTGAATGCCGTGCTGTGACGCTAGGTGGGGTCCAGTTTTAATTCCAAGTGCCCTTTTCTGCTACTAGTAGTCCCTTTCCCATCACCAAACATTATCCTTGGGAAAATGCACACTGTTAGAAAACTTCTGAAAAACCAGTGATTGTGTTCTGTGAGTAAAGGGACCATTTGGAGACTAGGAGTTCTGAAGACTCCAGCTTCTACTGGTACCAGTGATACTGAGAATAAGTCTGAGAGTGATGGGAGCAGTTGTCACAGGAGCCCTGACATCTTTCCCCATTTTATAGATATGCATTCGGACTGCAGGAGGTCAAGGAGCTTGTTCACAGCTATGCTGCTGGAAGGTTCCAAGCTGGGACCTGAAGCCACTTCCACCCCCCTGCACAAGTGCCATCTTGTTAATTGAAGGCAGATCAGGCAATATGAAAGGAAATGCCCTTTAAAAAAAAAAAAAAAAAAACAGTTTCTGGGACACATTTCCTCTTTCCAGTTTTCTAAAACTTCTGTAGATTGAATGTTTGTCAAGGTGATGGCAATAGATCAGACACGAGAAAGGCTGGCTAGCTTAAAACCAAGTTCATTTTTGAATGTGTGGTATGTTTGCTCAGAGCCAAAGGCCACGGGGATTTATAGGGTTGTTGGAAGTATTTTCCCCGAGGAGTTAAAAAATATTCTGCAATAGCTAGTTTTTAATAAACTGTGAGATTGATTTGCTTCCAACGTGCTCCCTGCTTATCTAACTGGTTCACTGTTAAGCGTCCCCCAGGACTCGAGGAAGGTTGAAGAAGAGTGGGTGGTGGAGACAGAGGGGAGTTTCAGAGGGAGAGAGTGATGACCCAGACCTACACCCCTGAGAACATTTGGAGAAGTAATGCTTCCTGACCCAGCCTTGTTCAACTTTCCCTTCTCTCATCCCCAGTCCTCGCTGCAGCTGCCAACCACCACCACAATACTCTTCCAGAACAAAACAGACCCATCTTTTTCCGACAAGAAAACTGGCTTTCTCCTCATACCAGTGGTGAACTCTGTCAGTGAGAAATTTCAAGAGTGATGGTGGCCTTCTAGATGACCGTCTTCCATCCGGGGCCATCGCTCAGTGGATGGCTCAGAGGCATCTTTGTGTGCAAAGAACAAGGCCCCTGGAAGGAGATTAGAAAGAACTGTGAGCGCTTCAGCTGGAAGGGAGTCTTGGCATCATCCACGGACAAGCTGCCTGCTCTTCAGATGGAGAACAGAGCAGGGACTTGCCCAGGGTCAGAGGCCAAGATTCTGTTCCCCTGAAAAATAGACGCGGATTCTTCTCCTAAGACGCCTCACCGCATCTGCCTGCTTATTTTGAACACTCTAGTCCTGCGGCCCCCATGCGTGTAGACCCAGCCTGGCTCCTCCACGGAGGTCTACCTGCCTGCCCCATGGGTCCCGAGCAGGAGTCTCGACACGCACTTCCCTCTCTAGAAAAACATTTCTCCTCTCCCACTCTCCCCCACTGAGTAAACACAGCATCATTACTCTGTTGTTCAGGCCTTAAACTCAGAAGGCATTTGTGACTTCAGTTCCACTCTAAGAGCTGGTCCTGGCCACCTCCATGTGCATTGTGATCTGGGCCTCGAACCACCCCATCCTCTCCAGGACTCAGAAAGGGGTCTCTGGAACACTCTCTCCTTCCACCCTTGCCCCTGACTGCCCATTCTGTGCACACCCTGCTTCCCAGAATGACCTCTCCCTAGCAATAAGTATATCCTAGAAGCTCCTGCCTAACACTCCCGCGGGCCCTCCATGGCTTCCCAATGATGGTCAACATGCTAGGACTCCTACCCAATCCCCTGGCCTCCTCTGGGGCCATGCCCCAGGGCCCAGCATGCTCTTACTCAGTGACCTCCCCTTTGTCCTTCACACATGCCAAGTATGTTTTTTTCCATCAACTCCAAGCATTCAGTTATCATTTCCTGTGTGTTTCTTCTGCTTATAGAATTCCTCTCTAGACCCAGGGAGGGATTCTCTCCAGAGCTGGTCCTCTCCACATTCCTCCTGCCTCAGACCTAGGGCACCTCCCGGGAGGGGGCCTTGCTGCCCATAATGTTCTAAAAGCATGCCCCAGCCACATACCCTCTGTTCCTTCTTATCAAGACCTTTTCAGAAACCAATGAACCCAGATGTTAGCGTCATTGACCTACGAGAAGTCAAGGGTCTTGATTCCTTCGCCGCCAGGGCCAGGCTCCACAAAGGGGTGTGAAATCAGTATTAAACACTGTAAGACACCTAACAACGTGACTGTACTTAATGCCATGGAATCGGATGTTTAAAAACGGTTAAAGTGCGAAATTTTACATGATGTAGATCTTACTCCAGTTAAAGACGAAACAAAACCAATTTAATTCATTCCTCATGGTCTACCCTGGAAAAGCTCAGAAAGTCAGCAGTCGGAAGGAGAAGTGGAGCCACAGAGAGGGGCCCGGTCCACACAACGGTGGAATTTGACACAAAGAACTTCAGCATCTGTTGCTAAGAGATGGTGAAGTCACAGCTGGGCGGTATCTGAGACAATAAAATATTTCCAACAGAAAAAGGCAAACGGACCATGTGTGTTATACGGACACGTATCCCATGTAGGCGTTCAGACTTACATCTCAGACCGTTTCAGTACCACCGAAGAACGTATCGTTTGCACAGAAATGACCTCTGACAGCACGGGGAGCAATAAGCTTCACCTTCAGGAGGCAGGGCTCTCGTACAGGACCACAGTGTCCCCTGCATCGAAGCAGAGCTAGCGAGGGAGGACGGGCACAGTCTGCCGCTGAGGCGGACGGCTGGGAGGAAGGGACCGGTCCCCACACCATCTGCTCCTCAGATGCCCCCAGTGTCGCTCTGCCCTGAAGCTCCTATCGATAACTTGGAAGGGAGGAAATCGAGAGCTTTTACGTTACTTTGAATTTGTTTTCACATGCTTAAACAATTTTAGGAGTTGGGGCACCTGGGTGGCTCACTCGGTTAAGTGACCCACTCTTGATTTCAGCTCAGGTCATGATCCAAGGGTCCTGGGATTGAGCCCTGCGGGGGGTACTCTGTACTCAGCAGGGAGCCTGCCTGTCCCTCTACTCCGCCTCCCACTCGTGCTCTCTCTCTCTCTCTCTCAAATAAATAAAATCTAAAAAAAAAAAAATTCAGGAGTTGTATACACTGCATTTTCGAGAGAGTTCTGCACGGTCCCAGGGGACAATGAGATTAGAACCAGCAGCTGGTCCCCGTACTAAGTAGCAAAGAGGAAGCTTTCTGAAGGAAAATGTTCCTGTTTACAGCATTTGTCCCCTGTAGAAACCCTGGAACCAGACTTAAAGCAGCAGACTGGAGATAAGCCGTTCCAGGTGATAGAGGAACCTGGAAAATGCATGAGTCTCATAAGAAGCACACTTCTGAGTCCCTTCCCCTCCAGCCACATCCCTGAGCCTTCGGAGACCGAGAGCTCCCTGGATTTGGAGCTTCCCGTCACAAAAGATTCCTTGCAAATTAGATTAAAATTGGGACATCTATTTAGACATCTGGTAGAAATGTCTTAGGAATAAAACCCTGTTTCAGTGACATTTGAGTTCTGACTATTGTTGTTCCTGGCACCAGATATGGCTGAAAATTGTTCGTATTTTCAGATACTGTTGAAAACCTCCAGAAAAATTAAAAAGTCAACTTTGATCTGAATACAAAAATCACAGCTCAGCCTCTACTTGGGAGACCCAAAGAATTGTCTTTTTGTCTTTCCTTTAGGTTGGTTTCTGAAATAATTGTTTCAGTTTTTGTGAGAGCATTACCTTCCTTTTCCCTTTTCCTTGTAACACATTTTAGTTCTGAGGTGGGTGCCGGGCTCCTGTTGAGGGGCGGCGGCTCTGACATTCTCTGTGGGGTCTTTGTCTTGGTGCTGTTTGAAGGAGACAAAGCCGGTGGTTTTCTTCCCCAGCTCTTGAAATACTAGTTGATTAAACACTGAATCTTAGAACGCTGAAAAAACAAACAAACAAAACAGAAAGCCAAGACTTTCCTACGCAAATACAAACCCAGAACTCTGACTGTTTTCATTCAGCTTCCTAGTGAGGGTCTGTTCCAATTCCCCTCCCTGCTCCCTGTCAGAAAGACTTGGCTAATGAAGGGGCTTTTCATTTAGGAAGAAGAGATGCCGCCCAAGGGAAGGCAAGGGTTAAGAGCAAGGGGCAGCCGTGCTCATTTAGGGCATATTTTCATGGGCTGAAACCGCCTCACACTGTGACATTTGGCCACAATGGAGGGAATTTGGAGAGCGAGTGAGGTCAGGTGGGCGTCTTGGGAGAAAAACACAGAGAAATACTATAAAATATGTGCAGTTAAGCGGAAAAATCAGCATCTGCCAGGTTTTTGTTTTCTTTCTTGTTTTTTGGATTCACAAGAAATCGTGTGTGTGCACACGTGTGTGCACGTGTGTGTGTGTGTGTGAGTGTGTGTGTGACTCCAGCTCTGGAAATGGGAGAGGAGGCAGAAAAGGAGCAGGACATCTCAGAAGGGGTGTTGAAGAGCAGACTGACTAAAGCAAGCCCTCCCTCCCCCCCTTGAACCTGCAAAGGCACACAACACAAGCTATAACCTCAAGAGGGAAAGTTTTTTGCCCTTTGGTTTTCTCCCTTCGGGTTTGCCTAGGAAAAGGGAGGGCCACCCCTGGCTGGGTAGAGGCCATCAGGGACGTGCTGAGGTCCCAGGACTCAGGGCTTAGAATCCGACAGGGCTCTGCCCTCAGGTGGGCACCGAGGGCGCAGGGGCTCCCTTAGGAAATCCCCCCCACCCTTCAAGGATTGTGTGCATGGAGAGTAAGCAAGTACACAACCTCCAACGTGGGGGTCTCTTCCTTGTCTTCTGGTCTTTGTTTTCTTAAGAACGGCCCTAGGATATCCGAGTTTACTCCCATGAGCGACAGGAACATGGTAGCATTCAGCCTGCTCAGAGATTGGTTCTTGCTCCATTCCATCTGGAGTCTGGGTTCCCTGGAAGCCGGTGCTGGGATGCGCCTGGGGAGGTGGCACATTTATTAGGGATTGACCTCTCTCGAAGGATGGAGAAGAAGCAGGTCCAGAAAGAAATGGAAATGCAAAGTGGAATGCAACGGAGGCTGGACAGGACCTCAGCCACCACCCTGGGGAGCTTTGACGGCCCTCCTGAGCCGGACCATGACGCCCAGGCCTTCACACCCCCACTGAGATCAGGGCCCCTCCACCCCTGGCACTGTCCCAGGGCCACAGCCAGTACTCACTGACACGTCCTCCCTTGCCCATCCTAGGGCCCTCATCCTCGGCTAGCACAGCTGCCAGCCTTGTGGCTGGCCTGATGGTGTGCCCCAGCTCATGATGGGGCCAAGGCCCTGGGCTCCATGCCCTTCTCAGATCAGCCAGGCCCTTGTTGTCTTACCCTCACAACTGGGCAAAGGAGCACCAACAAGAGACCAGCTGGATCCATGGGGGCCCCCATGGATCACAGTAGACCAACGTCCTTCTGGGGACCAGCGTCATATCTCTTACCAAGATGATGACCATCTTCCTGCCTGCTGATCTCTGGGTGTCCAAAGGTGGTAGACACAGCTGAGAGATCAAAGGGACTCTACTGTATCTCATTGAGAAAGATGCCTCCTTTGGAGACCAAGACTCTGCCATCACAGGGTGTGAGGACTGAACACACAAAGCGTCCTGGGGGGTTTCTGGAAGTCATGGCCGTAGGGCCACTCTTCCTCGCTCTCCGTGCCTCCTGACTCGGGGATTCTTCCCATCAGGGATGCAGCTTCCGGAGCTCACCCCATCCTCATGGAACACCGTCTCCAGTGAGCGCCAGCACTCCTGCAGGTCGGTGCTGCCGGGGGGTCCTGTGTCTGATATCATGGGCTGCCCTCACAGTCAGTCCCCTGCAATGCGAGGTGGGATCAAGCTAGGGGATCCCACCCTTGCACACCTTGTTAGTGGGGCTGCCTGAGGCCCTGTAGGGAGGAAAGGGAAAACCATATCCAGCCTGCTGGAAGAAATATATCTGGCCTTTCTGCATGAAAGCGACCCAATGAAGCCAACTGGCCACCAAGTAATGTGATAGTGTCCTTCTCGAGGAACAGTGCCTTGTCAGGAGCTGAGGTTGGACATCTGGGTACAGCATTTTGCTCACCCTGGGTAAAAACAAGGAAACAAACAAAAACAAAAAAAACACCATGCTCTCATTTCACGCTGGTTACCTACTTACAACCTCTGTCCCCATGGATGCCTGGGTGGCTTGTTGGGTTAAGCATCTGACTCTTGGTTTCGGCTCAGGTCCTGATCTCAAGGTGGTGAGATAAGTCCCATGTCAGGCTCGGCGCTGAGCGGGGAGTCTGCTTGTCCTCCTCCCTCTCCTCCTGTCTTTCTCTCTCTCTGTGTCAAAAAAACAAGGAAAGAAAATCTTTAAAAGCAAGCACACTCTGTCTCCAAATGCAGTTGCACTCTGTGGCCCTGGGTGTTAAGACCTCAACACATGGATTTTAGAGAAGACATAGTTCAGTCGAGGAGAGCTCCTTCAAATTTCCCCTGATTTCTTTTCTGCCTCTGCTTCCAGGCCTTGTATTTGGGAATGTTCTCCTCTCTGCCTCCCATCTCCACTCCCTCCTCACCATGACCATTGCATTCCGTGGCTGGCCTCCTGCCCCACACTGAGCCACTCGTGGAGGTCAAGCTTGTGGCCACTTTCAGATCTGAATGCACGTTTGCTGTCATATTAATAATGCAACAAGAGCAGAGCAGAGGTGAGCACGGGGTAGGAAACTACAGGGTTTGGGAGGAAGGAAGATGTCCTTGGGTGCCCCGGTGGCAGAGCTCTCGAAATAACGGGCACATCTTGGCTTAGGGTACGGAAGAGGATGCTCGGAATTTTAATGAACCCGCGGTGTAATTAATGGACACTGAGGAAGCAGGAGTCACTGTGCCGTGCAGCAGCTTCGGCAGGCCCTGGGTTACAGCTTTGCCTTCGGAAGGATTTTTAAATTGGGTGAGAAGCCGAGGAGGAGGGCTCATTGGCACATCCAGGTCCTGGAGAGCCATCTCCTGCCTCTGTCCTCTGGACCGTCCCGGCCTGCATCCCTGCCCCAGCCTCCTGCACACCTGACTCCCTCCTCACCCACCTGCTGGTCTGCACGCAAATCTAGAGCTCATTCACGGACATCACCCACTGCCTCCTCGGTTAAGGGGAACTGCTGGGAATGCTCCAGGTACCCTAGGACACAGGACGCAGCGTGGGGGTAGGCTGGGTTGCACAGGGACCTCGAAACTCCCTCGTCGGGTTTTCTCGTTCCAACCTCCTGCTCTGGGCTCGACTACCATCTCCACGAATTTCCCAAGTAGTTCCTGCCTCTTCAGTTTCTTATTTCATCCCCAGTCCTAAATCTTACTGATTAATCTTTTACATTGGAATTGAAACATGAACACGTACACATGCTAGGAAGTCAAGCCACAGCAAAGAGCGCGTCTGCACCCAGCTCCCCTGTCCCGCTCCTGGGAGCTCGTGGTCTGCTCCTTCCACAACCTTGTCTTCATTGCCTACTTTAGCCCTGCTTGCTGAGCTCGATCTTCTTCATGGAGGCCCATGGAGGCCCCTCTGACCAAGTGGAGGGTGACCTTCACCGTCAGCCAGGGGGTGCTGCACCCCCAGGCCCGTCACAGGTGGGTGGCCTGGGCGTGTATGCAGAGCCGTGTCTCTGCCTTGCTCTGCCTACTGCGTCCTCCCACCTCTTGTGCTGGGTCAAGGAGCCCCATGTCTGCAGGGTCTTTCCTTGTCACTGGCTCTGCTCCTCCTCCCTGTGTCAGCTTCCTTGTCTGCTGCTGGCTTTGTGTGAGGGCGTCCCGTGTCTCCGCGCCCCGGGGTCCATGCGCTCCCACCTCCGTGGATGCCTGGCATGTGTGCTCATCCTGTGAATGGCTTGGTGACCCAAGGCCCGGAGCCTTCTACCATGTATAGGACACGTCCACACTTTCTTATGGTCCCTTCCAGCCCACACCACCCACACTGCCCCTTCATTTCATGGCCAAGGAAGTGGGAGCTCGGCCATTTAAGTGACAGCTTAAAAGACCTGGTGAAGATTCTGATGGGGGTCTGGGTCCCGGTGCCACGAGGCCACAGAGAAAGCCGATCGTTGGCAGCTTGTGGAGGAAAACGGCTCTGTGCCCTGATGGCGGCCTGGTAGTTCTTGCCAGGTGCCAGTTTGGATGGTGTTCCAAGCAGAGAGAAGCAGGAGAGGGCCATGGTGGTGTCCCAGCAGGGGGAAGCTGTTACAGGGCTGACACCCCCAGACACTGACGTGCCAGCCAGGTGGGCGAGCAGGGGGACCTGGGGGTTTTCCCTCTGACGATTGGGCACCCGTGCTAGCTGCAAACAGCACAGCGTGAGCCCAGCCCCTCTCCCAGTGGTCAGGGCTCTCCCGGCTGATGGAGGAGGAAAGTCCACATCCATAGCGGAAGTCTCAAAGGCAACGGGGCCCAGGAGAGGCCCGAAGCTGAGGATGCCCCCACCCGACAAAGACCAAGCCTGAGTCAGGCTCCTCTGAGCAGGCCTCTTCTCAAGTAGGCTTTGACCTTGGCCCCAGCTGTCTTCCATCTGCCCAGCAGAGTCTTAGCAAGATGCCTGTGATGTCGGTTTCTCCAGAATGGGCACCTCGATGTCCTCTCCCCTGACATCCTTGCGCCACAGCAAAAAGACTTCCCTGGGCCCTTGGTGTCCTCTCCCCTGCTGACCCTCACTCTGCTCCTTGGTCATCCATACCCGTGGTCCTTGCTGTGTTGGGATCTGAGCCCATTTCACTCCCGTGTTGCAATGGAGTGGACCCTTCCGGCAATAATATTGAATAAACACTTCCTTGCATTTTAGCAAGTGTTAGACTAGTTTCATCTTTTACACCCCAGAAGGGGCTTTAGGGAGTGAGGGACCCTGGGACAGGTGGTGACTAAGGCAGGGTACCAGAAGCATTTAGCTGGTGATGGGTGGGCACAGGGTCCCGGGGCTGCCCTAACAGAGTACCACAGGCTGGGTGTCGTCAAGAGCAGGAATTCGCCCTCACACCGCTCTGGAGACCAGATGTCTGACATCAAGGTGTCAGAGGGTGGGTTCTCTCTGGAGGCTCTGAGGGAACATCTGTCCTGCGCCCCTCTCCCAGCCTTGGGTGGCTTCCAGCAGTCCTTGGCCTCCCTTGACTGGTAGATACAACATTTCAATTTGTGAAGACATACACTTAGCTGTAAAATCCTTAAACCATTGGGGCGCCTGGGTGGCTCAGTGGGTTAAAGCCTCTGCCTTCAGCACAGGTCATGATCCCGGGGTCCTGGGATCGAGCCCCGCATTGGGCTCTCTGCTCAGCAGGGAGCCTGCTTCCTCCTCTCTCTCTGCCTGCCTCTCTGCCTCCTTGTGATCTCTGTCTGTCAAATAAATAAATAAAGTCTTTAAAAAAAATAAAATAAAATCCTTAAACCATGGAAGGCTGGGTGGACTCCGTACAGCACAGCCTGAAGAGGAAAAGGTACAGAAGAGCTGGCTTTCACAGGAAGGCTGGAGCAGAACGCCACACGCGAAAGCTAAATGAGCGTCATGACACGCCTGCACTAAATTCACACACATGAGAATTAGGAAGGGGCTGGAATCCTCATTGAAGCATCCTCCCCGTTGTGAATATACACGCCGGGTCTTAAGTAGGCAGAATTGAAATTGGGGCACTGGTGTAAACTGACATCATATCCGGAAACGACGCATCGGGTAAGTCACGCGTGCAAGTTTAGGGGAGCTTTAGCTCAACCATGGGAGTGATGCTTCCCCGTCTGCAGCACTTTCCAGAATGCAGCCGCCTTTCAACTAGTGTCTCATTTTCGCTTTGCCAAACCCTGAGACACAGGAGGCAGGAGCCCGTGTTTCCTCCTGGGGAATCTCAGGACCCAATTAGTTTGAAGGATGGGAAGTGACTTGTTCAAGGTCACAAGGCAATGGACCAGAATCCTGGCTCTGGGCTGTCCCTTCTACCTCTTTTACACAAGGATTCTAGGGCTCCTGGCAAGTGAGGCCACTGGGGGTCTAATAAGATCAGAAATCATTCTTATTCCTTGTAGGTGAAAAACTATGAATCATGTCGTTCTACATATGCATTTTTATTTAATCTAACTTGATTCTTGTTCTAGCCGTAGGTAGATCTAATTATAATTAGATAATAAAACAAGGGGAAACTGTACCTTGGGTACCAGCTGCTGGGAGGCAGTTAATATACATTATTTTGAATCCTGACAATAACTCAGAAACTAGGGTGGAAATATTCCCATTTAACAGGGGGAACACCAAGGCTGGCTTACATCCATTTTCACCGTTCACACCACTTACAGATGTCAGAGCTGGGCACAAACTCAGATGCAGTTCTCCGGGCTTCTGCTCTGACTACACTAGCCGATAGGCAGCTAATGGAGTATGACTTCCAAATAACACCTAAATATGAACGATGATAAAACAAGCAATGTGAGGTGCTTAGGAGGGAGAAAAGGATCCTAATTATTCCAAGAAATGAAATCAAAGCTTACATTCACATTCATTTTTGCTATTTGCAGGTTGCTAAGAGAAAGGCTTCCCGCCACTCAAACCACACAATTGCTTCAGGCCTTAGACAGGGCTGCAAATTAGTGTCAAGGGCATAGCACTGAATGCCAAGAAGTAATAGTGAACTTTTAAATGTCAGCAGGTTCTTGCTCTCTTCTGTTCTGAGTTTCCTTTCCTGGAACATGATGCGAACCACAGCTCCCATTTCGTCAGGAGATCACAGGAGTTAAGTGAAATGCACTTGTGATAATGTTTGCATGATCAGTGAATGTTAGTGAAGGATGCTTACTTTTTATTTTATAACTTCCTATGTCTGCCAGAGGATTTCTGCTCCAACTATATTAAGTAGGATATTTGAGAATTTTGAAATCATTTAAATAAAATAAATTACTTCAACCAATAATTATCTTCCCTGGAATTTAGAAATTATTAGAACTATGATTAAAACATTTATTATTAAGATACACAATTTAAAACAGAGATTGCCGTCTGGCAGCCCATGTATTTAATCTCACCAGCAAATGCTTTCTGTTCATTATGCAATGTTCTATAATGTTTGAACTGACATTTTAAAATTAGGAGCTTTTACATAAAAATGCAGATTTCTGCTTTCTCTTGAAGGGGCTTATATGAGTCTGGATTCTCCAGAGAAATAGAATCAATATGATATATTGGTATCGTATGTATTATATGTAATCAGTAAAGTGTGTGTGTGTGTGTGTGTGTGTGTGTAAAGGGAGAAGAGTGATTATTGTACGAGTTGGCTCACATAATTATGGAACCTGAGAAAACTCGATCTGCTGTCTGTACAATGGAGACCCAGGAAGCTAGTGGTCAAGTTCAGATGGAGTCCAAAGGCCTGAGAACCAGGAAAGCTAATGATGTGATTCCTAGTCCAAGGGCAGAAGACCAGGGTCCCAGCTCAACCATTCAAGCATAGAGAGCAAATCTTCCTTCCACCTTCTTGTTCGTTTCAGGACCCCCAATGGACCAGGGAGGGTGACTGGCTTTATTCAGTCTACAGATTCAAATATTAACCTCACCCAGAAATACCTTCACAGACACACCCAACAATACTGTTTAGCCAAATATCTGAGCACCCCATGGTCCAGCCTGGTGGAAATGACCCTTTCCTTGGGAATTTGGCTGTGGTCTTGCATCCTGTCCTTCCCACTTCAAGCGCTAGTGGGCTTTCCTAATCTACTTTACTCAGCTGCCCCCATGGACATTTAAGTATATGACTCCCTCGTCTAAAATAATTAAATATGCTGTATTTCAAACTGGTGTAATACAGTGTAATAAAACATATTTGAACATGGTTTAGCATAGTTAGCTTGAGGACATTTCAAATAAATAATTAACCTGTATATTGGTTCAATTCCTTTAATCCACTGGGGTGCATTACTTTGGGCTTTCTTGGGTTTAGAAGTCCTCACCTCTGAGTTTCTTATTCCGTTTTGATATTTTGAAATACAGCTGGACAGTTTAGGTTGGGTTTGCATTAAGGGGGTGAGGAAGGGCTGCTACAATTCTTTGACTTTCCCCAGTGCCTTCTTGCTCTTGACACATTTCCCTGTGTTCCTGGCCTTGGTCCTCACCTCCTGGATGGCACAGCGACACTCCTGTACAGCACCACAGAAAATTCCAGATAGGTTGGGATCCTTCTGCCCCCATGGAGGCTTACCCGCAAATTAATTATACTTTCAATGTCACAGTGGAGAGCTGGTTCTTTCCCACCCTCCATTCCTCCCCACATTCTGTATGAGGGATGGTTTGTAGCCCTCTGCTTCCTAATATCTTCTCTGGCTCTTCCTCTTTGGAACCAGCAGTGACCAGGAAAGAGGAGGGCTCGGGGAAGACTGCCGCAACAAAAGCAATGATTTCCCTTTCAGTGATCGTGAGGATGGGCTGACAAAGAATAAAGTGAAAAATGCAGTTAAAAATGTTTTGTAGGGTGCCTGGGTGACTCAGTGGGTTAAAGCCTCTGCCTTCGGCTCAGGTCATGATCCCAGGGTCCTGGGATCAAGCCCCGCATTGGGCTCTCTGCTCAGTGGGAACCCTGGTTCCACCTCTCTCTCTGCCTGCCTCTCCGCCTGCTTGTGATCTCTGTCTGTCAGATAAATAAATAAAATCTTTAAAAAAATGTTTTGTGTTGTTTTGTTTTGTTTTCGCCAACAATGAGCAAGTGCTCTAAATCTGCTTGGGTCTAGATTTCTTATTTAGTCCTGGAAGAAGGTAGGGGGGATCAGGGGAGAGGGAGATGGCTAAGATATAGGCCGTCTTCTTCAGGAGCCCAGAGTCCGAGGAGCTTATGGGAGGTGAGTATGGAGGTGAGGGTAAGGGAGTGTAGCAGGTGAGTCGGAAGGTGAGTATGGGAGGTCAGCATGAAGGTGAATATGGAGGTGAGTAGAAGAAGCAAGCGTAGGAGGTGAGTATGGAGGTGAGGACACGAAGTGAGTAGAGGTGAGAAGGTGAATATGGGAGGTGAGTATCTACTGAGAACACCGGAGTGATAAGCGCTCTGAGGAATGTCCACCCCATGGCAGGCTGTGGTCAATGAGCTGCCCCTGGAGGGTGGCCCCCAGCTGGCAGGCAGAGACTGGCTTGTGTTCCTGTTGCCCATCCTGGCCAAGATAGTGCAGGATGCGGAAAAATGTGAGCGAGTTCTGGGAAAGAAGCGGGTGTGATCTTGCGGTCATCCCCCTAAAGCTGTGGTTTCCAAAAGGATGGAATGAAATCAACATGAGGGTGGAAAGTCCAAACAAGTCTCCTTTCCGTTTTTAAGTTTATGTTGAAAGAGAATGAGAGGCTTGTTTTTGTTTACCTTTTGAGGCTCAGAAAAACATGGGATGGAGCAGAAGAGAGGAAGTGCTGGGGAGGCAGTGGGCAGAGAATAAAAGCCAGCCCTCTACTCCCATCGTGGATCCAGGCTGGGAAAGCCCTGGTGGATTGTCTCCTAGCTGGTGACGAGCTAGTCTGGCAGAGCTGGTCCGTCCTCCGGGTCTGCAGGGACAGTGTGGTGCCTTTGCCAGCATCCCAGGAAGACTGAGCCTTCAGCATCTCTGCTCCTAGGTCAGCTTCCTCCAGAATGGGCTTCACAGGTGCTCTGTGCCCCTCGCCATCACCCTAGGTCCCCATGCCCTGCCAGATTTGTGCTGAAGCTTCTGGATCGTGAGAGGTCCCTTGGTTGGGGAGGGGGTAGTCTGCAGCCTGTCCCCTCGGGTCATGGGTATGGCTCCAGATTCTCTGCTACGGCAAGGGGTTGACCCTCCAGGGCCCCCCCTGCTAGGACCCAAGTAGACTCAGCTCTGCCTGGCTATGCTCTTGAGAAGCCCTTGGCGTACCGAAAGTTCCGCACCATTCTGGGGAGGGTCAAAACCTCGCATCCCCCTGGTGCTTCTACTGGGCACGAAATCCTACGCATGACTCCGTGAAATGCAGGTCCCAATCACCGCCTGCTGGTTGTGGCCATCTTGGCAGAGCACAGTGGGACCATGGCCAAGATGCTGAGTAGAGTCCGCGTGCTCTGAAAATCCCAACCTTTAAAATCCATTCTGAAGATGTGATTTAATTAAATGCTATGTACTTGAAACTGGTTCAAATTAGTTTATCCATTTCTGAGGCTTGTTTCCCACGTGAGCTCACGTATTAACGACGCAGAATGTATGGTCCGTTAGCATTCCGGGACAGAAATACTTTGACGCAATGTAGAATATGAAAAATAAAATAAAATGACTGCCTTTAAATCGGTAAAGCCAATTCCAGCCACCATAAAGTCTTAAAAGCCAGACATCTTCTAAAACTCTTTTATTAGCGCACATGGCAAAACCACTGCAAGTATTATTGTTTGTGAATAAAATGTAAATTAGTGCTTTTGTGTTCACCTGTAAGTTCTCCTTTAAAGCCCGCAATTGCATTAGAAACCTGCAATTCTCAACAAAAAAGAGAAAAGTTCAGTGCTGATGGCTGGGTATTTGGACCTCCCAGTGCACACATTAACTGGCTGAGAGGCCCTCTGGAATGTAATGACGGAACAATGCCGGGCTGACGGCCAAGTGCAGCAGCCTTGGCGCCAGGAACGAGGGATTTGCCTCCTGGTAATAGGAGCTGAGTGGGGCCCAGCACTTCTGTTAGACTGGAAATGACATACTGTGATCCTTGACTTAGCCAAAGGGGTTTTAAATGGAGGGAAGAACTGGCAAGACGAAATCGCCTGCACTTTTCACAGCATTTTCTAAAACAAGCAGAGGAAGGAAGGAGGAGAGCATGAGGTCTATTACATGCGATCGGTGGAGTCCAGAGTAGAAGCTCCTTAACGCTGGTGACTATCTCCGCGTGAACTTTCTCCTCCTGTTCCACCACCCAGAAAGCGCAGACGTGAAGCAGAAACTTGAGCCAGCTCTCGCCGGAGCAGGAGGGCACCCCAACATCGAGTTATTGACAGCAGGTCTGCAACTCTCACAGCTGCAGAAATTGTACAGTTGAAGTTCAATTCCCGGGGGTGGGAACAATATACTGATGGTATTAATTCTGTTTGGAATTGTTAAAATAGGAAAAGGTTGTGGGGGCTGAAAGGAGGGAACCTGCCTTTTCTTCCCCGGGAACAAAGAAAGATCTTGCATCTTCCCTGGTGTCCTTGGAATGTCATTTCCAACCTTTTGAAACTGTATCTGATTAGCCATGTGGCAATTAATCATAATTAAGCAGGTCTGAGGTTTGGAGAGGTACAGAGAAGGTGGCTACGGGCTGGCTTCGGTCCTGAGAACACCTCTCCCCATTTTCAGCAAACAGACCTCTTTTCTGGAGCCCCGAGAGAGAGAGGCAAGGCCAAGGAGGTGAGGGCAGGGGGAGGGAAGGTGGAGAAAATTTGCAAGGTTGGGGAGGCGCAGGCTTCCTCCTGTCCCCTTCCCTTTGGCGAACACAGTTCCTCACCGAGTTCCAAAACGTTGGAAGCCAGGTAACAAATTACCTTTCTAATGCCAAGTGATTTGGATCCATTCTTACAAACCAGATTTTTTCAATTTATTACAGGAAAACATTCAATCATTATATGCTGGCACAGGTCTGGGGCACATGGAACTCTCCTCTACCCACCCCGCCCCCAACGAGCATTTTAAAAGCTTAGCAAGCCCAGAATGCCGTCTTATTAAAATTTTTTATATATTTATAATTAAAATACAGGGCTGGCATTCGAATCATTTTAACAGATGTAATCGGACACGCAAGGTTTTCTGAGCCCAGGTCAGGAGAGAGACAATGGCTGCTTTAACTCTGGTCTTCGGCTCGGGTTTCTGTTTGCACATGGGCCCAATTTGTACCATTTATGATTAGGTTTAAGTAAGTTGATGTGCTATTTATTTAGGAGAATTGCCATTTCAGAATATTACCATATTCCCTCTACAACCACATTGCTGCGTGGTGGTTGCCCGTCCGGCCTGGAATTGCATCATTACCGTACAGAACACAGTCGCTGCTCGTCAGAAACAGTGACGGCAGAAGGGTCTGGCTTCTCTGCTGGCTTACCAAGGTTGCCTGGTTGGTGGGGTGTTCGATTTACGGAGAGAACTTCAGTGTGGAATCTAGACCCTGAGACTTCATGTGTAACTGGGCTGGCAAAAAAAAAAAAAAAAAAAGAGTTGGAATCACTCTGAAATTCATGTCACTCCAAGGATACACTGTTCATTGACCGTCCCTGATGTACACAGGTCTCTGGAGTTGGGACAATAAGAGAGTGTCCCCTGCCAAAAAGGGCCCCCAGGGAGCTCGCCCCACCTTGAAAGGGAAGAAAGAGTCTGCCTCACTGGGCAAATAGAGAGGTAGTCTTTCCTCTCTTCTTGGCACCATGTTAAACTCAGAAGCTTTTTGACATCAGTTAGTGCAAACCAAGACGGCTGGTTTTCCATGTTGTGTCTACTCAACTGTTGAGTGTCCTTGTATTAAATTTTACTTCCAAAGAAGACATCCAAATGGCCAACAGACACATGAAAAATGCTCCACATTGCTTGCCATCAGGGAAATGTAAGTCAAAGCCACAGTGAGATACCACCTCTACCAGTTAGAATGGCTAAAATTAATAAGTCAGGAAACAACAAATGTTGGCAAAGATGCAGAGAAAGGGGAACCCTCTTACGCTATCGGTGGGAATGCAAGCTGGTGAAGACCCTCTGGAAAACAGTGTGGAGGGTCCTCAAGAAGTTAAAAATAGAGCTACCCTAAGACCCAGCAATTGTACTACTAGGTATTTACCCCAAAGATACAGATGTAGTGAAAAGAAGGGGCAAATGCCCTCCAATGTTCATGGCAGCAATGGCTACAGTCACCAAACTGTGGAAGGAGCCGAGATGTCCTTCAACAGATGAATGGATGGAAAAGATGTGCTTTGTAGATACAATGGAATATTACTCAGCCAACTGAAGAGATGAATATTTACCATTTGCCTAGGTGTGGATGGAACTGGAGGGCATTATGCTGAGTGAAAGAAGTCAATCAGAGAAGGACAATCCTCTTATGTTTTCACTCATATGTGGAACATAAGAAAGAGCACAGAAGATCATAGGGAAAGAGAGGGAAACTGACTGGGAAGAAATCAGAAAGAGAGGTAAACCTTGAGAGACTCTGAACTCTGCGAAACCAACTGAGGGTCTCAAAACGGGAGGTGGTTGGGCAGATGGGGTAACTGGGTGACGGGCATTAAGGAGGGCATGCGATGCGATGAGCACTGAGTGTTATAAGCAACTGCTGAATCATGGACACTACATCTAAAACTAATGATGTACTATATGTTGGCTAATTGAATTCAACTAAAAATCAATGCTTATTAAAACTCAAGTTTAAATTCAGAGTTCTGATTTTCCATAAAATAGCCTTCACACAAATATGATGATTCTCACCCATTTAAATATGAGAATAAATATGATAATGGGCACAAGAAAATGAAAAGCTAATGCATTTGAATGTAGAAGAATTTCCTATTAAAATTTTAAAATAAGATTTCCTTTTATGAGGAAAATGGACACACACTGCCAAGCTTTGAAGACAGAAGTCACTTGGATTACCTCATTGGTTATTCTTTACTAGCAATCTTACCTTCAGATGACTACCTAATTTTTTCCTTATTGTTATTAATTTTGAAGGTAGAATTATGGAGTTATATTTTAAGGATTTTATTTATTTGTGCGTGTGTGAGGCAGAGGGAGAAGCTGACTCCCCACTGAGCGGGGAGCCCCATGTGGGACTTGATACCAGGGGTTGTGATCTGAGTCAAAGGCAGACGCTTAACCAACTGAGCCACCCGGGCGTCCTTGTGGAACTATTGACCTTACATAGATACATATATTTTCTATTACACTATAACAAAATTGAAGCCTCTGGAGTAGCTTTTTCTACATAAGCTAGAAAGGCATATATTAAATATATGCAAAGAGCAAAAGGTCAAATTCAGCCCTCAAAAGCAAATTCTAAATACTCAAATTCAGTTTAGTTGAGAAAGTACTTGCAAAAGTAAGAGGGTAATTAAAATATCATCTTAGCTTACCCAAGCCTTGAGTTCAGACTTTGTTTGCCAGTGAATCTTCTAACCTTTATTTTATTTCAGTGACTGTGTTAGCAATCCAACATGGGTATGTTTCCAAATGAAACATTGCACAGTGATTTTTTAGACAGTATGAGCCAGTTTGTTTGTTTATTTTCTTTTGGAGGCTGTTGGGGGACAAATGGTCATTCTTAAAAACCTAACCATAGAGTTTTTTGGGGGTTCAGAAAAGAAGGTATATTACATTCTTGAAATATGTTAACCTTATCAAGATGTTCTAAAAACAAAACAAAACAAAATAGAAATAAACAAACAACAACAACAAAATGACACTAGAAAAAAGTCCTTGTGTATTTTTAAATTACGTATCTTAGAGTAATGTTTGTGTTGTGTGCTTCATGTCATCACCATATTGTTCTGCATAAAAATAGTGGCTCTCTTAGAAAAAAAAATAAAAGCTAAACTGTAAGTCATTAAAAAAATTAAAGGCAAGAAACCAGAGTCTCTGTTCCTTAGCAACCCAACATCCACCATGTGGAGTGAAGGTTCCCTTACCTTCGTCCTCACCTGGCTGCCACACATTTTCTTCACTTGGGCGTCCTTCTTGAGCTCCATGGGTACTCACACCATGAATGTCCTTTCTGTCTCTGTGCCCTTGTGAACGCTGTTCCCCACTTGGCATGCCCTTCCTTCTTCCCATAGCCCCAGCCCCAAAGTCAGACCCGCCACCCCTACAGGTTTCCTCAGCATTCCCCTTCTCCGTATTTAGAAACCACCTCTCACTTTCCCTAGTGTCCTTGATCTCTGTGGGTTGGCCTGCATTTCCCTGTAGAGATAGCTTGGGTACCGCACACCGGGACCTTCGCACACCTCGCTCTCTTCCCCAGTGAGGTAGGCATTATTATTCCTACCTTACTGAGAGCCTCTCTGCGTTTTGGTTTTATCAGGTGATTTTCTGAGGCAGCTAACGTGGGAAGTGGGAGGAAGATGAGAAGTGTGGGTCTTGTGTCTCCAGACTCAGCTCTTGCCCACGCAGGTCATGCGCACCTTTCCTGATTACCAAGAACTTAAGGGGGTTTCATGAGTCCTGGCTACATTTGTCTTTGTGTTATCCTCATTTCTCAACTCGGGCTGAACACACAGTAGGTGCGCATATATAGCTACCTGTCAACCAAGCGAGCCGGTCCCCCCTGAGAATTATCCAGCTGTGGGTTCCTCTCCTTAGCCACACGCAGCTTCCGAGCTGACCCCATGTATCCAACTTCCCAGGTTCCTTTTGTCATGGAGGGACAGATTCCATTTTCCAGCTGATTACCCTTTGTCACTTGTTGGGTTAGGTGCCTCCTGGAGAAAGGGCGGTGACTGCCAAGGGACATGGGTACCAGGATTTGTGATTTTAAAAACCTGCTTTTTGCTTTGAGAAAAGCCCTGGTCCCCAGGCTCCTCTCTCGTTCCCCTTATTATATGGTTTAACACGTGATCAGCAGCTGGAAATCGCATAAAGATAAATTAATAACCACAATTCAGATGGCTTCCAAAAGAAACAGTTATGGTAGAAAGAAAAGAAAACAGAAGTATGACTCATTCTCTCTGGCTCTTACTACTTCCCGTTTTCCTAAAGATAATTACTGCATTGTTTGCCTTTTTAAGTCTTAAAAACAGATAAGATAAACATTTTCGGGGAGAAGGGGAAACATTACATTTTTTAAAAGGGGGCTTGGGGCTGCACTTTATCACTGTAGGGACCTGGGATCTCCATTTTATTTCTGGAGAAGGATTTTTTTAAAACACTGTTAGGCAAATGTTTTCTCCAGTGCTTCCTCTCCCTCCTCAAGGGTTTGGAGCGTTCCAGGCTGGGAGAATAAGGGCACTTGAAACCCAAAGGCCTTTTGACCTGGTGCCCTGAGAAAAAATGGTCAGGGGTCGCTGAAGCAGTGCGGTGAATTAAGAGCCATGAGTAGATGTGTCCCACCCAGGTGAAGTTCAGAAGGGACACAGGGACAATGCCCTCAATGCAGTTTGTGAGCCAGGCGTCAACCCTGGCATCAGAGGGTCCTTTTCTGTTTAGAAACGAGAGGTTCTCTCATTTATCCAGGATCCAGGCTCTGAGCAATTGTCCATATTTTTAGCAGCAATTAAGCCTCCAAATCTAGACCCAGACCTGGTCCAGAGCACTACCAGTGCACCAGCCTCCCACTGTCTGCCTTCCTTCCCCTGTCTCAGTGGGGGCGGCACATTGAAACATTTGTCTGGAAGTGTCCTTGGATAATCTTAAGGATCCTCGCTGGCTACACAACAGAGCTGTGAGCTTTTCCTCTGCAAAAGCCAACCGCGTGCTTCAGAAGAGGGAGGTTGCTGGTGGGAGGCAGGCCATGGATGCTCCTCTGTCCCCACTGTCCACCCGCCCTGGCCTGGTCATTATGGGGGCTTCACTTCCTAGGAAAGAAAAGGGGCTTGGCAAATGGCATCATTTGCAAGTGGAAAAGAGAGCAGGCGGAAATGCCCTCCTTGGATCAGAGCTGTGGTTACGAAGTGGTGCTCTGGCCCCATGCTTTCAACAGACTCACGGACACCAGCTCTGTGCAGGCAGAATCTTACGTGCAGCCCGGCAGAAGATTCGAGCAAACTACCCCAGCAGAAGGAAGAGACAGCAAACACTGTCCCACAGGCCTCTTGGGTACTGGCCCTTTTAACTCCACAGCTTCCAAGGAGGTAGAAAGCAGTGTTGCCATGATCCTGGTTGAGGAAACTGAGGCACTAAAACGTTGACCAGGAGCCCATGGCCAGGCAAGGAGTCTACTGCCGGACCCACCCCTTCTATGCTCCGCGGGACATAGATTCATTCCCGTGATGACTTTTTTGAGTTTTTGTCTATATGTTTTGCTGTATCCATGGGAAAGTTCAAGATTATCTGCCTTAAGTTTGAATAAAATGTACCTCCCACTACTGCTAAAGAGAAATTAATTACCAGTGGGATTAGCATTAATAGAATTGAAGGGGGGTGGGCAGGAACAAGTTAGATATTCTTGAAAGGCAGGTTTGACTTCATTTGGATTCTTAATTTTCCTTTTCCTTTTGTTTCCTTCATTTCCCTCCCTCCAACTTAAGCTTGACATCCCAGCTTCCATCTCCTTTCCCTCCCAGAGGCTGGGACTTGCAAGAGAACAAAGGCTGATGGGAGAAGCATCATCCATGAGCTGCCTTTCTGTCCTCCAGGACAACTCACCTCAGCGAAACCCATGAGGTTCCTTGGGCAGAAGCCCCAAGCCGATATCAAACGAGTGGTCCGGATCCCTAGAGAGAAACACGGCACGTGAAGGGGGATGGCAGGACAAAGGGGAACGTGAGGCTGCCTATGAGGTCAGATATGCTTGGCTATGCAAGAGGGAATAGTGAACTCTGGGCTAACCCCCCTGAATGTTTACAGGGAGCACTGGTGTAGGGCCGGCTTTCCCTGATTGTGTCCCTTCCTGAGCTTCTGGCGTGTGCTGTGGGCTTCCATTGTCACTGTCACTGATGCTGGGGTTCAGAAGGCCACAAAGCCCCGCTAGCCTCATGCTGCATGCCCAGCTCTATGGGACATAGCCAGAGCCAACAGCTGACCATGCTTTTCTGCACTGGCCCCCTTCCCTTGGCCAGCTGCGTTTGAAAAAACTTCAACCTCAGAAACAGCTCTCCCCTTCAGATATGACACTTCATTGCTTGAGAGAAGTTCTGAACATTAGCTGTTTTATAATTTGCATCATAATATCAGAAACCTAATATTTGGATGACCCCTCGTCTCCCAGAGCCCTTCTAGCCCGGGCCAGCGTGAACCTTACGCAGATCTCAACAGTTTCTGGGCTTCTGGCTTCATTAAACTTCAGACAAACACAACTCTTTGTCTCGGAGTTAAAAAAAAAAATCTTAACTGGACCATAAAAAGGCTCAGAAAACTTCTAAAAATTCAAAGAGGCATTAAAATCCCTATTTTGATGCCATCGTTATTCAGAACTCAGCAACACTGATGACATTTTCCACATTTATATAATGGATGGGAAGGTTTTTGGCAGATGTGTTTTTCCAGGAAACAATTTTTTAAAGAAATCTCGATACGGCTCTAAGTGCAAACGTACACGTTCGTGATCTGCCGCTCACCCGTAAAGCATCGCGGGGCTCCCTGTTTTCTCCCCCGAGATATGGGAACCTCGTTGCCATTTGGAAAGCTCCAGATGAGGCACAGGTGAACCTTTATTGTTAATGCTTTGTGCCCTTGTAACAATCGTGCAGGCTTTGTCTTTCCAAGTAGTCTCTGTGTCAAATGAAACCTGGGGTGGGCTGGCTGAGTCTTCAGGGGTAGGGAGGAGTTCCAGAACTGTTCTCGCCTTAGCAATAATCCAGCTATATATTCGGAAGAAAGTAGAAAAACATGTGCTGGGGAGGAGGCAGGGCTCCTTGGCCAGCTCATTCATCACATTTCCAGCCCACGCCCCAGGGGACACTCTGCCATTGGGTCTTCTCCAAGCCCTTAGTACAACCAAGCCATTTTCCCACACTGCTTTCCCTTCTCTAACTTGGACTGTCAAGTCCGCATGGGACAACTCCCCCATCTTTGACTTTTGGGATCAGGCAGCAGGGAGAGGAAATGGGCCTGATCTGATGGGCTTGGGGTTCATTTGTTTTCAAACAATCAGTTCATGCAACAGAAGGAGATTTTCCAAAATCACAGAGCATGTACATTTTGCTGTGAGGGAGTTTCCACGCGAGGAGTTAAATTCCAGCCCGGGCCAATGGGAGCGGGTATCTGGGCAGAGGCTGGGGTGGGGGACAGGCCTGCGTTCTGAGGCCAAGATTCGCAGATTCAGGGCACGTTGTAGAGTCCCCAAATATGGGCCAGCATTTCTGACCACATGCTCGCTGCCGCCCGGGTCTGCACAGGATAAGCCTCTTTTCATCATTTGTTGTGTGCCCGGACACGTGATATTATGTCAACAACAACAACACCCCTTTTCCCCACTTTAATTGAAGGTTTTGAAATGAATCCCTTGTAAGGGGAAAATGTGGCAACAATTCCAGAGGAACACAGAATCGTATTTTGTGTTTCTTCTCAGACTCAGTGAAAATTCTTTGGGGCGTGGAAGTGTCATGGGCAGAGAACATTCTTTGGAAGCGAAATACCACTTTCCTCAATGGGGACCTGACGGAGCCAGAGCCACATTGGCCTGGAGTAGACGGGCCTCGGGCCAGTGCCTCTCCAAAGCGCCCCAGGCGTCACTTACCTGTGAGACCCTGGTCCCTTCACTTGAAACTCTGGGGATGGTGTTGGATTTACATGTATCTGGCTGTGTGCGTGCGTGCATGCATGTGTGTGTGTGTGTGTGTGTGTGTGTTACTGACTTCCTGGGATGTTAAGTGTCTTGTTTAAGAAAAAAAAAAAAAAAGAAAGAAAGCAAGTTCTGAGATTGATCTAGTATTAGGAAACACCTGCCCATTTACACGTGAAATCTTTGCACGCGTTTTCACTGGTTGGGAGGCTCCTAATATAACGACTTTTGACTGTTAAAAACATTGACACCCCCAAACTACTAGAACTCGTACAGCAATTCAGTAACGTAGCAGGATATAAAGTCAATGTACAGAAATCAGTGGCTTTCTTATACACTAACAATGAAAATACAGAAAGGTAAATTAGAGAATCGATTCCATTTACTATAGCACCAAGAACCATAAGATACCTGGGAATAAACCTAACCAAAGAGGTAAAGGATCTGTACTCGAGGAACTACAGAACACTCATGAAAGAAATCGAAGAAG
>PISX010000845.1:116944-233243 GCA_004024625.1 Mellivora capensis | reverse complement strand
GCAAAGAGCAAATGACTTCATGATCTGGAAGAACATGGAATTGCTTCTCGGCCGTCTGGCTCTGATGGCCCAACCCCCTCCGCGTAGCCCTGCCCAGTGTTTCCCAAGAGACAGATGTGTGACATCACAAGTGGAAGTGGCCCTGCATTATTTCTCTTCCTTGCTGGCATGGCCAGCCTTGGTGGGGAGGGAGGGAGCCAGGGCCAGCTCCCACTACCCAGCCCTTGTCCCCAATTTCACGTCCCGGGGTCCTCCTGGAGCCCGCGCTCTGGTTCCTCCATCAGTTCATTTAACCTGCACTCCGGATGGGGAGGCAGAGGTGTGCACCCGTGACTGTGGGTCTAGGGGGTCCGCGGCTCCCGCCTCTGAACGGACGTTTCCTAGGCTTTGGCGCAGGACAAGCACAGAGAGGGAGCGAGAGAGAGGGCGGGCTCTTGATTTGTCTCGTGGTAGAACGGGGAGGGGCTGGCTTTCTTCCTTTCTTTCCTTCTTCCATCTTTGACCTCACGCAGTCATTCACTTTTCACTATTGGAAAGTTGCTGCGAGAAAACGAGGCAGAAGCGTGTTCAGACTCCGCTCTCCGTCTCTGCATTCAGAAAAACGGCCCTGGAGAGCAGGAGGCCGCCCGGGGGTTCTGTGTGCTCTGAGTGGGTGGAACCTAGAAAATAAAAGTGGAATTACTGACCACGGTTTTCAGGGCGTTAGTCATCATGATTAAAACAGGAAGTCAGACATATAAATGGAGGAAAGAGCAGTCACGGTCTCACTATCGCCGGGAGATGCCAGCACTTAACGTTAATCAACACTTGATATTAGTAACAGGAGAGGACATCGATGGGGTGGCGACTTACGGAATACGTATTCAGAAAGCTCTATTTCCCCTGTAAGCCAGTAATGATAATTTAAACATTGTAATGGAAAAGAAAACATTTAATCCATAGTAACAACAAAATGCATAAAAATCCATAAAAAATTTTCACAAAAATTCAGGCAGGACCCAATGTGGGATGTATTGATGGCTCCATGAAAGGCATAAAAGATGGCTTGTTCTTGGGTAAAAATTGTACTTTAATTAATTTTAATTTAACACAAAAGACTTACTATTGAAAAATGTCTGTTCTTCACCAATTTTCTATAAGTTCAATGCAGTTCCAAGCAAATTCCTGTGAGCTTTTTCTTTTTTAGAGATTTTATTTTTCTTAAAGATTTTATTTGTGTATTTGAGAGAGAGAGAGAAAGAGAGAGAGCACACAAGTGGGGGGGCAGAGGGAGAAGCAGACTCCCCGCTGAGCAGGGAACCCAATGTGGGACTCCATCCCAGAACCCTGGGACCGTGACCTCAGCTTCAGACAGTTGACTGAATGAGCCACCCAGGCACCATTGGCTTTTTTGTTTTTAACACAGTTATTTTAAGTGTACTAATGTTTTGATGAGGACTTTTGCATCTGTGTTCATGATGGTCTGTAGATCTCCTTTCCTGTGTAGTATTTCTCTGGTTTTGGTATAAGGGTGATACCAGATGCATAGAATGACTTGGGAAGTAGTCTTTCATCTTTTATTTTCTGGAAGAAACTTAGAATTTGTATTATTCCTTCATTGGGTGCATGGTAAAATCATCTAGTCTTGGGGTTTCTTTCTTGGATGGTTTTATTTTTAAGCTACAAACTCTCAAATAAATATAGGACTATTTAGGTTGTCCATTTCTTCTTGAGGGAGTTTTGGGAGTCTGTGTCTTTGAGGAAACTGATTTCACTCACATTGTCAAATTTGCCATTGAATTTTCATAATATTAGTCTGCCCTCCTTTCTCTCTCTTTTTAAAAGATTTTATTTATTTGACAGAGAGAGAGTGAGCATGCACAAGCAGGGGGAGAGGCAGGCAGAGGGAGAGGAAGAAACAGGCTCCCTGCTGAGCAGGGAGGCTGATGAGGGACTCAAGCCCAGGATCCCAAGATCATGACCTGAGCTGAAGGCAGATGCTTAACTGACTGAGCCACCCAGTCTGTTCTACTTTCAATATCTCTGAGATCTATATACTATCCTTTATTTTGGTAACTTTTGTCTTCCTTTTTTTTTTTTTCTTGGTCAGTCTGGGTAAAGGTATATCAATTTTCTCCATCTTTTTACAAAACCAATTTTATGTTTTATTGATTTTTATCTATTGTTTTTCTGTTTTTAATGCAACTCATACTTGTCCTTATTATTATTTGTTTCCTTCCTTTTCCTTGCTTTGGGTTTAATTTGCTCTTTTTTTTCTAGTTTCTTAAGGTGGATGCTTAGATTATTTATTTGAAAACCATCTTTTTTTCTTTTCTTTTTTTTTTTTTTAAAGATTTTATTTATTTATTTGACAGACAGAGATCACAAGTAGGCAGAGAGGCAGGCAGAGAGAGGGGAAGGGAAGCAGGTTCCCTGCCAAGCAGAGAGCCTGATGCAGGGTTCAATCCCAGGACCCCGAGATCATGACCTGAGCCAAAGGCAGAGGCTTTAACCCACTGAGCCACCCAGGCACCCCCCATCTTCTTTTCTAACATAAACATTTAATATCTCTAAACTTCCCTCTAAGCACTGCTTTATAGACATCCTGCAGATTTTGGTCAGTTGTATTTTCATTTTCCTTCCATCCAAAATATTTATAACTTCCCTTGTGATTTACTTTGTGACCCAGGGATTATTTAGAAGTATGTTGTTTAATTCCCAAATATTTAGGGGATTTTGTAAATATCTTTCAGTCATTAATTTGTAGTTTAATTCCATTATGGGCAGAGAACACATTTTGTATGATTTCAATTATTTTAGACTTGTTGAGTTTTGTTATGTGACTCAGAATACGGTCTACGCTGATAGAAGTCTGTGTGCACTTGAGAGGAACCTGCATTCTGCTATTGGACAGGGCGCTCTAGAAATGTTAATTGGGTCAAGCTGGCTGCGCATTGGTTGTGCAGGTCTTCTGTAATTGTGGTGATTTTCGGTCTTCTTGCTTCAGTTATGGTGCAGCATTGACATCTCCCAGTATGATTTTAGAATCTGTCTTTCTGCTCTCACGTCTATCATTTATTTCTTCACCTATTTTCTTTTCCAACTAAAGAACATTTGTTTTTAGCTATGACTTTATCTCAAGGGCATAACTGCGCTGTCACCATGCTCCCACCCCATCCTGAGGAAGGGCTGGTACCGTGAGTGGAATAAAGCCACTATGGGCAGTTTGACTGTTCATGTCAGCGGACAAAGAGCGACTTCCATCTAAATCATCATAAAAATGTTTAATAAAAAAAATGGGGGCAGGAAGGGGGTTATGGGAGTTTCCTATGGAACAAGACCCTCACGTGTCGTCAGACCCATTCAGTCCTGGCCATAGTGTGCCAGACTGGGGACAGGATTCTTGTAGGACAAGACTCCTGGTCTGGTGTGCTATATGCGCCTGTGTTCCAAGCCCACCCTGCCCCCTACCGCCGCCAACTCTTGTTTCCCAGCCCGTTGGGCCTGCTGACAAAGGGGCATGTGGACCTTCTCTCTTACCCAGTCTTTGTTATAAGGCTGGTATGTCTGGGCATCAGTTCAGTGAGCAAGGCTGAGGTCCACCAGATTGCCAATAAGATGGAACAACTGACCGATACCATATGCAATGGAGGGACTCTTGGATTCACATGTTCTCCGCACATTTTACGATCAGTCTTTCACAGAGTCGTAGTCTGCATGAGTCCTACTTCCCACCAGTGAAGTGGTGTGACACAGCACGGCAGACTGTCTCCCTGCACCCACGGCCACCTGCCCTGGCACATGGGCTTGGGCCCTGCAAGGGCCTGCTTCTTCATGCATTTTCCGTCTCTGCCGTTCGGCGTGTACAAATTTAGGATTGTGATGTCTTCTCCATGAATCGGCCTTCCCTGCCATATATTGTTCCTCTTTATCTTTGGCAATTTTCCTTGTTCTGAAAGTGTTTTGTTTGATATTAATATAGCTACTCTAGCTTTCCTTCCTAATATAAACAGCTTTATTGAGCTATGATCTCTATACCATAAAATTCATTTAAACTATACAATTCAGGGTTTGTTTGTTTTTTTTAGTATAGTCACAGGGTGTGAAAACATTGCATAATCAATTTTGTTACACTTTTGTACCCTCAAAAGGAACTCTGTACCCATTAGCAATCAATACCCATTTCCCTTGTTCTCCTCTCTGAGCCCTAAGCAACCACTAATCTGCTTTCTAACTCAATAAATTTACCTATTTTTGACACTTCACAGAAATGAAATCATACGATTTGGGTTTTGTGTGTGTGTGAATGTGTGTGTGTCTGGCTTCCTTCTCTTAGCATAGTATTTTCTTTCTTTTTTTAAATCAGTAATTATTTATTTATTTTTAATTTAATTTAATTTTTTTTCAGTGTTCCAAGAAGTATTTTCTTTTTTTAAAAAGAGATTTTATTTATTTATTTATTTGACAGAGAGAGAGAGACAGCGAGAGGGAACACAAGCAGGGGGAGTGGAGAGGGAGAAGTAGGCTCTCTGCTGAGCAGGGAGCCCTATGTGGGGCTCGATCCCAGGACCCCAGTATCGTGACCTGAGCCAAAGGCAGACCCTTAATAACTGAGCCCCCCCCGGCGCCCCAGCATAGTGTTTTCAAGAGTCATCATGTTGTCCTATGTGTCAGTATTTCATTACTTACTATGGCTGAAGAATATCCCACGGTATGGATATATTTTATTTATCATTTCATCAGTTGGTAGACATTTGGGTTGTTACCTCTTTTTGTTTATTCTGAATAATGCTGCTAGAAAAATTCATGTACAGATTTTTGGATAAACATAGGTTTCATTTCTTTTAGTTATATATCTAGAAATATAAGTGCTGGGTCATATGAGAACCCTGGGTTTAAACTTATGAGTAGCTTTCTTTTATTTTTAAATTTTTTTTAAAGTTCTTTTTTTTTTTTTTCGATTTTCTTTATTCATTTATGAGAGAGAGAGCACAACCAGGGAGGAGGGGCAGAGGGAGAGGGAGAAGCAGTCTCGCCGCTGAGCTGGGGACCCATTGTGGGGCTCCATCCCAGGACCCTGAGATCACGACCTGAGCCAAAGGAAGTCACTTTACTGACTGAGCCACCTGGGTGCCCCTAGTATCTTTCTTTTTAATTAATGTGTTCATGATACATGTTTTTCCATCCTCTAATTTTTAGCCTTTTTATGTCATATTTGAAGTGGATTCTTTGTAGATAGCATATGGTTGGATATTTTAAAAATTCAATCTAAAATCTCTGTCTTTTAATTCATGTTGACCATTTACATTTATTTATTTATTTATTTAAAAATATTTTTTATTTGACAGAGAGAGACACAGTGAGAGAGGGAACACAAGCAGGGGGAGTGGGAGAGGGAGAAGTAGGCTTCCCGCCAAGCAGGGAGCCCAATGTGGGGCTTCATCCCAGGACCCTGAGATCATACCTGAGCCGAAGGCAGACGCTTAAGGACTGAGCAACCCAAGTGCTACTTATATTTTAATGTAATTATTGATATGGGTGAATGTAGGTCTAGAAGTTTATTACTTGTTTTTTGTTTGTTTCTCTGTTTTTTTTTGTTTTTTTTTTTTTGGCTTCTCTATCTTCTTTCCTACCTTTTTCTGGATTATTTGAATATTTCTTTTAGTATACCATGTTAATTTGCTTATGGGCTTTGAGTATATTTCTTTGTATCATTTTTAAGTGGTTGCTCCAGGGATTGCAAAATACATACCTACATAGGGTTTTATCCCACCTGCCTATGGTTAATAGTTAACCACTTCAGGTAAAAGGTAGAAAACTTATCATCACAGGTGTCCCTGCCCTTCCCCATGCTTTGTGCTGAACTTGTCAGAAGTACTTTGTCTACATACATTGAAAACCTCCTCAGAAAATGTTACAGCTTTTCCTTTCAACTCTCATTCATAGAACTGAAGAAGAATTCTTCCTGGATTCATCATTTCTGTTGTTCTTCCTTTATTCCCGAAGTTCCAGGTTTCCTGTCATTTTCCTGTCACGTGAATATCTTTCTTAGCATGCCTTTTACAGAAGGTTTACTGGCAGTGAATTCTAGTTTTATTTCATTTAATTATGTCTTTACTTCGTTTTTATTTCTGAAGAGTGTTTCTACTCTAGAATTACAGGTTAATGGTACTTTTCTTTGAGCACTTAAAAAATGTCGTTCCACTGTTTCCCTGTATCTAATGTTTCTGATGAGAAATCTCCACGCTTTTAGATCATGGTTCCCTTATATGTAATATATGCCTTTTCTCTGGTTTTGGTTCCAGGATTTGGGCTTCTCCATAGTAAGATCTGGAAATAAGGAGGGAAAAAAACTCAGGAAGCTCATCCCCCTATCGGTTGTTCTTCGAAATTTTAATTCCACCCCCCAGTCCACCTGCTGTTACCGACTTGTTGGGGTGCCCATATAGTTGCTTCAGGCGTCTGTTCAGGGTTTGCTTGTGCTGAGAGGGAGGAAGGGTGGGGTTTGTCCTGGCCTGGGGTCCCAGGAAATGTGTGAATGTCCAACCTGTGTGCGTAAGGAGGCAGGAGTAGAGAGGGAAAAGTTAAGAATGTAGAAATGATCTCACATATCAAATGAGGACTGTCAGATGAAGCATTTGAAGTCTGTGGGGGAAAGTCAGATTTTGAGACAACTGGCTGGGCATTGAGGGTAAAAAGTGGGATCCACACCCAACTTCTTTTTTTTTTTAAAGATTTTATTTATTTATTTGACAGAGAGAGAGATCACAAGTAGGCAGAGGCAGGCAGAGAGAGAGAAGAGGAAGCAGGCTCTCCGCAGAGCAGAGAGCCCGATGTGGGGCTCGATCCCAGGACCCTGGGATCATGACCTGAGCCGAAAGCAGAGGCTTTAACCCACTGAGCCACCCAGGCGCCCCTACACCCAACTTCTTATATCAAAGGAAGTTTAGAAGAGAACGAAATATTTACATGTGAAACACAGATGACAACTGGAGGAGAATTGGGGTGAATGTTTTGTAATCTTGGGGTGATGGAATCTTTTATGACCATGACACGAAGTTGGGAAACACTAACTAAAAGCTTCATAGATCTGATTCCCTGAGAATCAAAAAGCTCTATACAGAAGAGCAAAACAAAATGCCATGAGCAAAGTTAAAACGACAAGCCGAGAAAGCATGTTTGCAATACGTGACAAAGAATAAAGGTCTATTTTTAAAAACCTACAAATTAATAAAGAGCACGGTCAAAGTGAGCACAAGAAATGAACAAGGAATTCAAATAAGAAAACACAAAATTGACTGTAACGATAGTTTGTGAAAAAACGATATATTTTGCCGACCTCATTGCTGCTCAGGGAGAGGCAAGTGACATTACCGAGATGCCTTCTGTTTGCCGGGCTGTCACACAGCCACGGCCTGTGTTGGCCAGGGCATGGGATAACGGGAACTTTCATGCATCATCAGCGGGAGCATAAAATGTCCATAACCCCTCTGGAGGGCAGTTTGGGAAAATGTTCAAAAACTTCAAGTGTGTGTTTTCTTCCACACAGTAATCAAGATCTAGAAACTTCTTTTGGGAGGTACCCAGACATGTTCACAAAGTCGAATGGGCAAGGATGACCACTGCAACATTGTTTATTGTAGGGAAGAATTGGAAGCAACTGAAATTGTTTGATATGGGGGTGCTGGTTAAATAAACTATGGTTTACCCACACCCTGGGATATCCATGCACCTTTGAAAAGTAAACTACAGCTAACTGTACTCTTTATCAGCAAGTAATTGCCACATATTTTGCTGAGTAAGAAAAGAATGAACATAATTATTTTATTTATGTAAATGTAATCCTGTCCATCCATTTAACAATCCATCCATCTATCCAACCATCCATCCATCCATCCATCCAACCATACATCCATCCATCATCCATCCATCCAATCATCCATCCATCCAACCAGCCATCCATTCATCCATCCATCCAACCATCCATCCATCCATCCATCCATCCTTCTACATCCCTCAGAATAGCAAAGGGTTTGGAAAAATGTTAACCAAATGTTGGTGGTGTTTATATTGGGTGGTGGAATTTTGGGGAAGTTTTTCTCCTTAGGTTTTTCTACATTGTGGAAATTTCCTGTAACTCCCTTTTATCTGTATAAAAAGTAAAATCAAATTTAAAAGGGGGCTACACTAACATAAGTCAGTGGTAGAGAGCAGGGAAACAAAGGAATAAGTAAATTCAAACAATTTAGAGAATTACATGGAAATTCATCTTTATGTCCTCTTTCAACTCCTCAAAATTTTTTTGTTAAGTTTTTTAATTCTTTAAGTAATCTCTACATTTGATGTGGGGCTCAAACTCACCATCCCAAAATCAAGAGTCTAACGTTCCACCAACGGTGGCAGCAAGGAGCCCCTCCCCAAATTTTATTTACTTTTTTTTTTTTAACAGAAAATGCTAACTTTTAATTCTCCCACAGAAGGCAAAATATATTTACATCTGATTTTTTTTTTTTAAAAATGAGTTCAGGGAAATAACAACTTCATTTCCCCCCCATCCTGCTTTCCTTGGTTAGCTGCTGACTCAACACGTCAGAATTGGAGAGTTTTCATTTTCATAATGTTAATGTTTATCATTGAAAGAGTACAGCTAATCTATTTTCTCCTATTGCTGAATATGTCTTTAAACTTTTTTCTTGTGGTAAAATACACACCACATGCAATGTCCCATTTAAAATGTCCCCTTTTTAGCCATTTTGAAGGGTTCAGCTCAGTGGCATTCGACACACATTGCCGTGCAGCCGTCCCCACCTTCCAGTCTCTGGAACTTTCTCCTCTTCCCAAACCGAGGCTCTGGTCCCATGAAACAACGGCTGCCCTCCCCTCCCCCAGCCCTCGTAGCTTCCATCTGCTTTCTGAGTCTGTGGATTTGCCTACTGTGTGTTCCGCGTTCACATGGACCGGGACAGCCCTTGTCCTCTGTGTCTGGTTTCTTTCTAGCTCAAGCACTGCAGCACGAATCACGATCGCTTCTTTTTTAAGGCTGAATAATTTTCCACCGAATGGGTGGACCACCTTTTGTTTGTCTGTCCACGGACATTTGCATAATTTCTGCTTTTGGCTGTTGCGAGCGGTGCTGCTGTGAGCACGCGTGTACAGGTGTCAGGGCCAATTTTTAAAAGGCATAAACCCATGAAAGATGCAGTGTATGGGGGGGAGCAGAGAGCGAGGGGCAGGTCCCAAGCTCCCCTTTTCCATTCTAAGTGGAGGACGGACTCAGGCACGCGCACCTACAAATAGCTATCTGAGATGCTGGCAGGGAAAATAACTTTAATAACAATTAAAATAAGCAAAGGCCTGATGGCAGAGCTCAACTTCTGTAATCAAAGAGTTTTGGTTCATTTCCAACGTAAGAAAAATGATAACCCGCTCGTCAAGATCTTGGAAACTTGAGTGGAGCATTTTACCTTTTCCCGACCCACAGTCACCCCTGCTGAGTCGTGTGACTCAGAGGGAAGCACATTCTCCCGGGTCACGCTCAGCCTATCCCGGGATGTGCAGGAAGGAGCTTAGTTCCTTGCTGGAGCCCCAGTCCATGTCAGCGAGGTCAGCATCTTTAGAGCAAGATTTTTTGAGAAGTAACAAAGAGTGTCACATGTTTTTACCAAAAACAAGTATAGAGTGGATTTCAAAACATGACCCTGGAGATTTCCCCACCAACACTATTCAGTCGCCCCCCTCCGACGTACACTTCCAGGAGCAAGCCCTGGAGGTCTTCTGGGAGGTGGTGTGCTCAGCTGGTCTTTGCATTCTTGATGACAGGCTTGGGAATTATAATAACAGCTTTACTGAAAGGGGAATTTGCAACCTGGCATTCTTGACATGGTGAACGCTGAATTGTAAGTGGATTAAAATTTTCCAAGAAGGGGTACACACAGGATATAAAGTGAAGGGGGACGCCAAGAGAGCATGAAATATGACAGTGTTGACGGTTAGTAGGGCCAGATGGGTGGACAAGAAGTGACTTCTAGTGACCACGTCCTTAGCTCCTCTTTCAGAATGGTTACAAGTACCCCTCAGTTTCTCCTGGTGTTGAGAGGACCCCGGACCGCCCAGTCCCCTGCAGGGCTGACTTTCGGGGCGGGTGGAGGGCCTGTGTGCTGCTGTTTTCAACTTCTGCCTAGAGCACAGCCCTCTGCTGCCCTCTCTGCTCCCAGACCGACTGCATGGTGGGATGAAGCTGTGTAGCGCGGGCTCCTTCCAGGGGATTGATCGCAGGGATCTTGGGTGGGATTTTTATAAAGATAACCGTGACTTGGAGAAGGCACTCATAAAAACTGATCACGGTCATAACCCTTCTTCTCTCATACGATATCCTTGGATATCCTGCGGAAGGAGACCGAGATCCCCAGGTGTCCCTAACAACTGCGTGACCACTCATGTGGAAGATTCTGGTTTCTGGGCTTATCAGAGCCAGTTCCTAGGGCCATATGTTGGGAGGGGAATGAGAGGTCTCCCAGGACCCCAAAATACTTCCCTAAGTCTCTCTGCCTGAGGTCTCATCCCCATTCGAAGCTTTTGTTTGGTTCAGGGCATCCAGCCTCTGCTGAAAAGGTTGCTTTTCAACCAAAGGTTGACTTTGTGGTTGCTTGGGAGGGCAGCCCAGACCGCAGGACACGGGCTTCGGGCTCTGACGACCCTGACGCCCGTCCCTGCCCCGTGCCCTTCCTGTCTGACGCTGACCGTTCCTCCAAGGCTCGGCGCAGCGGGGAGGGTCGGGCAAGGCAGGGCTGACAAGGCACCGCTGGAAAGCAACGTGACCCTCACGCCAAACTTAACATTTTCTAGAAGCTACATTAAAGAAGTCAAAAGAAGGAGGTGAAGGTAACTTTAATAATATTTTCCATATCAGCCAGTTGATCGATGTAATCAATAGAAACGGTATTGATGAGATCGCTCACGTTCTTTTTTCTCGAACGAAGCCTCCAAACCCTGGTGTATTTCACCCGGACAGAGCGGCTCCATTCACGGCAGCCGCATCTGCAGGGCTCAGGGGCCCCATGGGGCTGGTGGGCGCCCTGCTGCAGCTGCAGGGAGCGTCCAGGAACGGGTGCTGGGGGGCTCCGTCCGCTGCTTCCTCTCTCTGTGACTCTTCGGGGCCAGGGGTCACACACTAGCCCACTCCTGATGGCACGGAGGCTGTGCCAGCTTCCTTCTGCTGTGCCCCTGGCTGCCACAGAGGGCTGGCTTCCCGCCAGAGCCATTTGTCATCTCCCAGTTCTGTAGGTCAGACGTCCATGTGGACACAGCCGGGTCCTCTGCTCAGGACCTCCTAGGCTGTCCTGTAGGGACTGGCTGGGTTATGTTCTCCTCCTGAGGCTCGACTGGGGAGACTCTGCCTCCAGGCTCACTCGGGCTCCCAGCAGAATTCAGGTCCTTGAAGACGTGGGACGGAGGTTCTCCGTTTCCTCGCTGGATGTCCTCTGGGGACCGTCTTCGCTCCTGGAGGCCGCCCACATTCCAGCTCCCGCTTCGCCTGTGGGCCCGCAGGCTCTCACTCCGACTTCCCCTTCTGCTATCAGCTTGTAAGGGGCTCATGTGATAAGATTCAAATCTTGCCTTGATTCACTCAAAGTCAACCAATTAGTAATCTTAATTACAAAATCCCTTTGGTCATGTAACAGGTATGATCAGGGCATGACATCCCGTGGCCTGCACAGCCCCGGGGATTAGGGCAGGAGGCCCCGGGGGCCGTTTTCAGGGGCGTCCACCTCGTTACTACCAGTCGAGCGGGATGGACACACGAGGCTCCGTCAGCACGTGGCCTGGACGTCCCGGCAAGGTTGGTGGTGCAGGGGGAGGCCGTGGCTCTGTAGAGAGCACCCGTCGGTCAGATCTAGGGCTGATTCGGGGAGCTCTCTCTGTTTCTCCAAACTAATAATCTTCCCAAGCATTCGACCAAGGGCAACTGGTCTCCTGTTCTCCCAACCACGTCTACAGACCAGGGGACACCGTCGACTGATGCTAACTCTTTTGGTCTTTTGGGTTTCTGAGGTCGAACGCAGCGCTGATTTTAGGGCAAGATTCTCTGGAACGGTTTGGAAGCAAAGGTGATGTTCGTGGAAAGATTGGTCATCACAGTCCTGCTTCCTGCAGTCGGGGTCTGAGCAGATCCTGTGTTGGGGGACCCGCAGGGACAGGAAAGCCTGTCTCCTGAGATACATGTGCTGTGCTGCTGTCCTGCCCTTTACAAGCAAGTTAAGGGGAAGGTGTGTCACAGAATTGTCGTGTGTTCCTTTATGCCTATAAAAAGGCGTTGTTCGAGGCTTCACATCCGTGGCTTGGCCCTAAAGCGAGGCGCTGCAGTCCTGCCTGAACGTCCTGGGCACGAGGCCTCCAGATACGACCACATCTGGGGTAGAATGTAGGCATTTGCCAGAATGGGCTCGCGGGACAGGTGGCCCCTCCCCGGCCAGTGGCTATTCTCAAGGCCTTCCGATACGTGGGGGTTGTTAAGTTAGTAGGGTTACCTGATGGAGACCAATATCAATTCATAGAATTTCTCCTTGTTCCTCACCTGGGGCCCATGGGGTCCACAGAGCAATGGCCACCTCCATAGGATTGGCTTCTTTGTCAACCCTATACCTTCTATTCTATGCCTTTCATAACCATGAATCCTGAAGAGGCCTGTCAGGCCTCACCAGATTGCTAAAGGAGTCTGTTCAAGGGTCCTGGGGCTGCCCAGATGGCCCAAACCTGGGTGGCTGAAAGCAACAGGAATGTGTTCTTTCCCACCTTCTGGAGGCCAGAAGTCTGAAATCAAAGTTCCGCAGGTTTTGGAGGAGAGCCCCCTCTGTGCTTGTCTCCCAGCCTCTGGTGGCTGCTGGAGACCCTGCATGTTCCTTGCTCAGGCTGCATCCCTCGGACCTCTGCCCGGGGCACCCGTGTCCTCTGTTCTGACAAAGACACCTTCAGTCCTGGATAATCTCATCTTGAGATCCATAATTTAGTTATAGCCGCAAAGACCCCTTTTCCAAAGAAGGCCACCTTCCCTGGGCCTGGGTCTTAGGGCATGGAGGTATCTCTTCGGGGCGGGGGGGAATCCACCACTGATCCCACCGTGGAGTCCCTGATACAAAATAAACTTAAGAATCTTCGGGATCTTCCTAGAGGATGACTGATCTCTCCTACTAGAACTTCACCTTTTCATGATTTTTGCTGCTGTAACATGTTTGCATTCCTGACTTGCAAACCAAAAATCATGATGCTTCCCCGTACCCCCGCCTCCTTAAACAGCCTCTGAACGGGATCGAGTTATAGCAGGGACGGACAAGGGCGCCTTTCCCCTTGTTTTATGCTCACAAACAGTTTAATCAGGAAACCACCGGATGGAGACGACTTGACATCTCTCCCACATACACTTGACGGCGGGACACTCCATAAATGCTTTTGTGCCAGAAGGAAACTCCCTCCATGCCTGGGATGGTGCCTCTCAGCTTTGGGCTCGGTCTCAAGTTTGACACCCACATCCCCGCCCCCTGCCACTTCCCCCGAGACACTGGAAACCACTGCGGGGTCAGGGCTGGCTGGGCCCCCTGTCCTTCACAAACCACTTTCTCCCACATGACTCCGTGGGGCCGCCGTGATGGCTCTCCTCCCGCTCACATGGCCCATCACCCCGCTCTTCTGCTCTCAGCTGAAATGTCACCTCCTCCGAGCTGCCCGGCCACCCTTTCTGTCCCGAGGTGCCTCGCATTTTCTCTTCTCTTTTTCCTCCTTTGTCCTCTGACCATGTTTGCATGGCAAGGAGACAGGCGACCTCCACGCCTTTGAATGACATAATTTTTAAATTTCCTCCAGTCAAAACCAGAAGAGAGAAGTGGAAAACGCTGGGTGAAAACCGTGTCATTCGTTCGCTGAGGACACACGCACGGTGACATTTGGGTGATTTCAGCTTGGACGTTCAGTGAGAATTATTCCAAAATCGCACGGCGCCAAACGTTGACCCTGACCTTGAGCCGCAGCCGTGTCCATCCCCCGGGCCCCCCGCAGCTGTGCTGTGCCGGTTTCGGCTCATGTCCTCTTCTTTGACTCAGAGCTCCCAGGCTGTCAGACCCATTTTAAAGTATACAGTGCAGTGGATTTTAGGGTGCTCCCAAGGGGGGCCCAAGTGACTTTTGGGGTGCTTGGCTGTTGCAGAAGCAAACGTTTCAAAAAAATTCCTTCCCCAGCACGGGATTTGTGTTTTCTGCCTGGAGCCGGGTTCGGGGATGAGTGAGAGGGATGGGACGGGGGCAGAGGCGCTGCCCCACGGGACGGCGGGGGAAGCTGTGAGCCAGGGAAAGGAGAACTGGCTCTCTGGAAACCCCCAGGTTCATGGTCAGGGAGACCAACCACCCACGGAAAACTTTTCTGAATGACACAATGAATTCTTCTATCCTGTCGCCAACCTGAGACGAAGATACCCACGAGCCCGCCACACGCCGTCTTCCCCGGGGCCAGCCACAACCTAGCGCGTCACGTCCCAGCACGTCCCTCGGGCTCTGGCGCAGACGGCCCGTCTCCGCGCAGCTCCCCTACTTCCCGCCACGTCCCTTCCTCTCCCGCCAGCAACCTGGATGCTAGTTCTCTGGGACCCGCACTGTCTGTCCCCAGGCACGCTCAACAGGCCTGCGACCAGCCTGCTTCTTAGACGCTCGAGGCAACACACAGTCTAAGAGAGGAAGCCAGGCTTTCTGCCTCCCCAGGGACCCCTGGCCCCATTCTTCTCCCACACGGGTCTTTCCTCCCTCTACCTGCAGTAAGCCTTTCTCGACCTTTAAGGCCTATTTCAAATGTGGCTTCCTACACGAAGTCTTTGATGGTTCCGTTGGGGTCCATTTGATGCAGCAGGTAAGGCCTCCTTCCTTCCCTTCAGAGAACTGGGTTTTCTTCTCCTCCCGTTTGCTGGCTGGCCGATCCTGTGCTCCTCGCTGCCTCTAGGTTTCTGCACGTGGCCCACGGGGGTGCTGGGGCTCAGCCTGCCTCCTTTCCCTGCCAGACCCCCGAGGAACTCTAGCAAGCCGTCCGAGAGAAGGAACTTCATGGACTTGACCAGAGCGTGCCGCACGTGTGCGTTGCTGTCTTTCCCCTGGACGCCAGCGTGCTGGTCCCGCCTGGGTCCTCACCACGTACACGGTTTGCTTTGAATTATAGTGGTCGTGCACCTGTCCAGTCGTCCCCTCCAGGGAGGCCCCAGGCATCCCGAGAGAGGAGATTATGGTCATCCTTTGTTCCTCTGGATCATTTAGTCTATCCTGCGTGTGTGCATTTTCTAAGCACATTAGAAAGTCAGTCTGGGATCAAGGAACGATGTAGAATGCCCTCCTGTCCTAGCTGGGCCGTGTCTGTGTTCCCGGGTAGCACGAGGGTTCTGGCCTGACTCTTCCTTGCACCTGGTTCCCATCTCTGGATCTCTCCTTGTGATTTCTGCTTCTAGTGTAAGCATTCTGGCTGCTGGCTCTCACTCCCAGAGGCCTCCTTGGGCACATGTCACTTTGCACACATGCAGGGCAGTTTTGGGGCTGATCCTGTGGCTTCCTGACTTTCTGTCTCTACCTGGGTTGCCACCATGTCCCCTCAGTCCCAGCTGTTCTGTGACAGGACTGGGCATTGGGCAGGGCACGCCCTCCGTCCGTATCACTAGGCAATGCCGTCTTGGCTCTTCTCTGTGATGTTGTGCTTCCCATCCATGAACATGGTATGGTCTCTACTCCGTCGTGTTCACTTCCAGTAACGGGGCACTTTCTGGTACATAGATGGTCCCCTCTCGCTGTGTCCTCACATGGTGGAGGGGCAAGGGGTCTCTCTGGAGCCTTTCATGGGGCACAAACCCCATTCACAGAGGTTCTGTCCTTGTGACCAAACCACCCCCAAAGGGATCAGCCTTCAACATATGAATATTGGGGGACAGGCATTCATGGAAGTTCGTGTGCTAAGGCAGTAAATTACCCAAACTGAGCCACAAATGAGCAGGTGAACACAAAAGGACAGTCCGTAGGGGAAGGAAGTCTGGCATCCTTTGCTCTAGAGGGTGACCTGCCTGTTCACCACAGGGGGGTGGGGGAAGGGGGGTGGTGCCTCAGCAGCGCTCCGTCTCTCTAGAGTCCTGCCTCCTGGGATGACACAGGTTTTCCATTTACTCACACCTGAGAAACAGTCCCTGGAAATTATTCTACGAGGCGATAGTTCCAAATATGCTCGGGGGCCCTGAGAGCAGCCCCAAGGCTTGGAGGCGAGTGGAAGGGGGTGTGCACAGCTCCCGAGGCTTGCTGTGAACTTGGGTCACCCGCACACACACACGGCCTTCGCGCTCACTCCTGGAGGGAAGCAGGGGGCTTGCAAGCGATGACACATCTGTCTGCAGGAGTGGGTGACGGCTGCGGACAAAGAGCTCGAGCAAGGAGAAGGCTATCGGGGAGGCAGTGACTAACTCGTAAAGAAATTTCAGCCCTCTGTGTCCTCTTCCAAGTGCCTCCCCACCAGGTTCCCGGTTGGCCTGTGTTGGAGCACTAGCCCCACTCTGCCTGGGGACATGCAGGCTGGAGATCAGGAAGAAACTGGAGCGCCCAGTTAATTCAACCCTTTACACTTCTAGGAGGGGAGACAGAGCTGTGAATCCCACCCCCAACCCCTGCCCCAGCCGCACCTGTGTCCTTGAGCAAAGCAACACAGGAGAGTGAAGAGCCTTCTGCCTCCCTGAGCCTCACTGTCCCCATCTGCCAAATGGGCCAATCAAACCTGTCCCCCTGCGTTGTTTGGAGAACCACGTCAGAAGGGCTGAGAGCAAGTGCTTGGTAAAAGAGAAAGCAAATTGCAGATTGAATTTGCCACTGCCCTTCTCACTCAGGTCCGGGCACTGTCCAGCCCTTCCTCTTCGTTTTCGGGGTGGAGTTCCACAAGGCAGCAGTGGCTGGAGGGGTCCCCGCTCTGCGCCCTGGCCTTGGGAACCAGCCGTGCGTCATCTCTTCTTTGTGTCCCTCCTTTGCCGCCAGTTATGTGGCACATTGTAGACAATCACGTGATTGCAGCAAAACGGATGATGACCGGGTGTGGATTCGACTGCCTCCGTTCACGAAGTACTCACGGAACACCCGTTAGGGACGATGAAATTGAACTGGAATCACGATCTTTTTTAGTACTTATTTAAGTAAGCTCTACTCTCAGTGTGGGACTTGAACTCATGACCCTGAGATCAAGAGTCTTATGCTCTCCCAACTGAAGCCAGCCAGGCGCCCCCCGGAATCACCATCTGAAACTCTCAAGTGACCCGGCGCGTTTGGGATTAAGCAGTGCTCTCCTGATGGGAGATGGGGAGGGAGGAGGACTTCCCCCCAAACCTGCCGCGGCCCAGCATGCACCTGTTCCGTCCCCGGTCCCCGGGGAGAGGCAGCTCCCCAGCTCAGCCGTGAGCATGGTAGGGCACAGCCCATCCTACAGGATGTGAAGTCTTCTGCCCCATCCCTTAGGACCGGGGCGAGCACGGGGTTTGGACGCGCTGTTTGAAAAGTCTCTGAACCCTCAGAGCCGTGGCTCCATTTAGAGGCCAGCAGCCGCGGTTGTGCTGTTCCCCCCCGTGCGCGTGTCCGAGAACTGTCGTTGCAGGTCGGCAAAGGGAGCTGGCGCTCGGGGTGGAGGCGCTCGGTCCGGGTTACTCGGCGGTGCTGCTTGGGTGCACGGGCCGGGCCTCACCCCCAGTGTCCCACGTGCCCCGTGGTCCTTACGCGGATCACAATTCAAGGACATTCATCTTCGGCACACGTCAGGATCGATAGTTTCGGGAAACCAGGATTTCCTAGCCATAGCCCCAAATGTTAAGATACTTTCATCCTGTGTTTAGAACCTTCTTACTCCAAAAAACAGTTGTTTTTCAGGACCGTTTTAAGCTCTTTCACTAGTAAGCAGTTCAAGTATAAAGTATATAAAGTTTATATATAAGGGCAAAAAAATTATCAAATTGCTTAGTATGATTTTTTTAAAAAGATTTTATTTATTTGACAGAGAGAGACCCAGCGAGAGAGGGAGCACAAGCAGGGGGAGTGGGAGAGGGAGAAGCAGGCTCCCCACTGAGCAGGGGGTCCTGGATCCCAGGACCCCGCGAACATGACCCGAGCAGAAGGCAGACGCCCAGCGACTGAGCCCCCCAGGCGCCCCCAACTTACTGCGGTTCTTTACGTTCAGGTTTTGCGTGCTTTGCTTCCCACCCCTCCTCTGGAGGACGGTTATGGATTAGGTACAGGGAACATTTTGCCAGGGTTGAATGAACATCCAAGCAGGGAATGAATGATGCGTTTAGAAGTAATGAGCTGTAGGGCGTCAAACCCACAGAGACCTCAGATTTTCATTCACCGTCCTTTCAGGATAAAGACATAAATTGGGGTCAATGTTAGTGATGTAGCTTTTGGCATATCGGTGAGATGGGTGGGGTCATCTTGGGGGCCAAACGGTGGTTTTATGAAAGCACGGGGACGGGACCCGGGATTTTGAGGACCAACTGCTTGAATACTAGGGGCACGGGGAGATGAAGATAAGGGAAGTCCCGAGGGTTTCATACTCTAGAAGAGACTCACTGGAGGCGGGAGGCTGGCTGCTGCCGAGCGGCGGGGCCTTTCCATGTAGCAGAGCCCGAACGTCAAGACTGCAGGAGCTTCCGGAGGGACTGGATTCTTAGGCTCAAGTAGCTGCTGCCGGCTGCGGGCTGTGAGGACGTTTAGTTTTGTCTACACTTCCTTCTGCCTTTGTTTCCCACCTGGTTAGTAGCTAACAGATAATCCCCTAAACCCACCTTGAGCAAACAGAGGGATCGGGTCAGTTATAAGCCAAACCCGGGGAAGGACGTGGGGTCAAAGTTCACGTCTCCCTCACAGTCTGCAGTCTTCTCCCATTTCTGGGTATTTCCCTCCCCAAGGCCCTCGAGTCAGCCCTGACCTGCGCCCTCGACGAGAAACCCCCTTTGTTGGAAGACAGCCTCTTAGGTGAGGAAGCCGCCCGCCTGTGCCCCACATGCACGCTCGTGCACACACAGGGCACGAACACACGCGGGCACGCGCCCCCGGGGTCTTGAACTAGCCGACAGCCCGCGGCCGTCCGTTCGGTGTTGCGTCAACTAATGAATGAATCTGTCCCTTATCTGGCGGGATCAACTGCCAACTTCCCCGCCCTGGTTGGCTTTCTCAGACGGGCCCCTTGCTTCCTGCACCTGCGGCCCCGCCTTCCTTCTGACCCCGCCGAGGGCCCATGGGGCTTGAGCAACGTTGCTGTCCCTGTGCCTGTCCCCAGCGGGTCAGCTGTCCACTGCCACTGTTTTCATTTTTCACACAAACCCTAACTACAGCAGGATGGGCCTTCCGTAGGTACGTGCCCGTGGACATCCCCCCAGGTCCAGATGCAGAACCTTCCAGCTCCAGGAAGGCTCCCAGGGGACCCACCCCTGTCGTTCCCGCTCAGACCCCTCCCCCGGCTCCCAGAGGTAACTCGGTTCCCACGTCTGTCGCCTTAGTTCTGCCTGCTCTTGACAACGAAGTTCCTTGGGCCTGTGTTTTGCCGGGTGTGCTCTCTGCCCTCATTTCTCTTGGGGACGTATTTAGGACATATTCAGGATGTATTTAGGAGTATCTGGGCATGGTGTAGGCATGGGTATAACCGATGTTTCCCAGAGTGACTACCTGTTTGCGCTCCTGCTGGCCGTGTGGGAACCTCCTCGTCGTCCGCACGGCTCCGGACGTTTGCTGCCGTCCGTCTTCTCATTCCAGCCAGGCTGGCGGGTAGGTACCGGTATCTTACTGGGTTTTGTTTCTTTTTTTTTGAGATTTTATTATTTATTTGAGAGATGAGGAGAGAGTGGGAATGAATGGGGGGGGTGGGGAAGTGCAGTGGGAGAATCAGGCTCCCGGTGCGCAAGGAGCCCGAAGCGGGGCTCCGTCCCAGGATGCTGGGATCACGACCTGAGCTGAAGGCAGACGCTTAACCGACTGAGCCCCCCAGGCGTCCCTTATTGTGGTTTTCAGTTTTCGTTCCCATGATTTGGATCCCCCGATCCTGCACTTCCTGGCCATTGGGTTAGTGCAGTGGTTGCATCTTTCGGTACGCACAAGCATGGAAACTCAGAGCGTGAACATGACCTCATATGTTAAGGGGACTTACCTTCGATAGTCTTAGAAGGACTGATTCAAACGCGGCGTCGCTCTGACGCCCACAGAAACCACTTCAGGGACATTAAGGATCTCCCTCAAAGCCCAGCAGCTCTGTGCACGGATGTCACGTTTCTTTGACCCAAGGCTGAGCACTCGCCCAGCTCAGGGACATGGGACAATGGGGCACATAAAGAGCCCTAGAGACCAGTCGGAGCAGTGCGTGGTCCCGGTGCCCGCCACCCACCGGAGTAGAGCAGTGCCCGGTGCCCGCCGGGCGGGTCCTGGAGCCCCCACCTGCATGGGCGGTGTAGACGGCACTTCTGTGGCTGCCGTTGCTCCCACCACATTTCTCCAAAAATGGCCCATGATATCTGGCGGCACAGTCCGCGGCCCCGGCTGGGGGTGGAGACACAATCTGCCTTTCTCTCTCTGGGGCATTGCTCTTTAGAGGCTGCTGTAAGTCATTTCTTGAAAGCAGGTGTGGTGAGCAGCACCCAGCGTGCGCTCTTCACGCCGCCTGGCAATGAGCGCAAACGGCTGGCTTTAGTGCCGCGCGGCACATCTCGCTTTTCTGGCGTGGTTGCTGCTTTCTCGTCCGGTTTAAGGGATCTGTGCCTGCCCCCCTCACTGCTGTCTTGATGGTGAGGTTAGTTTTTGGCCGACGTCCTGGTGTGCCTGCGCTGCGTTTCTGACCCATGGCCTGCCCCGCCCCTGCGTGGGGCCCATTCTCCAGAGCCTTCCTTATCCAGCCGCCCACAGAGTGCTCCGAGGAGGGCAGGTCTCTGCCTGGGGCCTGTCCTCCGCTTGCTTATCTGGGGCTCCTTGGTGGCCCACCCACAGCTGCACTGTTGGTTTTGCCAGGAGCCGACCTTCTCTGATTTGGCTGCCCTCGGGGGAGAGCAGTCTCGCGTGGACGTGGTCTCAAGCAGAAAATTCCATTTAGAGTCAGTAGGACATCTTGGAGGGGACCAATTCTCTTCTAGTTGTCATGCATTGGTCTCGTGGAAATATGCAATGGGGGAAAAATGCCAAACGGTACCTTTTTCCTCCGCCCAGAGCTGTCCTCGGAGGGGCCCTGGAGTCAAGTGTGGGAGGACGGAGAAACGGGAGGAGCCCGTCAGGGTCCCTTGGCCGCTGGTGCCACTGGCCCTCCCGGGAAGCCGGCATCCCACCTGCCCTCGCTCCCACTGTCCTGTGAACTCGGGGCCCCTGGGACACCGGGGAAAATGCAGCGCAGCCTAGCTAACAAGTAGACGCAGGTGGCTAATGGCACGTGGATGCAGCTGCAGGCTCCCTTGGAACACGAGTGGCAGCTTCTGTGCGTCAGTAAACCCCTCAGACCTAGGAGCCGACACAGAAGGGAGTCAGCGCAGCAGGGCTGAGACCGTGGTCCCCAGAAAGGCCTGCTGGCCAGGCCAGCCCTGAGCTGGCATCTGGGAACTTGGATGGGGGTCCTCCCCCACCCAGCACTGATAAGAGTGGCTCCTGGGGCTGACATTATGCAAACAGTGTGGTTGACGAAGAACACCTGCTTTCTTCCCGGGATGGGTCTGGGACTGGGCCAGGCAGAGGAGGGAGCGCACATGACCGTTCTCGGGAAAACCCTAGTGCTCCATCCCTGGCGGCTTCCGAGGTGGGCAGCACTTCACCGGGTGTCACAACGTGTTGCTGGGCAATTGAGTGTGTCCTGTGTGAGCCCCGGGAGGGGGCCCTGGACGCCAGCACCCGCTCCCCTGGATGTTGCTGGCGTGCCCGTCTCTTTGCTGCTTGTGCTTTGGGTCCTCTCCTATTACTCCATCACGGCCGTGAGTCTGGCTCTCCGGTGAGTCCGTGAGTCCTTCTAGTGAATTACTGAAACCGGGCGTGTTTTTGGAGAACCTCAAGTAAGAGGAGTATAAACCAGAGCGTACTTCCTGGGCGCAGAGGTGAACAGACGTCCTTCCAGCCTCCTCCCCTGCTGCCTCCCCCCGGGATCACCTCTCGTGGTGAACTCACATGGGTCTATTTAAGGCACCCCTGATTCGGGGCTGTGCTAAACAGGGGTGCCAAGCCATAATAAGATTTTATGCTTTATCTTAAGGAGAACTCAGTGAAATCGTTCATAAACGTGTACTTCAGGTCCCAAATGACGTTATAAGGTTTCAATGTGGCTGGAGTCGTCTGTGTGCTAAAAACGACGGTCAGAGGTTGGAGTAAGAAAAAAGAATAGGCTTGAGTTGGAACTTAGGGATGGCGTGGCAGGCAGAATAATGACCCCGGAGACACCCGTGTCCTGATCTGTGGCTCCTGGGAACATGTCACTTACCGGCGAAGGGAAATCATGGCCGCAGATGGGCTTGAACTTACTAAGCAGCTGGCCGTAGGCAGGGAGAGTGTTCTGGACCATGCGGGTGGGAGATGCGTGCACACCCTGTGTAATCACGGGGTGCTTAAATGTTTGGTGGCTTGTAAAGAGCATACGTTTGCCTCTCGCCGCTCTGGAGGCCGGGGAGTCCACAACGAAGGGGTTGGCAGATTCTGTGTCTGGTGAGGCGCCCTCATGGCCAGACCTCCAGAGGGCTTCACCTCCTAATGCCGCCCCCGCGGGGTTAAGATTTCGACATACGAATTTTGGGTGGCACCTATGGCCAGGGACGCAGAAGAGAATGGCAAAGTGATGTGATGTGGAAATGGGCCATCGGGGCTTTTAAGACACAGAAAAGGGCCCCGAGGCCGGGACCACGGCCCTAAGAAGCTGGAAAGATGACGGAACACAGCTCCGTGGACGCTTCCATCTTAGCCCCACGAGCCTCAGGTTGGATTTCCGACCCGCAGAACTGAAAGTATCTGATGTTATGGGAGTCCTGGGAAATGCATAGAGAGTTGTCTAAGTTTTGTTTTTGGTGGATGAAGAACAGTAAAAGGCAGGGGCCGCAGGCTGTGACCTGCTCATCAGAAGCACCGGGTGCCAGCACCTGTTGGGATCCCGGGCGGGAGGCTCTACCCCCGCCCTGCACCCCCGAAGTTGACTTCCTCAGGAGGGAGTCCACACCTGTCTCCCAGCATGCGCCCTTCGGAGCTCTCTTGAACACACTCACTAAGCCTGACTTGGAAGGCACAGAGGAAAGGTGGGGACTGGAGCATGAGAAGCTCCTCCCAGAGAAATCTCCTCGCCAATTCCCTTAGAGAGCCCCCAACCTCCCTGGGGGCCCCCCTGCTCTCAGGCAGCCCTCGAGAATCCTAAGAGGTAGGAAGGACTAGGCCAGGCCATACCAAACGGCCCTTTTCTATAGGGCAGAAAATAGTTGACTCTTGGCAATTTCAAATAATTCAACCTAATAGTCTCATCGATGCCACTGTACAGACGGGGACACCAAAAGTTAGCAAGGTTAACTCCTTTTTAAAAAAAAATTTTTTTTTTAATGTATTTATTTGTCAGAGAGAGGGAGAGAGAACGAGTGAGCACAGGCAGGCAGAGTGGCAGGCAGAGGCAGAGGGAGAAGCAGGCTCCCTGCCGAGCAAGGAGCCCGATGTGGGGCTCTATCCCAGGACGCTGGGATCATGACCTGAGCCGAAGGCAGCTGCTTAACCAACTGAGCTACCCAGGCATCCCAAGGTTAACTCCTTTGCTCAAGGGCACACATGCAGTGAGCCAGGACCTTGGCTCTGAACGGGGGCCCCACTGCAGAATGTGTTGTTCTGATGGCAGAGGCTGGCTGCCATCCATCAGGTCTGGGCGGGTGTGGTTTTCCAATGCCAGGATGAGGCCTTGGGGGAACCCTCGTCCCCGGAGAGGCTGGAGCTCGGGGAGTAGCGACGAGGACACGTGGGGACAGGGTACGAGGATGAGGCGTAGGCTGCTGCAGAGACCAGAGTGAAATGTACCCGGATTATGAGGCGCTGACAGGTCATGGGGGAGGAAGGAATGGTCAGAGACACTTTGGTTTTTGGGTCTCCTGTCCTTGGCACCGTACCCAGCCCATAGCAGCCGCTCTGTCAACGCTCGTCAAGTAGGAACAGAACTAAACCGCTCAGGCAAGAGCAGTTCCCAGGCAGTGAGGAGTCACCATGTTGAAAGTCCGGGGCTTGGGGAGCAGCTTCAGTGTCCGCCGGTGTATGGGGAGCAGCTCTTGCAATGAAGCTAGTGACACCTACTGCCGGTGACGCTCGCTGGGACAGCGGCGCGGCAGACTTCTCTGGATTTGTGTGCTCCCATCTGGACCTAACAGGAGTGTGGAGTGGAAATCTGGGCACACGTCTCTGTGCCGTGGGCCCCGCTGACCTGGACGGAAACCGGAGTATGAACACACATGCAGGCTCTTTAAAGACTTTCTGAGTTCTGGAAGCTCGTCCCACATCATAAGGAACACATCAAAATACTCCCACATACCCAAACACTCTTAAAGAATTTGAGCTTTGAAAAAGGAGTTTTCATTCGAAATTATTTGCCGACAGGGAACTCATTTAATTTATGATTGCTATGACTTCCTGGCAATCATGGTATTAGGAAATTCTTACTAAGTGATTTCTAACTCCCATGTGGTTTTCAAATACGACCAAATGTTTATCAGCAAAGAAATTACAATTTGAAGTTGGCATGTTAGGTGTTTCTTTGAACATTCATTAATTTTAAATTTGCAGTGAACTTTTTGCATTTGGGGGCCAATAAAATTTCTTTTTCAGGCTCAAACATTCTCATAGGTTCTTGAAAAGCCTGATGAATGGGCGGCTCAGTAAACATTGCTGAGTGTGTATGATGGCCTTGGGAGGCAGTAAGAGTCAAGGAAGATTGCTGTTCTCCTCCCTGTAAGGCTGCCCCAGACCTGAATGTAGGGAAGACTTTTTCCTTCTGTCTCCAGGGTTTCCTTTGTCATTTCCGTCACCAGCATCGCCCCCCACTCCACTCCCATGCATAGTAAATGCCAGCTAACATCCCAGAGGGGCTGGAAAGGGGACACAGGCAGGCAGAGGACCCCATCTCAACACAACTGACAGTTCCCGGGGAAAAGAATTTATGATGAAAACTTCCCTAGATGGACATTCTAGCGCTGATATGCGGGACCATCCTGATTTTGTTTCTGATCTTCCCATACCTTTTTCTAGCTGGGCACTTTTTCTTCCTTTCACGGCCCCGCTCACCGAGGACCGGGTCTGTGAGTAGCTACAGGTCAGGTGTCAAGTTTGCCCCTGTCTGCACATGCTCCTGGGGCTCCCTCGGTGGGGGACGCCTCCCGCGCAGCTCCAGGAATTGGGGCCACACTGGCTGAGATGGGGGTCACTCTGCTGGGGCCACGGGCCGTCTGCGGCACCCACCCCTGGCGGTGACTTCCGAGGGTCTCCGCCGCGGCCCGGACCTGTGCGGTCTGACGCCCCCTCCACCCCCGAGCCCTGACAACGGGATCCGAAGCCGGCGGCAGGCCCAGCGCGTCCTGACCTGCAGGATCCGACTCCGCCGTCCGACCCCCGCGTCGCCCCGGCGGCCCGGCCGCGCCTTGACTTCCGCCATCCGACGCCCGCCACCAGCCCTGCCCTTGACTTGGCCGCGAGGACGCCCCCGCGGGAATTCCTGCGGGCACCCCCGTCCCGCGCCGCCCCCGGGACCCCCAGCGCGGACCCCGGAAGGGCCCCGGGGCCGTCAGCGGCCGCCTCTGCGCAAAGTGATTTCTCGGAAAGCCGAGCGCTTCGAAGAAGGCGGGCCGGGCGGGCCGCGCCCATTGGGTGGTGCTGGCGGCGCGCCCGCGCCCATTGGCCGGCCCCGGCGGCCCTCCCGCGCCCATTGGCTCGCGCGGCCGCCGCTCGGCACGCCGGCCCCGCCCCGGCCCTAGACCCGCGCCGCCGCGGAGCCCGCGGCCGCATCCCCGGAGCGCGGCGGCCGGCGTGGGAACGCGGGCGGCGGCGCGAAGGCGGGCGGCGAGCTCGGGCGCGCGCGGCGGCAGGTAGGCGGCGCGGCGGCGCGTGGGCAGCGGCCCGGCCGGCTCCGTCCCTCCTCCTCCGCGCTTCCTCCCGAGCGCAGACCCGAAGTCCAGGCGCTGAGCACGGGGCGGCGGGTCCCCCGGGGCTGGGGTGGACGGAGGAGTCGGGCTGACACGGAAGACCTTGGCGGGGCGGCGGCGCCTCCAGCGCAAGCCCTGCTGCCCGCGGTCGGCTCGGAGCGTCACGACCGAGGGGCCGCGCGGTGGCCGTCCGGGGGCGCGCGGGCTGGCGGGGCCTGACGACCGCGTGCGGTTTCTGCGGGGCCCAGAGGCCCTCGGCTGCCGCCCCAGCGCCGTGGCCCCGGGCAAGAAGGCCGGGCTGTGTGGGGCTCGCGCCGACAGCGTCGGGGTGCAGGACGCGCCCCAGCGCGAGCGGGGACCTCCCGGGGGGCGACTTGCTGCTTCCCCGGGGCTGTGGGTGCATGCGAGTGGGAGCGAGACCGAGCACGTTCCGGAACTTAAACTGCCCCTTCGGCCTTTGGGGGGGAATAACACACTTTTTTGTCTTTTAAACCCAAGTTAGGAGCTGGACCAGACTTGAGGGTACTGAGCCTGTCCTTTGGGATTATGGCAGGTTCTTCCCAAGAAAAGAACCGGGAGTGGCTCGGGCATCTCGGAAGGGCTGGGGCCCGGGGGGCCGACGGCGCGGCGGCTGGTAGCCCGGCGGGGGGGGGAGGGGGGAGGCGGGCGGGGAGGGGTGGAAGGTGAGTCCCGCACCACCTCCGGGCACATCCTGGAATCCTGGAATCCGGCCTGGGTGGGGCCCCCGCGGCCTCTCACCGCCTCCCGCCTGGGAAGCCGGAGCCCTGCGTCCCATTTATTGAGATGCAGATTAGCTCCAGCTAGGACTTGGCCCAGAAAGGGAGTGATTATCTAAAAATCAAGGAAGAGGAAGTGATAAGCATGTGACCGGGCTTCTGAATTTTTTTCTGGCTTGACATTTGTTGGGATTAATGCGCTAGCATTCCATAAATCATTGTGGGCCATCAGGGGACTGCAGTCTTGGGCCTGTGTTGCCACTTAGAGTCTGAGGCGGTGATCTCTGAGGTCCCGGGGAGGGCGTGGGGGGCTGTCCTAGTGCTCAGATCTGGTAGTTGTCTTAGCCTTTCTCTGCGGAGTGAGCACAGTGAGAGCCTGCCGGGGTGCCTGGGAGTCCGGGTGCCCTCCTGGCTTCTGTGCTTCCTCTGGTCGGCAAGGAGGCTGCTGCGTTAGATGGTTTCTGAAGTATTGTCCCCTTTTCACAGTCTGTGATTCACTCTTCCTCTCACTGGCCCCTCTCTAAACCTTCTTTTCTCCTTTCCTGTCCTTACAAATCACCAAGACCTCTATCCTTACCAATGCTGGGGGCTATGAATCCATCAGAAATCTTTCTTTTTTCTTTTAAGATTTTATTTATTTATTTGCGAGAGAGCAGGAGCGAGAGAGAGATCACAGATGGAGAGGGACAAGCAGGCTCCCCGCTGAGCAGGGAGCCCAGTGCGGGGGGGCTCGATCCCAGGACCCTGAGACCATGACCTGAGCCGAAGGCCGTTAACCCTCTGAGCCCCCCAGGCGCCCCAAATCCATCAGAAATCTTGATAAGAAGGTGTTGACCCACTTTCTAGAAAAGCTGCCCATCGAAAAAAAATCTTGCTTTTTCTTTTCGGGAGGTTCCCGGAGCGTGGAGTCTGGTTTGTAACCCTTGTACTGAGGGGGTGAGCCGCGAGTCCTGATGACCCGGCAGGTTTCACCGATTGTCAGATCCGCAGCCACCAGCCCTCCTGTCGTGTTCTGGGCCCCCTCGCCTTCCTCCGGCACACACAGCGTGCTCCTCGAGCGAGGAGGTCTCCCCCCAACTCAAAAGGATCTGTAGGAACCAGGACCGTGCTAGGTTACTTTCTGGGGGGTGCTTGGTGGTGGGGTTTCTTTTCTCTCCTTTGGTGTCCCTCCTAAATCTTTACCTTCTTATCTAGAAGCACAGGGGACACGCGTGTGACGTATAGTTCATAGTTCGTTCACTCACTTGGCCGCCGAGGAGGGCCTCAGAGCGCCTCAGGTGATTTTCCCAAGGTCATATGGGAGAAAAGCCTTTGCTGGGTCTTTAGTTTCCAAATTCAAGTCCAATTCCTAATTCCACCCACGTCACCCCTTTTACATCCACTGGTGGGTATAGAAAAGTCACAGTCAGCACTTGGGACTCACCTTCCCCCCCAGGACCTGGACCCCCTTTCTGATCCCACAGCCACGTGGAGGGTGGCTGGTTTCCAAGTCGCGTCCTTCTTGCTTTATGGATCCGCATGGCTCTGGATGTGACTGTATTCTTGGGGACATTATGTCTTGTCACTACTGATGGTTTCAAACCTGTTTGCCCAAAGAGGTCACATTTTAATCAGAAGAGTAGAAATGCCTTTTTTTTTTTTTTTTTTGGTGGGCGTCTGTCCAACTGTTGAGGGGATTTCCAGCCCTGTTCTTGTGAGCATGGGCTGTGTGTCGATACGGCTTGGTGGTTCTTTTTCTGTCTGCTGTTGGGAATGCTCCCTGTTCTGGCAGGAACGCTCTTCCAGAGGATGTCTTTGGGCACCCTGGCGAGTCCCCAAATTCTGGTGCCTTCTGGAAGAGTCCAGCCTGGCTGACCTCGCTCTGTTCCATGGCTGCAGTGGGTTTCCTTGCTTTTGTTCCTTCCCGAGGAGGAAAGTCAGGGTGACATCTGTTGTTTAGAGAGAAACTTCCAAGGTCTAGGCGTGGCCGCAAGTGCATCCTCTGAGCCCTCCCCCCAAGGGCTCCGAGTGTTGGTGGTTCTCCCAGGGCGCGCCACGCTGAAATCATGACTCCGGGTCCCCCAGCCGGGAGGTGGTGGGACAAAGGTGGGACCTCAGCTCGGTCTCATTCCCAGACTCTTGCTCTTGTCAGTAACCCGTCTGAGAAGGAACGGTCCAGGAGGGATGGCTCTGGGGATCCCTTCTTTCCTGGAGCGCACAGATGTCGTATTTGTTAACAAACGCTGGTCCTTTTGGACATCCTCAGGGGATTGGCTCTCCGGGTGGCTGAGCTGCTCATTAAAGGACCTGGACACGTGAAGGTGATGATTCCCCATCTCGTGCTCAAAATGGAAGGTGCCCTTCCCTGTGGCTGTGTTTGCCCGAAACGGAGCAGGGGGTGAAGGCTGGCACCAGCCGAAACCTCGGGAAGGACCGACACCTGGGGCGGGGCAGCTGCTGATTTCCCGGCTGGGATTAGTGCGGAGGTGTGTCTGTAACGTCACTGAACGTGCGCTTTTCTGTCCCAGGATGTGTGACCGGAACGGTGGCCGGCGCCTCCGGCAGTGGCTGATCGAGCAGATCGACAGCAGCATGTATCCAGGGCTGATATGGGAAAACGACGAGAAGAGCATGTTCCGGATCCCCTGGAAGCACGCGGGCAAGCAGGATTATAACCAGGAAGTGGACGCGTCCATTTTTAAGGTACGGACTTAGGACTTGAACTCCCTCCCCGCGGCCCGGGTGGTCCGTCTTCCCTCTAGGCCCGTGCTGGTGTTGAGTGACCTCGTTCTCGTTGGCTTGAAAATAATTCCAGTTTTTTAGAACAAACGTCGATCAGGTGCTGAATGGGTCTCCCACAGACGAGGTTTCAGACTATTCACATCTTTTGTGTGACCTTGTCACTTGGAGGGCAGTGGGATATTGTTGGCTTGTTCCCGAGGGGGAGACGGAGGCCGCTTTCCCCATTTCTTCCGCACGAGAAGTAACAGTCGGGGAGCGAGCAGTCTTCAGGGCCCCGGGACGGAAACCTTTATCCTCTGGGCTCCCATCTCACTCCCATTACGTATTCTAGCAAGGGTGTAAGTCTTGGTTCTTTCCGTGTTCTTACTTCTGCCTGACAGTGGAGGGTCAGCTCAGATGAGAGAGACACCATCTGTCGCGGCTTCCGGGGCCGGGTCATGTGGGGTGCCCCGAACCTGCAGCAGGTTCTAAAAATAGTCTTCCTTCCCCTGCGCACAAGAAGTACCCAAGCGTGGAGAGGCTTGCTTGTGCCCGGCCCGCCCCGCTGGTCGGTTTGTCCTTCCACGCACTCCCAGCCAGTAGGCGCTTCTTCTCCTCTTCTGTGGAGGCCCCAAGAGGAGAAGTGACTTGTCCAAGGTCTCCCAGCTCTTGGGCCACGTAGCCAGGGCGGCCCAGCTGGGCCTTCAGGGTCCCCTGTGGGTCATCGTCCCCTGCAGGCTTCTCTGAGGCTTGGGGGATGCAGGCTTCCCGCCCTGGGAGATTTGGATCCTGAGGTCAAGGGGGTTGGCAATGGGATGCAGCACAGGTGGCGGACTCAGGCCTCCCCTCCCCCATTCTGTGGGCATCTGGGGTCCAGGGAGGGGAGGGCGGGCAGGCGGAATCGTGGAAGGGTGGGAATCGGACCCCAGACCGAGGGGGAGGGAAGGAGCACAGGCCTGTGGGACCCCAGGGCAGCCCGGGATGCTGTTCTGGCCACCAAACAGAAATGACAGAAGACCGTGCCTTGGTCCCGGAGTGGGGCACACGCAGGTCACAGCCAGCTTCAGGGGCGGGTCGGCCCTCGGGTTCTCTGTGGTGGCGGTGGTGGGGCTCCACGTTTCCGCACTCTGTTCCATCCAGCTAAATGTCACTGGTGCCCAGGGTCCGCTGGCTCTGCCGGGAATTCTGGGTCACGGATGGCTGCAGACCGCAGCTCCTCACCCTTGGCACTGTTGACCTCTCGGGCCAGATGGTTCCTGCTTGTGGGGCCTCCCTGGGCATGGGAGCATGTCCGGCAGCACCCCTCAACCCCGCAGCGCCTCCCCCTCCCCACGGAGGCCTGCGAGCTGCTGACAGTGGCGAGGACGAGCAGATCTAGGTGGATGCCTGGGGTGCTGAGGGCCCGGGTTCCGGATGACCGTTGGGGGGTGGGCACCGGACCAGTGGGCTGCATGTCCTTGGCTGTGTCTCCTGGTAGCCATGCAAGGCCTCTTCCTGCACTCTGCTCCCTGTTTCAGCTTAGGCTCTGGGGGTAATGAAATAAAGTTCCAGATTTATATGTCTTATGCAATGCGCCTCACGGCCGTTTCAACAGCAGTGAGAAGAATGTGCAAGGTCCCCAATGCTTCCGTTCGTTACGCAGTCGCTCAGTGTGGCAATCTGAGAGGACCCACAATCTCAGCAGGAGCGGGGTGGGAGGGGGACGTGGGGGCCCCCCAGGGCTGGTGGCCCCCGGGAGGACGGCCCGCTGGTCAGAAACAGGGAGGGACCCTGCCAGCCAGGCGCCCCCTCTGAGCGCGTCTCCCTGCAGTGCCCAGACGCACCTGTGCGGGGTGAGAGGCTCATAGGGTTTCTGGGTAAGTAGAGAACCTCCTGTTGGGGACATTCAAAGAAAACCTTTCCGTGGAGTGTGAAGCCATCTATCCAGAGGATTCTTCATGGTGTGCGGGTGTGATCGTGTGGCCGGCCCCGTGGGGTAGGCCAGAGACGTCATCGGAAAAGGCCGAGCTCATTCTGTCTTTGAGTGTCCCGCAGCCGCTCCTGTCCACTCGTGCTTGTGTTTAGAAAAGCATTTGGTGAAGCGGAGGGTCGTTTCTCTGATTGAGCAGCCCTGTGACGGGGTAAATGACCTAGACCGGACTTCGTAGCACAGATATTTCAAATGCAGTAGGCCATCGAGGGGGAAAAAAAGCGCGTTTGATTTTTTTTTTTTTAAAGATTTTATTTATTTGTCAGAGAGAGCGAGAGCGAGAGAGTGAGACAGGCAGACAGAGTGGCAGGCAGAGGCAGAGGGAGAAGCAGGCTCCCTGCTGAGCAAGGAGCCCAATACGGGACTCGATCCCAGGACGCTGGGATCATGACCTGAGCCGAAGGCAGCCGCTTAACCAACTGAGCCACCCAGGCGTCCCAAGCGTTTGATTTTTAAAACACAGGATGAGACTGTAACATTGAATCGGGAAGAGTTTGTGGTCCCCAGTTCCCCGGAGCGCGCGGGCGGCCACCGTGTGGGGCGCAGACTGCCCTGGGCCTCCGAATGGCTCCACTCAAGGCTGCTAAGCCGATGTTTCAGAGCCGGCCAGAGAGCCTGAGAGGCTCGGGGCAGGGCCGGGAGCGAGGTACCTCTGAAGCCCACTGGAGAGCCCCCCGACTGAGCACCCCACTTTGCGCCAGGATGTCCCGGCAGGCCTCCTGGGTGAGTGTGAGCCTGGCACGTGGGATAGGACATAGGCCCTGCAGGTCTGGCTGAAAACTGGCAGGTCCTAACGTTGCCTGAAACCCACGGGCCTCGAGGCCTGTGTGTAATGCGGATTCACCAGGGCTTTGCGGGGGGTGGGGGGGGCGGGCGGGGCCGGGGATGTGTTGCCTCGTCACCGCCCTGGGGTACCCTTGGCCAGGTCTGGGGACAGTGCCCATTGTCACGGCCAGGGCTCTGTGGGTCAAGGCCAGGATGCTCTTAGACATTCGGTCACACACAGGATGGCGTCCACCCCGAAGTACCCTCCAGCTGCACACAGCAGTAATGCTGAAGTGGGGAAACTCGGATTTAATCACATGAAAAGTGGAAATTACTGTTGAAGGTGCGAGGGGTTCGCCTTCCTTGAGAAAAGCAAATCCCAGCCCGGTCTGGGATGCCGTTAATAAAACACTGAACGATTAGGAGGGACAGGAGACCGTTCTCGTGAGAGGGGACTTTGTGTCTGTGTCGGAGAAGGGGGTGACGCTCGCGCACCCCATGAGGAACATTCTCCCATTCGCCTCCGCTGCGGTGCCATCTGAGCTCAGGGCCTCAACAGAGGAGCTGTGAGGTCTTGTGCCGGGAGAGGGGGAGGGTGTCATGGAGTTCTGCCCGTGTGGCCCCCTGGTCACCTCGGGTCACCGGACGGCGGTCACTGGGATGCTGGCTGAAGATGTGGGTTCCCAGACTAAGCACCCCCTTACTGAAGGGGACTACCTGGGGTTGGGCCCCAAGGATCTGCCTCTCACCAGCCCCCAGGGCACAGCTGTGGGCATTGACCATGAGGACCCTTGCTGTGGGGAACTCCATGGGGCCGCCCGTCGGGACTGTGGTGTTTTAGCCCTGACTGGGTCACCCTGAGAAGATTGGCATCTTCCTGAGTCGGGCTGAGGGTTCCCTCCAGACCTCACATTCGCGGAGGCTGGCAGGTGACTCTGATTTTGCCCGAGACCAGAGGTTTTCACCCGACAGCCCTGATCCCCTCGGTGTGTCTGGATTCCAGTTTCAGAATCTTGAAACTGCCTGTGCACGTGGTCACCTGGATTTTTTTCAGTTCTGCCCCCTTCTGTGTTGTGGCTTTTGCAGGTTTCCAGCTTTGAGCTCTGGTCCTGGTTGAGAGGACCGTCAGGTTTGGAGAGGTCAGGAACAGCTGTGGAGAACCAGCCAAGGCAGAAAACAGTTTGTTGCCTTTTAAGCAGGGCCCTGGGGCTGTGGCTGGGGCCCGGAGGGTTAGAATGCCAAAATGCAAAGCAAAATTTCTATTAAAAGTAGCAGGGCGGCGTATGACCACATTCAGACTTCTTGCAAATGTTCCCTTTTCATGCTAAATTTTGGCTAGGGGTTGATTTAAGAAAGCAACAAATTGTTCTTTGTTTTGAACATTCTAGTGAAGAAGTGTGCGACTTCCTCTTTGTGCTAGCTGACCTCAGGCCCCTCCTGGCCCTCTGGTCCCGGGAAGCATTCGCCAAAAGGCAGATCCAAGATGTGTGTGGGAGGAGCCACCAGCGGGGCCGCATTCTGGTTCCCTTGGGTGGTCCTGGTGGGGGATGGGCCCTTCCTGGCCTGTTCTTTTCGAGAGGGAGGTCCATGGGTCCTGAAGGTCCCCAGATGCCCCTAGTGTGAGCGGATGGCCAGAGGTGGCTGTCAGGACAGCGAGATCTGCGCGGGCCCTGACTGTGGCTGTGGATGTCCGTGGTCGGGCCGAGGCCGGGCTGGCCGCCTCTTTCATGTGCTGCTTTCTGCTCCTTCAGGCCTGGGCGGTTTTCAAAGGCAAGTTCAAGGAAGGGGACAAAGCCGAGCCGGCCACTTGGAAGACGAGGCTCCGCTGCGCTTTGAACAAGAGCCCAGATTTTGAGGAAGTGACAGACCGGTCCCAGCTGGACATTTCTGAGCCCTACAAAGTGTACCGCATCGTGCCCGAGGAGGAGCAAAAATGTAACTATCCAGGACGGGTGCGGGGCCCAGCAGAGGCCGCCCGGCCTGCAGCCCCTGCTGGAGAGCCTGGGCGCTGGGTGTGGGGACACCTGGGCGAGCGGTTGCGGCTCAGCCCACCGTCCTCTCACCTGGGCCAGCAGATCCTGAGAGCGATTCCCCCTGACCTCAGCCACTGTCCACTGGCCAAGCGGCAGTTTCCACTTGGGGGGAGGCGGCGCCCGTGGGAGGAAAGGGTGGGGAGGTCGGGCCGTCAGCCCGGGAGCTGACAGTGGGGCCTCCCTGGGGCGCGGTCCCAGGGCCGGGCAGTGCAGAGGAGCCGTTCCTTCTGTTTTCTAACAAGGCCCGGAGGAGGCTAGGGGAAAGGCAGGTGGACGCAGGCAGGCGGAGGGTCACGTTCCTGAACGCTCTGGGGGATGATGGTGCTGTTGGCTTCGTTGTCGGAGATCCCAGACGCTTGGCACCCGGCCAGAGCCTGAGGGTTACTGGAGGGCTCTGGGAAGCGGTGATTCCGGAGTGACTGGTCCCGGGTGCCTGAAGGAAAGCGAGCGCTCAGACGCTCTCCAGGGCTGTGCACATGTTCCGAGTCCGAGCTCTTCCCCCCGGGGGAGGCTTGACAGTGTCAACAGAGAATTAAAGAAAGTTAAAATTGTGACTGTCCCAAATCTATAGTGAGTTTGGGTCAGACAGTCATTAAACTCCTCCCCAGGGGAGCCAGCATAGGACAGGGACAGTGGGACGGAGACTGTGAGGCTCGGGTGGTACTTGGTCCGCGAGCCCAGCCACTGGATGTCCTGTCCCCAGTGGGCAACCCCAGTTTCGGGAGTTTGTAGCTTCACAGTGTGTAAGTTAGCACCGAACATGGCTGAGTCGGTCATCAGCAGTAAGTCAGACCAGCCTTCCCCTGGAGAGTCTGACGACCTTGACAGGGAGGCCTTGACCTTGACTGGGAGACTGAGACCTTGACCTTGACAGGGAGGCCTCTGAAAGGCTAGGCATGCATCTTTCCCTCTTACGTCCAAGTTCTGGATAATTTTTCATCAGCCCCAAATGACCTGTGGTTTGAGGGAACGGAGAAGTGTGTCTTCTTTGCCCCCCGCCCTGGCTCAGCCAAGCTTGACCCGGCAGGTGAGCCCAGCTTGTTTATAGCGTGGGGTGCAGCCAGCATCACCTGCCCCGGTGGGGGTTACAGAAGGAGTCGGTTCTCAGGAGGGGGGACGCTGCATTTGCATAGTGTCTAAATGGACCCACTCTGCTCCGTACTTCAGTGGTTTGCAGTCTTCATTGGGGGGCCCCCTCTACTCTGTACTTCCCCTACTTCCCCCATACACAGCTTCTAGCGAGTCCCTGAGTCTCTCCAAGTAGAGTCTGGATTCAGCTGGGATGGAGCGATGGTCAGTTAGGAGCCTGTTGGTTAATAGGAAACGGCCGGCAGATCTCTGGCCCGGGGGTAGGGGTGAGTGCGGGGAGGGAGTGAGCCTGGGGTAGGGGCTTGCCGTGGGGCCCCCTGGGCCTGGAGGCTGTGCCTGGTGGGGCCAGCCCTCCGGTACGCCGTGCGTGCACGCCTGGTGTGTGCACAGATGCGCACTCTGTATTTGGAAAAGCCACAGAGACATTTCCTGTCAACTTTAAAAATGACTCCAGTCTGCACACACATTGTGCCAGGAAATCTTCAAGTGTCTTCAAACAGCCCAGCTTATGGATGTGCCCCAGATGGGTGGTGAGCGCCTGGTGTGGAGCGTGTGTGATGGGCGCTCATGCTCCGTCTCGGCCAACGGGGACGAGCCACACGGCCATCCCGCCCTCTGAGTGTTAGAGACAACCGCCGACTTCTCTCTTTGACCGATCAGACGGCTGAGGCAGCACGGGCGATCGCTTCTGGGCTTCTTCCAAACCAGTGAAGACACCGACTGACCTGTATTTCATTGAACTCAGCATTAAAAAAAAAACCCCAGACTGAAAAGCCAGCCCTGATTCTGCCCTCGATGATGGCTGTGATGCTCTGGGCCCTGTGTCACGCGTCTGCCCAATTTTCTGCAGGCAAAGTAGGCATGGCGACTCCTGGCTGCGTGAGCGAGATCACCGAGATGGAGTGCGGGCGACCCGAGATCGACGAGCTCATCAAGGAGGTGAGCGGCAGCCCCTTCCCCTTGTTCCCCAAGTCCATCCCGGTGCCGCGGAGCTCCCTGCTCTGGGCCAGTGATGTTCGCGCCCGCTGTGGACTTGCCCTCTTTTCTGACTGGTGGTCTTGGAAAATGCATCGCGGAATCCCTTGGCTTCTTGGGCGGGCTGCAGTGAACAAGATGGAAACTCGCTGCTGGGCTTGGGGTTGTCCTTACGACGGGGATGGGGGTGCTGGCTCGCCCCACAGGCTGCTGCCTTAGAGTCTGCCGCTGGGCGGCGGGTAGTCAGGCCTGTTAGAACCGTACGGAAACTCCGCTCGGGGGCTGTGAGCCGAGGACGGGCCAGGTTTCCGTCGGCAAAACCCGTGGGGTCTCAGATGCCGGCCGCAGCTCTGCAGACAGCCTTTCCTGGTCCCACCGTTTGCCTTGCACCTCTGCTTCTCGGGCTGTTAGAAGGGGGACCCAGCATGGCTGACATCGTCCCGCACCGTCCTTGTGAGAGGCGCTGTGGGTGCGACAGAGTCTTCTGACGCCCGCGTGGCCACAGCGGGACTTTCAGGAGTCGCTTGACTGCCCGAGAACATGCAGATGACCACGTGGAGCCTCCGCTCGGCGACCTGGCTTGGGTGCAGGCGGCAGGTGCTGGGTTTCGGGGTGGTCTCTGGCAGTGGACCGGCTGCATTCCCGGCCTCGCGTCTCCAGTGACACCCCGTTTCCCCTGTGAGGCTTTCCTGCCGGCTCAGAGAGGGAGGCGGTCAGATTGGCTCACCGGGGCCCCGAGAAACCCAGATTTCCAAGGTTTGCCGATGAGAGCTGTCGGCCTCCGTTCAGGAGTCAGAGCCGGCGGTCCAGGTGTGGAGAGGGAGGCAGGACGCACTCAGTCCCACGAGAGCCTGTCTAGCATCACTGTTTGCTGGAGTCCCAGGCCCTTCTACCTTGCCAGCGCATCGGGGCTGCCTGGCCGTTGGTTTTGTGACAGGCAATTTCACAAAAAAAGCCACAAACTTATCGGGGGTCCTGCAGTGGCCCCCACCCAGGCTCGGCCCGGTGGGTGCGTCTTGATCGGTCAGGATGCACAGCAGAATTTTCCTTGTGTCTTGGGATCCAGGCGCCCCCACACGGTGTGGCTTTTTGGTTAAGTCTAAACCGTTCATGTGTCCCAACCCCCGAGTCCCGCTCTGGAAGCCCAGTGAGCGCAGTGCTCTTGACTCGCCCCTGTTCCCGCAGCCCTCTGTGGACGACTACATGGGGGTCGTCAAGCGGAGCCCCTCCCCGCCCGATGCGTGCCGGAGCCAGCTCCTCCCGGAGTGGTGGGCGCAGCAGCCTAGCGCAGGTGAGGACCGGCCTTCCGGGGACCGCCCCGCTCGTGGGGGATGGCGGCGTTGGGGTGGGGGGGCTGCTACTGCCGTGAGCTCTGTTTTATTGAAGGTGACTTCGCACCCCTCCCCACTGCCTCTTAGGAAGGCATGTGGACCCTGCCCCAGACCCTGCCCTAGCCCTTCCCCCGGGAGGTGTTCGCTTGTGGCCTGCGATCCCGGGATGGGATGGCGAACCCCTCCCAGACCAGAGGGGAGATGGGGCTTTCAGCCGCACTCGAGCTTGCCATGCGGGCCTGCCAGCCACTCCCCCAGGACATCAGAGACCCCCTCAGAGCTGAGGCGGGAGAGGCAGGGGGGCGGCGGGGCCAGGACCTTGCGGTCGCTCCCTAGGAGCCCTGGCTTTGAGTCCCATGGTTGGCGGGGAGTTTGTAACTTAAAGTCTCCATCCTCGAATCTAATGGAGACACCAGGACTGTCCCTGGGACACGTGTCCCAGGGGGTTATGGACTGAAGGAGACATTCATGCATCTATTAGCTCCTGATGCCCCCCCCCCCACCCCGCCCTTGGCGCGCACGGATTGCTGTGTGTTTCCTCGGTCTCTCCCCCGCGGTTTCCCTGTGGGACACTGGGACGTGACTGCGGCCCAGCTGGCTTCAGAGGCTGCCAGGCTGGGTGCTGGCAGTTTGGCCTTTGGGACCCTGGGCGAGCCCCCCTCGCCCCGCGTTGTGATGGCACCTTGGGGAAAGCTGGCTCGGGCCCCGGGCTCCCCCTGGAGACAAGGCCTGGGGTGGGCACGCAGGCTTGTGCTATTTTGGGAGCAGGCCTTAGGGTGGGAGGAAATGGGGCCCCAGAGCATCGCACTGACCCTCCATCAAAAATCCCACAGCCCAGAGGACGTTTCCTCCCCCTTTGCTGGTTGAGTTGAGGTCTGGTATATGAAACGTGGGCTCCCGTGCTGGGCCGGGGGGAATCCCACATTCAGTAGAAGCCTCTGGCAGGAACTGAGGAGCACGCCACGGTGGCTTTTAAAGAGACTTCTGCAGAGGGAGCATTGGGTTGGTTCCGCACATGCGACTGGGTCTGGATCTGCTTTTCGCTCTCTCCGGCAGGCTTGCCACTGGTGACGGGCTACACTGCCTACGACACACACCATTCAGGTAAGGGGCTGCTCCGTGCCGGGCTGGCGGGGTGCGACATGGGCGCTCTTGGAAGGCAGAACTCCGAGGGCCGGCTCGGGTCCATGGACGAGCCGACCTGCTGTCAGAAGTCGGGACCCCGATTCCTCCTCCCCACTGCTGGGGCGAGCTGGGGGCCGGCCTCCCTGAGGCTCTTCCCCGATTGGGCCGCCAAATCTATCCAAAAAGCTCTTTCTGCGTAACTGCAGGAGAACGAGCATGGGGACAGCTTGGGCCCAGATCTGCCCGTCTTGTGTGACCCCAGGCAGAGGGATTGAGCCCCTCCGAACCTCACTGGCGTGTGGTGACAGTTAAATGGAGTGTCCTTCAGAGTGTCGGGTAGGGATGTCATCGGTCACTAAGTGCCACCAGTGTGTCACGAGTGCCCATTTTTTTACTCTCTCCTGCACTCAAGTTCCTAATGATAAGGATACTTGGTGACGATGATGGCGACGATGGTGGTGGCTGGGTAGGTGCCAGGATCAGTGCTGGGACTCCCCTGTCTTCTGCATCTCATACTTCCATCGCCTGGCGGGGGTGCTGGGATGGTTCCCCCCGCACAGGCTCAGAAGCGCTGGGTCACAGCCCGTGGGCCGCAGGGCTGGGGTAGGGCCTCAGGCTGTCCCGTGCGTCTCCAGCCCCTCGTGGTCGCGGGTGGGCTCTCGTACGTTTTTGTCTGCTTGTGCTGGGGACTCAGTCGTCCTGCCGGTGGCCCCTGGGATTTGCATTAGGACTCACCGATGGCGTCTTCCCCAACAGCTGTCGCTTCTCTGGGAAGCGGACAGCCTGACTCATCAGGACGGATCGCAGGACCTTGGGTCTGGGGGCCGGGAGGTCTCTTGGTGCAGAGGAGGGGACGGGGCTCCGAGAGGCGCCCGACCAAGGCCCTCATGCGACGGCTGTTCGGGGCGGTGGAGGCAGCTTCACACCCAGGCAGGAAGATGCCAGAGAAGCAGTGTCCCTGTTGGCAGTACTGGTGCTCTGCAGCCGTGCGAGCTGGGGGCTGGCACAGCTCCGCCTCCCAGAGGAGGGAACCCAGGCTTGGAGGTTAAATCGCTGGTCACGGTCACCCAGCTGGGACACAGTGGCCCAGGGCAAAGCCAGGCACCCGCTGCCTCCAGCGGGCCCAGCAGTGGCCCTGGCTCATGGGGCCAGGCCTCTGACCTAGTCTGCTCTGGGCCGCGGCCCGGGCAGTCTGCTGACCAGTGCTTCCTGGGGGCAGGGTGGCGGCATCTGGGTGAGGAGGAAGTGTGCTTGGTTGCCCCAGAGAGGTCCCAGCACCCAGTGGGAGAAGCAGCCCGTAGCCCTGCGTCATGCAAGGAAAACCAGAACCCACTTTTCTCGAGGTTGTGGACTTCGGGACCTCGGTTCCAGTCACCCCCACCTGCGTAAATAAGTTGATGCTGGGGGTCCCCCGTTCTCGGCACTGCAGGGACGAGGTGATGAGGGACCGGGCAGGGGAAAGGTGGTGGGGAGTGCGGGATGCCGTGGCCTTCAGATGCCACCAGGCTTGAGTGCCCCATTTTTCTGGGGAGATCAGGAGTCCAGGTTTTTATGTGAAACCTTCCCAGGTCGGAGTGACCACAGATCGGCGTTAATAATGTCCCTGTGGGCCCGTGGCTCCAGGCACCCCCGTGGCTGCCCGTGTGTGCCTCGCGTGTGCCCATGACGTTCGGGGGTCAGGGCGGGGTCTGAGCTCGGACAGCGGGGCGCCGTGCTGCAGACCGCAGACGTGGGGCCGGCCTTCTGGGAAGCGAGGGAAGCCCGTCTGCCCCGCGCAGCCATCCCGCTGTGCCAGCAGACGCCGTATCGTCTACACCTGTTTCCTTACCTGGGCCGCTGTGCAGGTTGTGTGCTGATAGGGCTGGGCACTAGCAGTGGCCCCTGGTGGGTACCGCATGGACCCGGAATTAGGACTTAGAGCTCCCGGAGTCTCCTCTGCAGTAGCCAGCGTCGTCCTGTTTCCTGGGTTTATCTCCTGTGGTGCTTATGGGTGTGGAGCGCACGTGAGCTGACGCCGTCCTCGGCCGCCGGAGGGAGGTGGGTGCCACTGTTAATCTGCTTTGCTGGTGGGGAAACTGAGGCACCACCTGCGCCTGGTCATACATCTGGGCTCCCACGTCAAGGTGTCTGTGCTCCTGGCATCGTCACCACAGTGTCACTGTGCTGAGGCCGTCCGGTGGGCTGGGGGGCCCTTGAGACTTGGGGAGGGGCCAGCCGGAGCCCCGTAGTGGTCCTGGTGGTGGCTTTTCCCCCATGGCTCCCGTCAGGCGCCGTGGTTCTGGCTCAGGCCCTGCCCCCCCCCCCCCCACAAACGTTGCCCAAGCCATGCTGCCCTGGGGCATGGGGACAGCCTCACACGGCCATGTGGGGAGCCCGCGTCTGCTGCCCCCTGGGAAGCAGCCAATCCCCCGGCCGCGGGCCGCTGAGTACAGCCATGGCAGCGACAGGGCGAAGGTGCGGCCTGGGGACAGGGTCTGCAGGGGTGTTTCTTCCTCTGGGACGAGGTGCAGGGGGTTGTGGCGTGTGTCAGGGCACGATGCGGTGTTAGAGACCGGCTGGACGGGAGGTCAGGCCACCGGGCCGGTCAGGGCCCGAGGTCGGGTGCGGAGTCCGCCGCTTCCCGGCGGGGAGACCCCACGTGGGCCTCCGTGTTCCCACGTGGCACGGAAGCGGATTGGCCCGGGACACCTACGCTCCCAGCCTGGCGTGATTCCAGAATGCCGTTTAGCTCCGCCACGGGAGAGAACGGAGCCTGAGAACGCTCATCTTACTCAGTTGAACAAATAATTCTTTTTTAAAGAGATTTGTCAGAGCACAAGGAGGAGGCGCGGCCGAGGGAGAAGCAGGCGCCCCGCTGAGCAGGGAGCCGGGCGCCGCGGGAGTCGAGCCCAGGGCTGTAGGATCGTGAGCTGAGCCGGAGGCAGACGCTCGACCGCCTGAGCCGCGTGGGTGTCTCTGACCAGATGATTCTTAAGCAGAACCCGGCGGGGGGCGGGGGGGGTCCAAGGACTAGACACACTTAGAAGTTCTGGTCCCGTGGCTGCCCCTGCCCGAGGCCCAGAGCCCTGGTTGGTCCGGAGCGCGTGGTAAGGACCCATCAGTGCCCACCTGGGGCCTGAGGGGACCAGGGCCTGCGAGAAAACCTCTGTCCGTTTACTTGATGCTGGGGTGCCGCGGCCCGCCGTCCGGCCTCGGGGTAGTTCGTGTGCGGAAACGCCGACTGACTTGGGACATAGACTCCTCTGAGCATAGCTGTCGCCGAAGGGTTTGGAGGTTCACGTGACGTCCATGGAACCCCAAGGGGACGGCATCTGTCGAGGGAAGGGCGGCACCGTTGTTTGCCTGAATTCGAACCGAGCACGGGCGTCGGGAGTCGGGGAGCAGGCCGCGGTGACGGGGCACAGGCGGAGGCGGGGTGTCGTGGGTCTGTGGTGCAGGACCTCGCAGGAGAGCGTCCCAGCGGGACCCGGGCAATAGAGCGATTTTCCGAACTTCCGCGTCGTCCGGGTCATTGTGACCTTCGCCGGAAGAGTGGAGCGCGCTGTAGTGGTTTTATTGAGTCATTAGTTTCCTTGGTAAGCCTGGTTTCTAGAAGCGTGCAGGAACTTCCCCGAAGGCCCAGAGGCCCCCGACAAGTTAAACACCCCCCGCCCCCGGCCGTGCTGGGGGGAAAGGACGGCCCCCGCCCCTTCCCGCGGCACCTGACCTGTTTTCTTCGCCCGCAGCCTTCTCGCAGATGGTCATCAGCTTCTACTACGGTGGCAAGCTGGTGGGCCAGACCACCACCACCTGCCCCGAGGGCTGCCGCCTGTCCCTGGGCCAGCCGGGCCTGCCGGGCGCCAAGCTGTACGGGCCCGAGGGCCTGGAGCTTGTGCGCTTCCCGCCGGCGGACGCCATCCCCAGCGAGCGGCAGCGGCAGGTGACGCGGAAGCTCTTCGGGCACCTGGAGCGCGGGGTCCTGCTGCACAGCAGCTGCCAGGGCGTGCTGGTCAAGCGGCTGTGCCAGGGCCGCGTGTTCTGCAGCGGCAACGCCGTGCTCTGCAAGGACCGGCCCAACAAGCTGGAGCGCGACGAGGTGGTCAAGGTCTTCGACACCAGCCAGTTCTTCCGAGGTGGGTCCCGCCGTCTGCGGGCTGCCCCGAGCCTTCCCGGGGTGCTCTGGGCCTGGGGGAGCGGGGGACGTGGGGTGCAGCTGGGGGGGTTCCTGGCCAGCTCTGCCTTCAGGCCGAGCGGCCCCGGGGAACCTCTCTGGGCCCGGACTGGCGCGTGTGTCGAGCGAGGGCACAGCTACAGCGGCTTTCTTGAGCGGCGGGCGGGAGGACCAGGGTCTCTAGAAATCCCACCACAGGCCCCGCGGTCAGACTCAGGGATCGAGGTGCATATTGTGAGACAGGATGACCTTGTGTGCACGGAGTCCTCGGGTTCCTGTCCCACCCTGTGTGCTCCTCCTGGAACGTCAGGCTGGCTCCTTGCTGTCCTCACCGCTGTCTGTGCCGCCACCTGAAATAGCTCCAGCCTCCAGGCCCGGGGTCTCTCTGGGAAGTGGGGTCTCCTGCCCCCGGCCCCGGGATCTCTCTGGGAAGTGGGGTCTCCTGCCCCCGGCCCGGGGATCTCTCTGGGAAGTGGGGTCTCCTGCCCCCGGCCCCGGGATCTCTCTGGGAAGTGGGGTCTCCTGCCCCCGGCCCCGGGATCTCTCTGGGAAGTGGGGTCTCCTGCCCCCGGCCCCGGGATCTCTCTGGGAAGTGGGGTCTCCTGCCCCCGGGCCCGGGATCTCTCTTGGGAAGTGGGGTCTCCTGCACCCGGCCCGGGATCTCTGTGGGATGTGGGGGGCAGGCTTCGCTGGAGGCCTGCAGAGGGGTGGGGTGCGGGGTGTGAGCGCCAGTGTGAAAGACCAGGGTGCCCACGTGGGGGAGGGGTGGTGCGCCAGGAGCTGTGGTGACCCTGCCCCCACCCTGTGTCCCCGCAGAGCTGCAGCACTTCTATAACAACCAGGGCCGGCTCCCGGACAGCAGGGTGGTGCTCTGCTTCGGAGAAGAGTTTCCAGATCTGACCCCCCTGCGCTCCAAACTCATCCTGGTGCAGGTGAGCTCTCCGGCCCACTCTTCGGGACTCCGTTTATACTGGGTTGGAGAACAGGCAGCAGGGACTGAGGGACCCCACCCGTGGGCAGAGGCAGGCCAGTGGGGAGACCTCCACGTGGCGCTTGTGGATTCTTGCTACCTCTCAGTCATCTCACGTTCCAGGACTCTCATGATCTGTGTTTCCTCCTGCTGCCTTAAGTCAGAGCCCACTTCCTAGCCAGATTCTACCTTCTAGCAAGATTCAGTTGCCTCAAGGTCTGAGAGAGAGAGTAGGGCCTTTCAAACCCTTATTTAATCTAATCAAAGGAATGAAACTCTAATGGTGGAATCTGAAGCGGCTGTGGCTGGCACTGCAGACTGGGAATACCACTTGCTCTTCCCTTGCCCCTGCTTCCCTGGGGGCTCATGGGGAGGTTCTCAGTGGGCGCTTTGGACTGAGTAGTCAGAGAATCTGGCTGGGGTGCGAGACCATCCCACCACACTTCCCAGCCCCACGTCTGACCTGTGTCCGTCCCTCTAGATCGAGCAGCTGTACGTGCGGCAGCTGGTGGAGGAGGCCGGCAAGAGCTGTGGCGGCGGCTCCCTGGCACAGGCTCTGGAGGAGCCCCAGCCGGACCAGGTCTTCCGGATGTTTCCAGATGTGTGCACCTCGCACCAGAGACCCTTTTTCAGAGAAAACCAACAGATCACGGTGTAAACCTGTCTCGGGGGCGTGCCGTCCGGCCCTGTCTCGTGCTCGTTCCTACAGTTACTGTCATTATTTAAGGGTGTGGACGCCTGTGACTGGGGCAGGACGCTTCGCTGGGCTCCTGGTTCAGTAGGGGTGTCCCCGAGGACTGGACGCGGATGCCCCCGCAGGAGGAGAGCGACGCGACGACCCTGGCGCTGTCCCTGTGACCTGGGATTCAGACTTGGGCTTCCCGCACCCCCCGGTTTCCGTGCAGGGTGGGTGCCTTCGCGTCTGGGGATAGGCCCACAGCTGGGCCCTCAGTTTACCAGCACGTGACTGCTTCCAGGAAAAAGATTTGGGGGACAAAGCTGCTTTTTGTCTTTATCTTGTTTTCAACAGCTTGTTGAAACAAACAGCGATAGACTTGTGTTTTCAACGCTTGACTCGGTGTGGCGGGTCTTTACTTAAGCCTGTTTATAAGATGCAGAAAAATATTTAGGCAACAGCCTTGCTTCAGAAGGTGACAGCACAACGCCAGGTGTGCTAGGGGACGGGCACGCAGCCTAGGATTTGCCCCCGGCGGGCATGTCCCTGCCGGAGGACCTGGTGTGTTCCAGAATCTTCCCTGTGGGCCTTCCTGCCAGGCAGCTTAGGTTTTCATTTCTGTAATTAAATCATTCCCAGAGCCCTTGCTCTTTTCGTCTAAGTGGTTTTGACCGGTCTTCAACATACACACACTTTTACTTGTCCTGTTGTAAACTTCTTTGAGTTTTCTTCTTTCTTACAAAGTGAGCTATAAACCACAGACTGCAAAAGTAACCGTACATTGTGCATTTTGATTGTGCCTTCAGGTAGGTGAACCAGAGCCCAGCCAGGCGGTGGAGCGTGTGGGCGTGGCTCGGGCGGACTGGGAATGTGTCACCACCCCCTGTCACCAGCACCCCGGTCCCAGTCCCAGGGTGGGGGGCGGCAGGGACAGTGCCTTCCCCCTCCCTCCTTCACCCCTCCACGGTGGCCCTGGGCCGTGCCCGGTTCTGCTCTTCAGCAGCGCCCTGTGCTGGGACCCCCAGGGAAGAAGGTCCAGTGTCGGCCCCGGAAGCACTCGGGCTGTTTGCTCGCGGAGAAGGTGCATTTACCACCCCAGACGCGGAGAGGGGCGAGGACAGGTCAGCCTCTCCGCTGACCGTCCGCTGTGCACGCAGCACATCTCCACCATGGCTCTAAAATGACTTTTATGATTAAAAAGCACTTGAACATTTTTTTCTGGGGGGGGGGGCAGTGTTGTATTTGCTCGGTTGGGTGCCCCTCCCCTCTCCGTGTACCGGGTGATGTGCCAGGACGGGCAGAGGTTGGCGCGCCAAGTGAGCTAAGCAGGTGTCTGCCGTGGCCCCGGGAAGCCAGCTCCATGCTCACGCGGCCACCAGGCCAGGGTGGGGAGAAGGGGCTTTGCCTCGTCCTTTCTCCTGACCAGCCGGGTCACCTCCGGCCCTGGCTCAGTCTCGCTGTGAAAGGGCAGGAAGGGGCCTTACCTGTCAAGGTGCACTTCTGTGAAGCGGGAGAAGCTGGGGTTCAGGGGACAGGGTCGTCCCCACTTAGCCCATCTGGCGGCCTCATAACCGGGGTCTCTGATTGGAAATCCAAGCCGGAGAAGCCTTGTTCACGTTCCCCGTGGCCACTTCATGAAGGTGATGCGGGCTTCGCGTGTGTATTAAGACTTTGTCATCGTGGGTCCCTTGAGCTGTGTTTGAATCCACCTGAAAATCAAGGGAAATTAGCAGAAGTGGCTTTTCCTCTTTGGCCAACAAAGCTGGCATCGTATTGTTAAGGAGAACAGGTCTGTTTTCTGAAATTATGTCAGAACAGCGGGTTTTGGTCTCTAGCTCAAAAAATACAGTAAAGCATAGATCTTGAATGGGCTAAAGGGATATTTATTTTTGTATCTACTTAAAATGTATTGATCTGTTTTGTTCTTTAAAATAAAGTACCTTTTTAAAAGCTGATTCGTGTTCCGTGTTTTAAGTTACTGTAACGTGTTTCCTCCTTTTTACCTGGTTCTTCCAAGGGGGAATTAAAACGAGCTGCACTGTGAGTTTAAGTGTTTTTTCCTTGCTTTTCTCTCCTTCCCCAAACAACAGCAACAAGGTATAGAGGCTTGCAGATCATAGAGAACTTTCTGGAGAAAATGCAGGGCATGCTAGGTTTTTGTGAAAGTCTGGGGGCCTGTGTGGGTTTGTGTGAGCCCACAGGAGTGTGCGAAGGGTGCGGAGGGAGGAGGAAGTTGGTGGGGACAGTCCTGTTCTGGAAGGCGCTGGGACCCCGTATGGGTTGGCCGCACGTGACAGGGACGAGCGCCCTTCCGCTCATGCAGGTGCTCGCTGTGCTGGGTCCTTGGGGGTCTAGCGGGGACACGTGGGGCCCAGGCTGGTCATCGTTGAAGTGGTTGCTTCACGGGACGTACCTGTTGAACCACCCGGGACGAACCCGTTTTGGGGGGCCCAGACCCCAGCCAACCCAGGGGGGCTGACATCCCCCCCACGCTGCACCTGCAGGCAACGGGCACAGGGGTGAGGGACTGAAGGCGCCGTCCCCCACTCCCCAGCCCGCATGTGGCGGACTGTGGCCACTGGTGGAGTGTGGAAGAGGCTCTGACAGGGCCTGGCCGGCTCACCCCGGGAGAGGCCGCCGCTGGCCAATTGGTGGCTTTCTTAGACATTTCATGAGTCACCGTCGCAAGCAGGAACTTTATCAGCAAACCCTTTTCTGCTTGTGGATTCAGGGCGGAATGTGGAGACTTTTGGGAGTCCGCCTCGCCCCAGAGCGCAGCACCCTGTGCAGCTCGTTGGCAAGCCCGGCCCGCCCAGCTGCTCTCGCAGGGACGGGGTGGCAGGCCGGGGGGCTCTGGTCTTCGGAGGTCGGGGCCAGGGACGAGATGCCGCAGGAATGGCAGGAAGTTTGGGAAATACCACTGGGGCCTGACAGGTGACCTGACCCCTGGGACGCGGGGCCTCCTCTGGGCAAGTAGCTTCTGGGACCCCAGGGCAGCCTGTGGGACTGGACTCATGAGACATTCGGTCTGACAAGCGGCCTTCACTCTGTATTCTGGAAACATTTACGCAAGTGAAGACATGCCACCTGTCACTTACACGGAGTGACTTGCCCCTCGGTGCACTAACCTTTGAAAAATCCATCTGGGGTGGGAAATACTGGTTTTCCTTTGTAACGTTCAGATGGCAGCAGAGGCTGACGCCCGGGGTGAGCGTCCCCAGGATCTGCCGGGCCCGGGGTCCTAGGGGAGTCCTCGCGCCCGGGACAACTACTTTCCACACAGCAGCCGTGGTGGGAACCAGGAAGAAGTGACTCGTGTGAGTGATTCAGACTCTGCACAAGAGAAAGTTTAGCAACTCAGCTACTTAGAAATATTTAGAAATTCTTTCTAAGAAATGATCTATAACTAATGGCTGTAATTTTCGCAGCCCAGTGGGCTGAGGGAGGAGGGCCGGCTTCCCCGTGGAAAGTGTGGCTGTCCTTGCTGAAAGGAGGGGGAAGTGGTCGGTGCGTTGACCCACTCATCATCTCGAACTTCCTCATGGACACGGGCGCATTCAAGTTCCCACTCATGGAAGACACGCATTGGATCCAGCATTTTCCAAACTTCCCTTGCAAGTCGTCCGTGGCTGCGCGGTGCCTCGTCCAGCTTGACTAGCTCCAGGCATCCAGAGGGGAGTGGGAATTTCTGTTCGCTTGGGTGCCTTTCCACCTGGACGGAGGCTGCCCGGAACGCGGTGACCGCCCCTCCCAGTACCGTCCACCCGACCTTTCACTCTGCTCGGGGACTTGGTGGGTCGGACTTCAGACAGGCAGTGTTGGCTTTCCCGTTCCACAGTCCGCCCTGTCAACCGGGAAGACTCACACGGCGGAGGGTGACCTCAGTGCCCTGAGGGATGGGATTGCCCGGAGGCCTTTCGATCCACACATCTGGGGCCTGGGCGCAGCTGGGGCCACATGCGGCGTCCCAGACTGAGGGGGTCCCCACCTCTCGATGACAGGAGCGTCAAGGAGCTGGTAGCCATGTTGGGGGGCAGAAGCACGTTCTTGGCTACCAACCCTCCTACACTTTGTTGAAACCAATCTTCTGCCCCCTCCTTGGAAGCCCTGGCTCCTTGAGCCCGACGGGTGGACCTTTCCCTTGTCCCCCCGTGGGAGCCTGACAGGGACCCTCACCTTCTTCAGACCGTGGCCCTTCCCTCGGGAATGCTCATCACCAGGCAGGGCCTGATGGGGTTACCTGAGGGGGTTACCACGTGAGCCTGTCCCCACCAGATGGAAGGATGGGGGGTGTAGGGAGCTTGTTGGCGAGGGCAAGAGCCCGATGCGGCGGTTCCCTGGCCCCTCCCCCCTCCTACTCCTCACCTCTCAGGGCAAGGGTGAGCCACCCTCCTCGCTGTCACCCCCGACGTGAGGGCTCTGCCCCAACGGAGAAGGGATCAGGCCATCAGGAATGGTTTCTGTGGGGCCGGGCATGGCCGGGGCTGGGGGAGAGAGGGCAGGGGAGGAGGACGCCCCCGTGCCACGCTGTTGGCATCTGGGGCCACCGGTGAGGGCTGTGTCAGAGCAGCAAAGTGGCTTAGGAAGGCGCCGGGCGAGCACTCAGCAGCCGACCGCGCAGACCGCGCTCACTGAGGTCCCACGGGAGATCCCCCAGAAGCAGAGCCGGAGGCAAGGATGCAGTGTCAGGAGTGTGTGCGGTCACATCAGGAAGGGCTGGTGGGGCGAGGAGAGGCCTGTGGGGCTGGGCACGGCCAGGCACAGGAGCCCTCAAGGCCGGCCCCAGGGGAGGGAGCCAAACCCGAGTGCGCCTACCTCGGCCTTGCCGGTGCTCCTAGGGGCCGCGGGGGCCTGGTACTTTCCTCCCGGGCCTTGCGCGCAGGAAGACGGGGCTCCGGCAGCCTGAGAGGTCCTCAGCGCCCCCGCAGGGGCCGGCTGCCAGGGGGTCAGCGGCATGACTGCAGCAGGAAGGACGAGGGACGTGCTGGGGGCACTGGGAGCTCCACGGAGCACGGTCACCTCTCAGGAGGGGGCACGTGCCGGACGGCCCAGGGCTCAGCTTCCAGCTCAGCTCCTAGCTGTGCTTCCGAGAGAAAAATCACCTAAACTCTCTGTTCCGCAGTCTCCTCTGTATGGGGTAATATCCCCTCCTGTGAGGGTAAAGGGCTTACCAGACCCCGGCCACGTGAGCACTGACAACGGCATATTGTACCTATCACTTACGCAGTTCAATTACCTTAGTATTAAGTTTTGCTAAATCTTAGACTTACTAGGTCTAAGAAATAATCTATATTGTTTACATTGACTATAATTACATGCAGTTATTTGCTAATTACTAAGCGATGTGCTAAATCATTTATGTTTATCTAATGCTATATTTCTCATTAGAATTAACTTTATATAGTAGTTACTCAATGATTCTATAGTGGTTAAAATTATGCCACAATTACACAAACAAGGAAACAATTGTAACACAGCTGTTGACTCTGCTGCCATTTCTTATTTACGATCTGCTCTTGAGCGCAGGCAAGGACCGGCTGGAACGAGGGCCCGGCGTGTGGGGCTGGGGGGCGGCGCGCGGTCAGTGTCTACAGAGCGCGAGGCCAAGGCGTGAACGTGGTGGGGTGCGTGCGAATGTGGGAGGGGAGGGCTCCGGGAGACGGGTCTTCTAAGCTGCCTGGCACACAGTAGGTGCTCAAGACACATTTACTCCCTTCCCTTGGTCTCCTTGCTGTCCAGGACAGGAGGACGGGAGCAGCAGGGGTTCCGCGGGGTGAGGAGGAGGCACTGGCGCTCCTGGGAGGGCCTTCCCAGACATCTCCCTCCCTCCAGTCGTCCCGGGCCAGCGCTCTACTTGGAAGCTCAAGATCGCCTGCCCTCCCTTCCTGGATGCGGTGTTTCTTGCTGGAGGGAGACTCAGTTGATGTGTACGGAGGTGGGGGGGGGTGGCGCCCAGGAATGGACAGCAAGGGCCACCCCGAGCGCTGGGAGTTTGAGCAGCGTGTGGTGCAGGCCCAGGGACAAGAAGGCTTTTCACGAGTGCGGGGACGGGCTAGACGCGCAGACGGACTTCAGGGTTCTCCGCCGTGAGCAGAGGGGATCTGAGCAGACCTGAAATTGCTGGGTTTCCTCGTTGGGGGGTCGGGGGGGACAATCCTGGGACAGCCCCAGCTCCAGGCTCGTGTCACACACGCATCCACCCTCTGGTCCGTGCAGGGTGCGCTCTCCTTCCCCCTTTTCCAAATCGCAAGGACCCAAGGGAGCTGGAGAGACCGAAGAATGTGGAAAATAAACATCGTTCTGAGAAAGGCAAGATGGAGGGACTCCGCTGTTTCCTTGGGGAGCTTCTGGGGGGCAGGAACCAGGGTGCGCTAGGCAGCCTCAGAAGCCAGCGTCCGTCCAGCATTTCCCTTCCTGGAGCACCTGCGGGCGACTTCCTTCTGACCTCGCTGCTCCCCCGTCGCGAACAAGCATTGAGCAATCGGGGCCAGTTAGAAATCCTGAGCCCAGAAATACAGGGTCTGTTGCTCTGCTGCCCCGCGTGCTTACTCGGGGTCCCGCCGGGGCCGGAGGCCAGGCTTGCAGGAAGCAGATGGCCTGGTCTACTGTACATTTCGGAATATCTCAACTGCAAGGCTGGCGGGGCTGTTGCATCACTGGGTCAGACAAGGCCACAGGACGGAGGCCAGGAGCCTGGGGACTGGGTGGTGGGTCAGGCGGGGAGAGGCGGAGGAATGGGGATGAAAGTGGGAAAAGCATCTGGTTCCCAGCCAGGTGCACCTGCAAAGGGCAGCTACCCGGGCCGAGGGTTCGATTCCTGCCAGGGGTGCGGATTAGCTGGGAGACGCCGGGGCGGAAAAACTTCCCTTCTCAGAATTTCAGGATCCTGGTTCTATGTGATCTGTCACTCCTCCTTCACATGGCTGCTGTGGGTAATAGCCCTGCCCTCAGGGATCGCAGTGAGGCTGGCCTGAGGTCATCCACGCGCATGGGTTAGGCTCGGCCTGGTGCCCACGGTGGTGGTTGGGGCCAGCCTCTCCCTGCAGGTGGATGTGGGCAGTTTGGTGGACTGCTTGGGGCGGGGGTGTGTGGAATTGGACGGGGGAGCAAAGGGAGTCCCAAAACGGTCTCTCCCCCCGGTGCCCACCTGCTGGCTTCCCGGGAAGTGGGACTCCAGGGAGTGCTAGCAGGCCCCCCTACCCACTGGCTTCTGGCCTTGTCAGCCAGTGGGAGCCCCAGCAGGAGTCAGGAGTCAGGAGGAGGGAGGAGAGAGGCCAGGGTGTGTCACCCCATTCTTCTCCCTGCATCTCCTTGAGTCAGCCGGGCCACTCCCAAGGCCATGCGTGTGACTGTCCCTGGGCACTAGGAACCATCCCCTCTTCCTGGTCCTCTGGGGGCCACCTCCTTGGGTGGTGACAGCTCTGTCCCACCAGTCCTGGCTCCTGCTTTCTTCCCTGAGACCAGGTGTCAGCTGACCTGGCAAACCCGGCCCTCTGCCTGTCAGTGTCAGGCTTCATTGGAAGCCAGCGATGCACCTTGTGAACACCCGCTCTGTGGCTGCTCGGGTCCCACGGCGACCAAGGTGACCAGTTCCAACAGAGACTACATGGCCCCCAGAGCCGAAAACATCACTGTCTGGTCCTTGATCTCAGCTTCCCAGAGCTCGCCTTTGACCTGGCTACACTGGAGCGTCTCCCCAGGGTGCTGCTCGTCTGATCACTAGCGTCCTCTTTGTGCAAAGGAATCCGCCTTCCCGAATTTCCGTGTCCCTGGGCGGAGAGGGTCCTGACGGCTGTGAGTGTCACCAACACGCCTCTCTTCTCCAAGCCACCCCTCGCACTGGCAGGGGGAGCAGGATAGGGGACTGTGGCTACGCCCCCTCTAAGTGTGAGCTGGGGCCACTTGGTCCTCCCAGGGCTGCAGGAGTCGGGGCCTGAAAAGCCTCTCACATTTAGGGTATGTGTGCGCAGCCCTGCTGTCGTCACTGGTCAGGGGCTCGGCCCTGGGACACATAGGTATTCCTGGCTGTCCCGACAGCAGAGGTGGGGGCTGCTGGCGTCAAAGGGCTAGAGGCTGGGGGCAGGTGCTGCTCCCACCCTCCAGTGCACAGGACAGCCTCCCTGCCAACAAACTCCCCCATCCCCAAATGTCAGCCGTGCCAAGGGCAGCCCTGGGGGAGACCCCCATCTTCAGAAAAGAGGGACAGTGTCTGCTTTGTAATCCATTCGCTCTCCAGCACGCGGTCCCCGTTCAAAGTTCCCAACGTGCGAGCAAGTGTTCGCTGCTAGGGGGGCCCTGGGGTGAAATGTGCTTCCCGGGTTGAAGGCAGCCTGGCATCCACGTGCCAGCCCAGGACACAGGCCCTGGGGGCTCTGAGCACAGAGACGGGGCATGCGGTGGCGGGGAGGCTGGCCGGGCCCTGACAGGCAGGGAGGACGGAAGCTGGTCGGGAGACGTCTCAGGCTGGAGCCTGTGCTTGCTGGAGGCAGCAGGGGGGGGGCCCTCTGGAGGTCTGGGGGGGCCACACCAGGGCCCCCCTACACAGGGGCGACAACCGACTGCAACAGCCGTGTGGCCCGGCGAACACCGCGGGGCTCCCAGGCAGGACACAGTTCACTTGTCTTAAAATTTTTGAAGATAGAAACAGATTCTCAATTTGTTGGTATGGAATGGCAGAGAGATAGAATCCTGAGAAGAACTAAATATACTTTGTAAAATTACCATAAAGTTTCGGGGAGAAGGTGTGGGACCCACGCCATTCTGAAACTCAAGGTGATTCCCTAAAGTGTGCCTTTCGTTTCCTGAGCGTGAGGCGGGCTGGGATCACTTCCCTCCACCTCAGACCTGCAGACCCGTCGGCGCCAGAGCTCGGGCCCTGGCCCCTCCGCCAGGTCGGTGGCCGTGTGCCTCGGTTTCCTTCTCAGGCAGAGAGTGGGAAGCCAGAGAGAGAAGGTGCTCGGGGCAGGGGCCCTGGACACGGCACGGTGAGCCTGGGGTACCCGCACTCACCATCGCCTCTGACCCTGGCTGCACCCACCAGGACCTTCCCCTGCCCCACGGAGGGGACGAGGTTGGCTGCAGGGACAGCGCTGTCCGGGCTCTGCAGGCAACCACCTCCCGCTGTTCTCTGTACCTTTACTACCCGTCCGCCCTGAACACGCGCCTGGGAGTCACATGCTCGAGTTACACGCCGAGCCTTCCTGTGTATGTGACCACACACAGTCCCATCGCAGGCCCAGTGCGCGTGTGTCCCCGGGGCTCGCCTTCTGGGCAGTGAACACACCACGACTCCCGCCTCCTCCCGCGGTCAGGCACTCGGTGGGGCTCCGGGGTTTGGCCTCACGGATGGTACCGTGTGTGTGTGCTGGGGTTCACGCGCCCGCATGTCTGAGCTGGGCACGTCTCTGCATCCCCGGGCACACGTCACACAGCCTCCCACATTTCTGCGCGAGCCTGTGCTTCTGTCCTCCGCTTACTCACTCTCAGGGTGGCACGGGACGCGGGCACAGGGCAGGAGGGCTGTGCTCTGGGAGGTGATGACACCGAGGGTCAGGCTGGCAAGGGCGGGAGAGGCGGCCAGGACCCCATGGCAGCGGGTACTCTGCCCCCATTCAGCGGCTCGGACGGCGTCTCCATGAGACCCGGGCCCCTGGCTGCTCTGGCCCTCATCCTGCCAGCGGCCACAAGCGGAGCTGCCCCAGCCTGTGCGGGTGTTGGCATGGACCTTTGTTCCCGGCTCCCGTGGGGGCCACCTGGGCTCCAGGGCCGAGGGCCGAGCTGATGTGCAGCTGTGCGAAAAGGCAGCCAACAGCCTTCCGCAGCGGCTGGACATTCCGTGTCCCCAGCAGCCACAAGTGAGAGCCCTCGGGGCTGAGCAGCTTGATTTTCAAGCCTTCGGTCCGTTCTGACTCGACGCAGGGAGTGTGGTTTCTGCCTCAGACTCGAGAGCGGCAGTCTGTCAACTTGGGCCCTGGCAGGCTGCGGGTTCAAGGACCGGCTCTGCTGTTTGCTCCCGAACGAACGTAGACAGGCCAGTTGGCACTGCCCGCCCGAAGCCTGACTTAGGGCTCTGTGGGCAGACGGGGACCCGGCCTCCCTCGGGGGGGGCGCAGGCAGGGGGGGGTCAGCATGGTCGTGGGGAGGGGGCAGGCCGCCGTGAACATCAGGCACCTCTGTAGTCGATAGCGTTTGGTAGAAGCCTCATCTCCCTCGGCCAGGATCTTAGAAGGTTCCAGAGGGAAGGAACGTGAGGCAGACGGGGATGCCCCCTCCACGTCCACATGTGAGTGCTCAGAGTGAACTTGGGAGGACGCGCCCTTCGTGGCAGAAGTGCCTTGTGGGTGGGGCTGAGGTAAGGACCTGGAGATGGGCAGGGGGTCCTGGAGGGGCTAGTGGGGCTGGTGTCCCCACAGTGTTCTGGACGGGGGGCAGTCAGTCAGAGAGACAGGACGGTGCCACTCCCCTGGCTTCGAAGATAGGAAGGGGCCACGGACCAAGGACTGCGGGGGTCTCTAGAAGCTGGAGAAGGGGAGAGAACATTGTTCCTGGAGCCTCCAGAAGGAACCAGTCCTGCCGACACCTTGCTTGAGCTAGGTGAGGCCCACGGCGGACGTCTGACTGCCGGAACCCACGTCTGTGGTCAGAGAACGTAAGAGAACGAAGGTGTGTTTTCAGCCACTAGGGATGTGGTCTGTGCCCCAGCTGGGGACAGACACAGAGCCTGCGTGAGCAGACGGGAAGCCCGGGCCCAGCGTCGCCTTGTGGCCCAGGGTCCACAGCGGAGACCGGCTGCCCCACGTGCCCTTCCCCCTGTCCTTCTCGGACCTGCCTTCTCTTCTGTCCTTTCCCGTGGGTCCAGCGCCCTGATGGGGTCACACGGGAGCTGGGCTGCCCCCGTGCTTTGGGGACTTGGGGCAAAAACCCCAAGGTTGAAAATAGCTCTGTACCCCCGTGTGGTTAGATTTCTGCTTCTCGGCCTGCTGTGAGGGCGACGGCTCACGAAAGCCACTTCCTCCTGGCTCGCCGCTGCCAGCCTGTCCTCACGGGCACTCCGTCCTCTGCCATTCCCTCCATGGCAGGTCCTGCGTGGCCAGTGTGCGGGGGCCACCTTCCAGCCGTCCTCGGGGACGACTGCCACACACTCCCGGACCCCCGGCCACGAACGGCTGCTGGTTCTGGTGACGGCTCTTGTGTGTGTGGCTGCTACGGTCTTCCTCGTTTTGAGGTTAAAGTCAGTCCTTCCTTTCTCTGGTGTGAAATTCAACCATGATGCAGTCGCAGCAAAGACCGTATTTCCACCCAAAACCGCGGTGAACGCAGGGCCCTTGAGAGACGTTTGCCTTAGCTTCCTCTGGGTTCCTGGGCTCGGCCAAAAGGAAATTCTTAGTTGGAAAATCTGAACAACACTGGAGGCCCGAAGTGGAGTGTGTGTGGGAGGGAAGGATTATTTCTAAACAAGGCTTACGATTTGTTCCATTTCGGACAGGAGAGCTTCAAACAGGCCAAGGAGGCTTTAAGAAGCCTGTGTTCACTGTGGAGACTCAACTGGCCGTTGCTGGCTGGGCGCCCGAAACTGCTCCCCGGCACATATGTCATAGGCGTCCCAGGGGTGTGCCATGATGGGTCCACCAAAGGAATGGCTGCATGAGTGGGTCAGCAATCTGGAAGCATCCAGAATGTTCTAGAATTTGCCCTCACACTGTCCCCCTAGTGCGGATGCTGTGTTCTCACCCTGAACCGTTCATCAGAGGGCATCTTCTCGCGGCCGGAACACCTGCTGGACGGGCAGCATGACCATGGGCCTGAGCGAGCGTTCCCGAGTCTGGAGGAAACGGACGGCAGACTTTCGGCTCACGGGCTGTGCCAGTGCCAGCGGAGGCTCTGCGGGGCACGTGGTGCGTAGGGAAGGAACTGCGTGTCCTTCGGACGACAGGGTGTCAGCGGGTTAGGAAGGGGCTGGCACGCGTTGAGGACGGCCCCTCCCTCAGCCCCTCCCCAGCAGCTTGGCAAACGTTATTGCCATCGCTCGGATGTAGAGACTGAGACTTCGTGATGTCAGCACATCGCCCAAGTCTGGGGACAGACCAGATCTGGCCTGGCAGTTGGCCGGTGACGGGGCAGTGCTGCTGGGCTTCCGGGAAAAGTCTCCTCACTCCCTCCTTGGCTTGAGGCTGGGGCCGGGGGGTGACGGAACCGTGCCTCCATCCTGCTGCCAGCCCGTGGGTGACGATGATGGCAGGAGTCAGGGAAGTGCCAGCCTGGTTTCTAGGAAGTTTGCTCCTTGCGGCCCGAGCATCCCGAGGCACATACCAGACAGACTGGGTCCCCCTCTTCCCCTCCCCACACACGCTGGAGAAGCCCTAGGACTCTGCACCCTCGTGTCCCTGCCACTTACAGAAATGGCCCCGCTGGGCCTTACCCTGCTCTCCAGCGTGGCCAGGGGGGAGGGGTGTACCCCATGCAAAGGCAGGCGCTGTCGGGCTGTCCCCACAGGGAGCATCGCCCCGCCTGCCCAGGGGGACCCCTCTGCCATTCCCGGGGGATGGGCATCCCTCCACTGGCTTCTCTCATTCTGCCTCGACAGGTCTGGGCACGTTCCACGCAGATCAGTTACAATCGATGGTAATGATGCCAGGCCTGGCCAACCGCCCGACCCCCGGGAGACGGTGGCCCCGGGGGTGGGCCTCTGAGGAGAGTGGTGCAGCCCCGACGGGTCCTGGCCCCCTGGTGTGTCCTCATGGGACACACAGTACAGCCCTTGCTCATGGGGCTCAGGCCGCAGGGGGACTGTGAACAGAAGGCACCCGGCGCTCGTGCTAAGCCCGAGGGGACTTGCTGACGCCGGCGGGGGGTGGGAGGAGGTGGGGGCTGGAGGCCAGGAAGCCCCTCGCTTCTTGTGTGCTCGTTTGCTGGTTTCGAGGCCGGCCCTGCGACAAGGGGGCCTGGAAAGTGAACTCCAGCATCTTCCACCCCTCGCTCTGGGACGGGAGCATCCCTCAGCAGCACCAGGGCTCGGAAGGCGGGTGCCCAAACCAGGGACACGCATTCTCCAACGACGCCAGCGGTGTCCCAGCCACCCCGGCCGGGTAAGAAAGAACCGCCCTCTACCTCCAGCACGGGGAGCGTGGGGTTGGCGGGGACACAGCCCAGGGATTGTGGGGTTTCCTCTGGGCGCCCCGCTTCTGAACCCTGGAGTTTGTGACCCAGGCCCTGCTGATTAAAAGCCTCCAGGTGACCGCGAATCCACTGGTCAAGGGAGTGACCGCTGCGGTGCGCCCATCCCCCACTGCGTGTCCAGAAATGTCTAGAGCGCTCCCGCCGTCCCCGGTCCCCTCGCGGTGGAGCGGAACAAGGGCCTGGCCTTCCTGCCGCGTGTCCAGCGGCCGCCGTAGCGCGGTTACCGCAAGCGGAGCGGCTCGGGGGACATGGCGGATTCTCCTACTGTCTGGGGGACAGAGGTCGGTATCGGGGCTCCTGGGGCTCAAGTCAGGACACTGTCTACTCTAAGGTCTCCTGGTTAGTCACCCTAACTCCACCCGCAGCCTTATTTGCCCTTCGCCCCGTGAGCTGGTGCACCCACGGGCTCGGGGGAGGGGCGGCGTCATTATCCTGCTCCCTGCCCCCTGGACCAGGCAAAACTCTCCCAAGTTCCAAGAAACACGCCTTCCTTCCCCCGCTCGCTCCACTCCCTGCCCTCAACGCTTTCTCTGGCAGGTAATCGGTGAGTTATTTAATGATCCCTCAGAAGCTCGCTGACCGGCCACGTGCCATGCCCGCGCGTCCAACAGCCTCCTGTCCCGTGCAGCTCTTGGGCTCATGGACGACAGTGCGCATCTCTGGGGCATTTCCCGTCGGCTGCACGGCCACCTGGGACATCACTGTCGCCGCCATTGCTCTCACACAGCCTCCCAGCCACCGGCACCGCTGTCGGAACGCAGGGCTGTCGCACTTAGCCAGACTCGGCTTGGTGCCCGCTGTGGAATGTATCGTAAGACCAAAGCAGGACGTGCCACGCGGGTCAGACGCGGCGGCCGCTCGTGAGGCCCCCCACCCCCGCTCTCTGCAGACGCAGAGACTAGAACTCAGACACCGCTAGGCCAAGGACGCGTTCCGCATGCTAGACTCGGGCTCCTGAACCTCGTGACCTCCCAAGGACGCGTTCCGCACGCTAGACTCGGGCTCCCGAACCTCGTGACCTCCCACGACTGAAACGGACCTCGGAGCATATCCAGCCCCACCTCCGCCCCCAGGGCCGGGCTCCGGACCGCAGTGCCCTGAGCGCTGGTCACTCACAGTCTCCGTGGGTCCATCCTACATCAGGACGGCCCAAGCCTGGAGCAGGGCCGCGCGTCCCCAGCCAAAGATCAATCCCGCGCCCCGTCCAGGCTCTCAAGATGGGGCCTAGGCATCCGAATAAAACAACTTTATTTTTAAGGGCCACCCTAGATTGATGGAGAAATTACAAAAAGATAGGGTAGGGGGCTCCCATTCACCCCACACCTAGACTCCCCCTTTGACTAGCTCCTGCCCTCAGCGTGGGGCTCTGGCACAAACACGGACCAGCATTGATTCGTTGCCATTAGCTAAGTCCATGCCTTCTCCGGTTTCCTCGGCTTTCTCCTGACGTCCTTCCCTGGCCCCAGAACCCCACGCTGGCTTTGTCGCCCGGGCTCCTGTGGGCTGTGGTGGTTTCTCAGACTTGCCTCGACGGCTCTGGGGAGCACTGGCCCGGGGTTCCATAGACTGCCCCACGGTTTGGGATTGTCGCAGTGAGACTGGAGTTTTGGGTTGTGGCAGGAGGGCCGCAGGCCCAAGGGGGCATTTTCCGCCTGTCCTATCACCCGCCTCCTCGCTGTGGCTGCTGCTCCGGGGTGCCTGGCTGAGGCAGCGTCCGGCAGGCTTCCCCACTGGGAACCCCTTTCCACGCTCTGGCAGAAACGGGCCCCGCTGCACTAGGGGTCTTTCTCGAGGTAGCTGGGAAGAGCTGGGGAGGTAGCACCTGTCACCTGGTCTGCCTGGGGACGTGACAAGATGTCCCCCGTTTAGCAGTTATTCAAGGTCCTAATTGGAAAGTTGATCTCTGTGATCTTCTCAAAAAGCCAAGGAGCGTGGCACTCTGCCCCATCAATCCATCCCCGTGGCTTCTGATTGCTCTCAGGATAAGGACCAGCACCCTTCGAGTGCTCTGCAGAATCCCAAATGTGCTGGTCCAGCACCCCCTCGAGCCCGGTCTCTGTGCTGCTCTTGCCAACCAAGTTCCAGTGATTTCCTCCAGCAAGCCCCATCCCTCTCCCCCAGGGCCTTTGCACACACCATTTCCTCTGCCTGGAATCTGCCCCCCTTCTTCCTGGAGTGGTTAACTCCTGCCTCCTTTAGGTTCCAGGTTTCAGGCCGCCTCCTTGGGAAAACCTTTGCTGGCCAGCCTCCAAATGAGCACTGTTGCCACAACACACACCTGCATTTTTGTGTGTGCGAGTTTCTCTGTTTGGTCAGCACATCTCCCCCACCAGACACTACGTTCAAAGAGCATGGGACTAGCTCTGTGTTGGCCACTGCGTCCACTGAGCCTGTATCATGAAGCACGGACCCTCGGCTCCACACACATCTGCGGGAGGAAAGGGGCGAACGCCGGAGCCGTGGTCTTTGCTGTCTCAGCAGCAGAAGGACAGGTCTCCCCGGCAGAGCTCCCACAGCTAACTTTTCCTCCTCCTCTGCCCTCAGAGGGCAGGCCAGAGTGCATTTCAGATGAGAGGAGGTGAAATTGTTGAGTCAGTAATTTGGGATTTCCCATTTTATGTCTGCCCCAGACTTACCAGTCTGGGTTTTATCAAACCACAGTATGTGAGCCTCGAAGGGCCCGATGCTGGTGCGGCCGTACCATGCAGCAGCATGGTGTCCCGTGGACCACGTGGCCCCTCCACTCCCCCTGTGGCCTGGCCCACAGCCAGTGTCCCCCCCTCCAGGGCCGTCAAGCCAGCTGATCCAGGGCTCGGTGGTACAGAACACGAACTTCATTTTGACCGTAACTTTGTGGGTTGGGAGCTCAGGCTGGGCTCAGTGGCTGGTTCCTTCCTCAGGGACCCAGCTAGCCAAGGAGCTGCTCCGGAGGGTGCGTATCAGACGGGGATGCAGGAGAGCTGGGTCTGGGGGCCCACTGTCCCGTTGTGGCCCCAGGGCCTCTCCACGTGGCCTCTCCAGGACAGCAGAGGGACTTCCTGCTTGGTGGCTCAGGAACATTCAGGGTAGGTGTCTGGGGGACAGCAAGAGGACAGCTGAGGCCTGGACAGGGCCACAGGGTCCCCTCTGCCTTTCCTACTGCTTGTGACAGGCACAAGCCTTGCTGGACTGAAGCAGAGGAGTCAGGCTCCAACCCGCGGGGGAGGAATATCACTGTAATCTGCCACCGCTGGCCATTCCTGGCTTGAATACTTGAAGCAGCGGGGAACTCACTCCTTTCTGCAGAGTTGGTGGTTTGCGGTGAAGGTCTCTGGAGTGAAGTTTGCTTTTTCTGTTCAGAGGATTCTTGCCTCCCTGCTTTCCACACATCTGTCTGGGCATGTCCTCCCGAGCCGCACAGAAGCTCCTATCCCCCCCGGGCAGCCGTCAGAGCCTCGCCGAGAACCACGCTCTCTTCTCACACGGGGCCCTGCACTCACAGACGTCGTGTACTCGCTCAGCTCGGCGGCGCGGGAGCTCCCTGGATTAGCACTTCCATCCCTCGGGGACGGTGGGGGAATGGGGGTCATCTCCAGGTGTGGGTGCGTGTGAGTCCCAGATCTGAAGACACAAGTGTCTGGCTAGGTTTCCACTCAGGCTTGTTCCGCTGGCGGACCTGTATGTGATGGAGGTGGTTTTTTTAAAAGATTTTATTTATTTGACAGACAGAGATCACAAGTAGGCAGAGAGGCAGGCAGAGAGAGGGGAGGAAGCAGGCTCCCCACTGAGCAGAGAGCCCGATGTGGGGCTCAATCCCAGGACCCTGAGATCATGACCTGAGCCGAAGGCAGAGGCTTTAACCCGCTGAGCCCCCCAGGTGCCCCTGTGATGGAGTTTTATAACGACCGTTCATTCGCTCACTCTTTCCCCTGACACTTAGCTACCTGCCCACCTGTCCACCGTTCATACATCCTCCAGCCGTCCTCTGGCCACTCATCCACCTGCTCTCCACCCTCCGTCACCCCTCCATCCACTTATCCTCTCCCCCATCTCCCACCCACCCACCCACTCCATCAAGGTGGTACTGGGCTCAGGCCACAGGCTCAGAGGACTTGGCCCTGCCCAGCTGGAGCCCACGGAGACTCCGTGACTGCTCACAGTTCCAAGGCACTCGCTTGCAGAGCCTCTGAGACTCTGGGACTTGGCTCTCCTGAGTCTCTCTGCCTGCCCTGGACTAGGTACAGATGATGGTTCAAGGTGGGACCAGCACATTTGCATTTTTTGCCTTTTTGGTCTCAGTTTTGCAGAGGAAACTCTTCTGGAAGTCTTAAAAAAACTGAAGAAAAAACACTCACACAGGAAACTGTATCTTGTGTTCTTTGTAGCGAGTCTTGTGCTAATTTTGAACCAGTTTTATTTTTCTTTATTTTTAAACCCTGAGTCTAAAGTGTGAAAAGAGAAGCTTCCTCTAGCGAAGCAGTGACTTCTGGAGCTGCAGTGGGTGGGGGATGGGGGCACCAGAGCCTCCCGGGGGGAAAGGCTCACAGGAGGCTGGAGCAGGGCCTGGCAGTGACCTGGCTCTGGCTGTCCCGAGGCCAGCCCAGCCTGCTGCTGGGGTCACGGTCAGCGTGTGGATGCAGGGTGCGTGCTGCGAGCCTGGCTCTGACTTCACGAGCTGCGTGGCTGGGGCAGGGGGCTCGGTCTGTGCTCATCTTTCCTCGCCTCTAAACCGGGGTGATCCAGTGGGTGCCCCAGCTCCGGGTTACCGTGGGGGTGACAGGTGTGAACACACACACATGCTGCTCCTGGGGGCACGGCAGCGGAGAGGAGACGGGGGGCTGGAGAGAGCCTCCAGGCGAGGAGACACAGGGTGTCGCAGTGATGCTCAGCGGGGTTTGGCGACAATGCCCCAGTTTAAGAGAAACTCCCTTGTTGGTGTGCAAACCTGGTCGGTCGTGCTGATGGGTCGCCAGGCGGGAAGGGGTGACGTCATCGGGCACCTGTTAAGGCGATGCTTGGCCCATGAGAAAGCAGCCACCACGTGACCCGAGCCACCCTGGCCGCCTTGCTCCCTCCCGGCCAGCAGCCGCTCGGCCTGGGTGCCGCGGGGTGGTGGACTTCTCCCTGAGGACACTGACCACACTCCTGATCTGCTGTCTCCCCAGCAGCGGGGCCGTCGCGCAGCCGCACAAATCCAGTGCCGCGACCCCCCTCCCCGCGCAAGACCCTCTCGGAACTTGGAGCCGCGCTGTCTGACGTGGAGGCCACTAGTCCCACGTGGCCACTGAGATGCAAAGTCATTAAGTCAGGACAGCCTCTCGGCTGGTGTCTGGGGTCCCTGCTCTGCCCCATCACCCACAGAAGAGCCAGAGAGAATGTTCTAGAACCTGACTTCTATGGTGGCAGTACCCATCTCCCACCCTCTGCTGCTCACACGCCTGTCTGGCCTCCCTCCCAAGTTCCTCACGCTCGGCCTCACGTTCCCACCCCCACCCCCGTTTGGGGCCTTCCATCCCCCTCCTGTTCCCTCTCTTACTCCTCCCGCGAGGCCCCAGGATGACAGAGCGCTTTGCCCTCAATGATGTGTGCATGTGGCAGAGGTCAAGGCCCGGGAACTGGGCTACCCGGCATGGGGGCCCCGGCTCAGTGGTCCTGGCACCCCGGGGCTCACAGAGCTTCAGTTCCAGGCCGCTCTCTCGGCTGGGGGTCCACGCTGGCTCTTCGTCCTGAAGAGGGACCCTCAGTCAGCAGCAGCCCCAAGCCTGGATCCACTTGCCCGGATGACCTCAGCCTCCCCATGTTTGAAATGGAAATAATGAGACCCACCCCGGGTCACTGTACCGATCACATGAGGAAACGGGGCACAGTGCCCAGAGCACAACGGGAGTGGGATGTCTGAGTGCGGGTCCGTGTTGTTTGAGGAGCAGCAACTCTAAGCCGTAGCTACTGTTAGAATAAATAGTCCCAATTTAAGGGCAAGTGCACTTAGTTCTAGCCCGGTGGGGTGGGTGGTCCTGTTGCCCCATTTTACAGACGGGAAAACCAAGGCTTAGACCAAGTGATTCTGCATCAGGCAGGGGCCTGTAGCTGGAGCCGGGTCTGGGAGGCTCAGACGTGGGGTCCATTTCTGGGATGGTGCCGTCCCCCGTGCGGCCACCGAGAGGGGCTCCGCGGACAGAGAGCCCGGCCAGCGCGCCGACAGGGGCCGCGGGACCCTCTCCCATCCCGACTCTTCCCGTTTCTATTTCGGCTCTTCTCATTCTGATTTTCGTTTCGGCTCACGCTCCTACCTTGACACACAGGCGGGACACGGGTGAGGTTTCGGGGGACCCTGACCATCAAGGCGGTTCCATGCCAATGAGGGGCCTGGCTCGCGGGATTAGTCATGCCCCTTTCTGATAAGAAAAGTGAAAACGCGAAGTTGAGGACGGAAGGCGCCCGCTCGGCGCGTCCTGCCGAAGGAACCAGCGGCGCCCGAGGAGGAATCGGTAGTGGAAGTCCCGCGTTTCGCTGGCGGCGGAAGGGGAACCGGCCCAGGGGGTCTGGTTTCAGGACCTCACCTATCTCCCCCACCCCCTGCAGCCCGGCCCCTTCAGGGCACCTGGGCCAGCGCCCGAGGCTGGGTCTTCCTGGGCCGCTGCCAGCCAGGCGTGTGGCGGGCCGCACGGTTGCGACACGGCCCGCTGAGGTTTAGCGGCACCTCCCGTCAGAAGTCAGTCCAGGTGCTGTGGGCCACACGTGCGGCCGAGACCGAATTAGAGCCCCTGGGAACAGACGCCCCCACCCCCGTACCCCATAACTGACGCCTGGGCCGAGAGGGGCGCTGGGGTCTGGCCGGCTGACGCTCCGGGTCGGACGGACATCCTGGGTCCAGGGCCGGCAGCCTGGCGAGCAGCTGCTCTCGGTAGGCCCGTCCCCACGGTGGGTGTGACGGGCACGCGACCAGGACCCCCTCCCGAGGAGGCTGCAGGGCCCGAGCACCTGGACGCCCCCCAGGGTGCGCATACGTGCGAAGTCCACATTCACTGAGCAGGGACGGGACGGGGAGTCCTTGAACCCTGCTCCCCTGGGACGAGGGTCTGATTCAGCCACTTAAACATGTTGGGAAATCATTGTAAACATGCAGGAAACCCGGGAGAACCGTGCACAGAACATGCTCCCGCTTCTTCCCGAGCTCACGGACGCTTGCTGGCGGCCTTATCACGGAGCAGCTGAGGGGCACAAAAGGGTGGCCTTCGGGTCATCACAGTCACACACAGCTGTCACCAGCTTGAGGATGTGCCCATTATGCCCTCAGCCCCCAAATCCCGCACCCCTTGGGGGTCACCCCAACCTCTCATGAATACTGTTTTTAGCGTGAATGCTTCCAGGCATCCTTTGGACCTGGGGTTTCTAACGCCTTTGAGTCTTGGGGACACTTGTAAGAATCATGACACTGTGCGGGGGCCTCACGTGTACCGAGCGCGCACCGCGGGCAGAGCCCGGCTCTAGGAGCCCCCGACGCACCAGGACTGAGAAACAGACACAGTGCGTTTCCAGGGCTGGAGACGGAGTGAACGGGACCCGAGGGGTCTGTGACCCTCACAGTGTGGAAGGAGCTGGAAAACCAGGGAAAAGCCAGCAGAGACGCTGTAGGGACCTTACCTCTCCCGGGAGTGAGGGCGGGCTTCCCAGCCAGGGGGCATCTGCAGAGGGAAGCCAGACGGTGTGTGCAGCCAGAGGGCAGGGGAGGCAGCGAGGCAAACAAGCTGGGGCCTCAGCGTCCTGTGGGCTGGGATCACACCACGCAGGGCTCGTGGGGGCCACGCCTTGTGAGCCTCCATGATTGTCAGGTGCCGAGCTCAGCCCTCTGACTGCTTTAGCCAGCACGTCTGTACGTAATTAGTCACGGCGGCTTCTCGGCCTCTGATCATAGCCATGCACACGTGTGCTGGAGTCTGCAGCGGGAACTCCTGTGCAGGCTCCCTGGCTCCCCCGGAGTCCATGGCCCACCAAGCAGGAGGCCATCGCGTTAGCATCCCCTTGTTTCTGCCGTTTGTAAATGCTCTCCCACAAGACACGGACCACCTCCCAAAACAAACAAAGGAGCCCCAGACCCCTTGTTTGTAGTCAAACAGAGTTTCAAAGTACCCTAGTTTTTTCCATGCATTTCAGATACCCTGGAACACATTAAAGGCTCTGAGAAGTCCTGCAGCACTGCAGCCCAGTGCTTCCCAAACTCGAAAGTGCAGGGAACCCTTATCTTCCATGACCCCCAGGAAACTTATGTAAATAAAGTTCATAAAAAAATCCTTTAGAAAACACGGCTTATTTCTTGCAAATGAACCAACTGAGGTGTGGGACCCAGAAGTGTCTACGTCTACCACACCCAGCTCAGAGGGGAAGGACAGCATGAAAAGCAGGGATGAGAGGATGATTTCAGAAGGGTTCACTCAATTACTCTGGAGGAAGCAGAGGGGTCCTGACACCCGGGCACAGCCCTGGCTCCTGGCTGGGCTGTGCTCTCCTCCTGCTGGACACACCCCCTCACAGGACACCAGCCTCAGACAAGGTCGCCCCGAGACCACAGCACAATGAGAGACAGAACAGGTCACTTGCCCCCCACGAGACAGCGGACATTCTCCCCCTGGGCTCAAATGAGGGATAGCTGCGCTGCGTCTTCACCCCTCACCTTCCTCCTGGTGCTGCTCTCCTGCCCCGCAGGTGAAGGAGCGAGATCCCCAAGCAGAGGGTTTGCCCCCCTTCCCAAGTACATTTGAGAGGGTATCCCCAGTCTCAGGCCTCCCCAAACCCTCCACAGCGGGCTCTGACACCCTCCTGCCCCATGGTTCCCGCGGGAGGGTCTGCAGGGAGGAAGAAAGGGGATTGTCCCAGTGCCGGGCTCCTGGAAGTCTTGGCTGGAGGGCGCCGTCACCCTCGGAAACATACCGTTCTCAGAATGTGTCCCCGTGGCTTCTCTCTGAGAAGACGGCGAGTGTGTTCTACCAAGATACTCATTGTGATGAGGCTTGACTCGGGGGGCCTGAGTTTTCAGAGGGAAGGGCAGACCGAGAAGTCCCCCATACAGAGCGACACAGAGATGGTGGCGCTGCCCTCTCCCGGGCCGACCCTACGCCCGGCCTCCCCACCTCTCCTGTCCCAGCCTCTCCTGTCCCAGCCCACGCCCGCCGTGGCTTCCACGTGCCCGCTCAAGGGCAAGGACGTGGGTGGCGTGTTGGTAGGTCAAGGGCAGGCGCCATCCCTCAGTAACGGAGTGACCCTGGGCGCGTTCCTCTGTTCCCGCGTCACCCTGGCCGTGGGTGCGTCTGTCGCCTTGACGCCCACCACCCCGCCAAGTGCGTGAAGAGCGTGCGGGGTCTGCGGTCACACCCACACGGGCCGGGCGGCTGAGAACCTGCAGATGTGCCCTCCTCACAGTTCCGGGGCTCAGAAGTCTGGCACGGGCCTCCCGGGGCTCAAGGGAGGTGGGGACGGAGCGCGTGCCTCCTGGAGGCTCCGGGGGAGGACCCCCTTCCTGGTGTTTCCAGCTCCTGGAAATGCGGCATCGCCCAACGGTGTCTCCTCCCTCACCCTCCGGACCCGCGGGGCAGGTGGCGCCCCCCCTGACCGGCACCACCGACTCCTGTTTCTGCTTTGGGACCCTATGGTGAAAGTGGACCCAGCTGGGTGGCCCACACTACGCTCTCCGTCCTGGGGTCAGCTGATGAGCGAGCTGAACTCCCTCTCCCACCGCAGTCCCCCTCTGCTGTGTAAACGGACCCGCCCGCCGATGCCAGGGCCGGGGCGTGGGTGTCTCTGGGGGGAGCACAGCCCACCACTCCATGGCCTACTCATTGACTCGGTGCTCCCGGTACACAGGTGGAGACTGAGGCTCTTACGGATGGCGCGGTTTCCCTAGGACCACACAGCGGGTGAGGGCTCCGATGAGACCCCTTCATGTGGAGGCCAGGGGACCCCCCTCAGCGACCTGCAGCCCCCACAGGCCTGACCCAGGCCATGTACTTCTGCATTTTCGGTCTCCATGACCCCGGGGCTCATCCCGTTCCCAGCCCCAGCAGGTGCGGAAACCACAGGCCCCCCCGCGCCCCCCTCCCCCCCACGCATTCCCAGCCCCAGCCGCACAGATGGGCTCCCGCCCAAAACCCGCCGCTCCCTTCCCGAGCCAGTTTCTGTTCATCTAATCAGACCCCTCGCGTGTTGAGCCGAGACCAGCTGGGAACATGGAGGGGGTAAAAATAAGAAACCGGTAAGACTCCAGGACCCACACGAGGGGGTCTCATGTTCCATTTTGGAGGTTCACTAGTTAGAAGCCCTTGCCTCTTTGATGACCGCTGTTCTGCCCGTGGACCCGCTGGGTGTGGGCTTGGGAGTGAATGCTCTGGGGTCAAGGTTCACTCAGCATTTTGGGTGAGACGCAGGGTGTGGAGGGAGCGAGCTGGCATTGTGGAGTGAGATCCTCAGTGAGGGGCTGTTTCCACGGGGGTGATGTGCATTCGGGCCCCCCCACCTCGAAGGAACTGGAGTCTCGGGGCTGGAAGGGTCTTTGGACACCGACCCTGGAGCTCATCCCCCTCTGTGTGGACAGGGGACTCAGAGCCCCAAGGGGGACGTGCACAGAGAGTGGTGCATTGAGCCCCGGACCCAGGTCTCCATGTCACTGGTGGGGGCCCCGGATAGGTGGGGAGCGTGTCATGGGAGATTCTCCCTCCCATCTCCCTTTTCCCGTCCTCTGTGGGCTCCTCCCCGGAAGCTTCTAGCAGGGCTCGGAAAGCAAGCACGTGGAAGCTCCGGGCTCCTCGGATGCTGATCCATCCCCTCAGGAGCCTCTGGGGGTCTCTCTGGGGAGTGGCCCCGCAGCCCATTTGCACAGCTCTGCCCCCACCTGGGCCCGCGGGGTCCGGCCTGAGCGCCCCGTGTCTGGGCTTCGGCCCTTGTCTGGCAGCACCTGGACACTCACACCTCAGGGCCCCCCCGGGGATTCGAACGTGTGGCCGTGAGCCCCCGCTGAAAGTTCTCTTCGAAATTTGCACCTTCTAAGGGTGGGTGTGGAAACGAGTCCAGTTGAGGGCTGGGTCCCTGTGTGTTTTTCTCTATGCTCTGACTTTATTTTTGCCATGAGGTTTTCACAAAAATAACAACAGGACAGTTTATTTTCTAGTCCCATTTGGGAGAAAAAAAGCCAAGACCTCACCCCGTGGAGGCCCGTGTGCGGGGGCTGCTTGAGGAATCCCGGTCTCTGTGTCTCCGCACATGGCCCTGTTCAGGCCCCGGGGGGTCCCTCGGCACAGGACATCGCCCCTCCCGGGGCTCCGTCAGCAAATGCCCAGTCCTTCTCCTGCCGGCGAGCGTCAGGTCCCACGACTCAGAAGGCGAAGGGGCTCCTGGTAGCTGGGGGCTGGGGCAGGACTTGCTTGGTCCCTCCCTGCCAAGCCTGGGCTGGCCGCCGCACCCCGGCCTATGATACAGCGGCTTTCTCAGGGCCCCTCAGGCACCCCTGTGGTTTTGGGCCCCTCGTCTGTGCCAGGCTCACCTGAGCCCTTCTCTCTCCCCCTCATCCGTGGCCCCTTTCTCCAATGATTGTCCAACCTTGGCTCATTTAGGCACCGTGGCCTCTGTTGTGATACCCCCAGGGGTGTGTGTCGGTGGGAGGGGGTCGGTAAGCAGCTCCCCTGACCTGGCTTGTCAGGGGCGGGGGTGCTGGGGCGGGCAGAAGAAGCCTGAGGGGCTCCTGATCCACGGCGGGATGTGGCAAGGCCGGGGAGAGCCGCTCAGAAGGAGGGACGTCTGACCTGGGCATCGAGGGTTGGGCCCAGCGCAGAGCTGGGCAGAGGCTGGCTCTGGCCTCCGTCCAGACAGCCTCATGTCATTCAGGAAACAGCAGGCAGCTCGGTTGGGGCGGGGGGTGCCTGGGGAAGGAGAGAGATTTGGAAGAGGAGGGGAGAGAATAAAGCAGGAGCTGGAGGCCTCTCGCCCTGCGCGGAGGGCGTCGGCACCTCGGATTTGCCTGTGAGCCTGGGGACAACTGTAGAGTCTGGGTCGGAGGCCTCCTGGTCGGAGGCCGTGAGCCCGGACGCCAGGCTGGCCTGACACGGGCTACGGGCGTGAGGGACAGGCGGGCTGTCCCCGGGGTCCGGAGGAAGGCCCTGGTGCTCACAGGGGTCTCATGCGGGGGGATATCAGGCAGAAGCTGGGGAGGTATTTGGGGACACGGTTGTTCCAGCTGCCCTGGGGGGTCATGCGCCCTCCCCACTCTCGGCCTTGTTCTAGAAACCTAGTCATGGTCAGGGGCAGGTCTCCCCCATCCCGAGGAATCCCTGTGGCGCTTCGGGGCTGAGTGTGACATTCCCTGCGCTAGCCGTGCCCCAGAAGGCCGTGGTGAGAAAACCCGAAACTTCGGTGTGTGGGGGGACGGGGGTGGGGGGGGCGTTGGTATCATGAGGAAGGGAAACCAACATTTCTCATTGCCTCCCCTCGCTCTGCCATTGGTTTGGGTTGAACACATTTTTCCCCTTAAAGTTTTTTTTAAATTATAAAAATAATACAGCAACTGCATTATATAAAATTTGAAAAAGGAAAAACGAACTGCCTCCCCCCCCACCCCCCCACCCCAGACCGCGCCAACAGCTCTCAGGCCTTCATTTCGGCTGGAGACCGTATTCGGAGCCGCATTAGAAAACGTTTTTTTTTAAAACATTATATCATGTGCACTTTCCTCAAGGTTACAAAACGTGCACGATGTCTTCGGAGCTGACGTGCCATCCTCTCTTCATCGGCCCCCATGTGGGTGGCCACTGAGGTGGTTGGGAAATTTCTGGTCCCCAGGACGATGTTGCTTCTCTTCACTTACTCTTTTGGGATGACGCCCAGGAGGGGCAGTCCTGGGGGCCACCCCTCTACTCACCCTGCCCCCCACCCCTCGCTCCACTGGAGCCTTGTGGCGCCCCTGCCCCCCACAGCCATGTTGAGCATGATCTGACCGCAGGGCCTTTGCACCCTCCTCCTCCTGGAACATTCCTCCCAGCTGCTCACGTGGCTTTTCCTTTACTTCAGCCGGATCTGCTCAGGGTGACTCACTCAGAGAGCTGTCCTCACTTTCTCTGCTATTGACAGCGATGCCCTAGGCGGCTTCCTGCTAGACAGTGAGGCCATGAAGGAAGGGACAGTCTCGTGTGTTGGTATCTTTAGCCTCCCTTGGGAGCCCGGCATGTAGGAGGAACTCAGGATCGCTGACAGAACGTTCGAACGCAGCAGGGAGGGTCCCGATGTTTCCAGGCGTCCTGACAGGGATGCCCAAATGGTTCACGGGGGGTGTGGCCGCGTCCTAGCGCTTCTTGACGGCTGGCCCTTCGGAGGTGCTGGGGGTCCAGCGGCAATTTCGGTTGGGGGTCTTCTCTGGCTCCTGCCTCCGAACCGCGGATCTGAGGATGGTTAGGGTGCTGATTTGGCAGCAAATCGATGCGGGTCAATCCCCGGCGGAGGACGAGGTCTCTGCTCCCAGCGGTGACATCTGGGCACCGTCTGGCCACCTCCGTGCTGGAGATGGCCAGCTCCCTCTGTGGACTGAGCCAAGCAAACCGTGTGAGGGGCACTCAGTCCCCACGCAGATGACCCCACTTTGGAAGCCAGAGCGCAAGCAGTCTGGGCAATGCTGGCCCGGCCCAGGGCAGCCTGAGCCAAAGTCGGCTGCAGGGCCTTGACCGTGGATCTGACGGAGGTGAGTAGGTCATGGTCAGCCCGTGCTGCCTGGGTGAGAACAGCTTCTCTGGGGCAGGACGCCCCGCCCTGGTTGGGCTTGGCTCCTCACGCCGGGGCCTGGCTGGTGGATCCTGCCGGAACAAGCAGAGGAAAGCATCAGCCTGTGTTCCAAGGCGGACCCGAGCCCAGCAAGCTGTGGGACCCTGGGCGTGTCCCTCACTTCCCTGAATCTCGGCAGCCTCCTGTGTCGACGTTCCTGGCAGACAGAAGTCTTCACTCGTGGGCACCCGCCCAGCGAGGCCCCCCCATTAGCCCATCCACGACCCACCGATAACCCTCACGAAACCCTTCACATACAGCGGGCTCTCCGTCTTGGTGACTGAGTTCCCTGGTAGATGCCTGATGCAGCAGTCGCTTGGGGTTCAGCCTCACAAGTCTGCGGACTCAGCCCCCAGCGCCCGGAGGGGAATGGGTGAGGGTCTGACTTGGCTTCCAGTCGGAGTGGCCTCGGGCCCATGGCGCACACCCCCCGAGATGAGTGTCCTCACCCCCACAAGGGGCACAGTGAGCGGTCCTGCCTCCCAGGGCCATTGTGGTTAAGGGGAAGGAGGGCGGGCGAGCCCGGGCTTAGGGCCTGGTGCATGGGGAGAAGCCGCCACTGGTCATCAATGATGCGAATGTTGGGAAGGTCCGTGTTCAAGAGGAGACGGGAAGGGGCCTCTCACGGCAGTTTAGCCTCCTGGGAAGTGGCTGGGCGCAGTGCTGAGTCCATGGGGCCCGGGTCAACCTCGGCCACTCGGGCACGGAGTGGACTGTATCCCCGCCCGCAGTGACCTGTCTCTTCGAGAATCGCAGCCCCCCGTCTGTCGATAGAGGGAAGACGCCCGTGCTGGCTTGTGGTTTGGGCAAGAGACTCCGACGAGGGGCTGCCCCACGAGCATGGGTGGGTTCTCCCAGGGGTCCCACCTGCTGAAGGCACAGGGCGTCTGGTTTAATGTTCCTGCTACCCCGGGGCTGACCATTTTCTCCGTTCCAGAGCTGAGGAGACCCAGGCTCAGAGAAGGGGGTGCTCCTGCCTCGTACTCCTGCAGCTCCCCGCCCAGCCCCGTCCTCCGGCTGGACTGCCCGGGCTGTGGCTCTGTCCTCTGCAGGCCGAGACCACCATACGGGACCAGTCCTGGGTGTGACTGACCTGGGGATCTGCATTTCCCTGAACTCAGCTGTCGGAGTCGGGCCTCCCCTGGGCTCATCCCCGACCCTGACTGTCCCGGGGCCTCTGACACCGAGACGGGCCGCACCTGTGCGAACCACAGCTTCCCCCCACCTGCTTTCACTGCTGCTAATTAAAGAAAGGACCCCAAACCCGATGGGTGCTTAGGTCTGGAAGGACACCCAGAAGTGGGTCAGCGCTGGGTTTTTTCCCTTCTTTTTTTTTGAATCTTAAATTTTAAAAACATTGACGTTATTTTTAGAGCAATTTCAGGTTCATGACAAGATCGGGTAGAAAGTAAAGAGCTCCCACGCAGCTCTGCCCCTCGTCTCCCTAGTCTCCGCAGCGAGCAACTCCCACCTCTGAGGGAACTCGGCACGTCCCGGTCGGCCAAAGCCAGGCGGAGCTCGAACACGGAATGCTTTGCGGGGCGCTCGTCTTACTGAAGACGAGGGAGGAGTGGACAGAGCAATAGGGCTGGTCATTAAAAATATCTTATTCACATCAAGAAATATGTTTTCTGCAGTAATTGCAAAATACATAGGGATTTTAAGGGTAACAGCAGATACTTCAAAGAAACTTGGGCCTTTTAAAGTTGGATGCTGGTAGACATGCTAACAATGGGCTTTCTAGGAAAAAAAGAAAGCATGTACCAGTTTCCGTGGCATAACTATTCCCCCTCCCAGCTGGGGGCCCGGGGGCTGGGGGCCCTTGGGGGCTGGGGCCCGCACCATCTAGCATGTCGCTGGCCTTGCAAACATCTGGGGACCGGGAGGGGATGCGGGGTTCTCTGGAGGATACAAAAGGACTGGAACCGGTGAGGCTGGCGAGGGGCAAGGTTGATTTTAAGTCTCCAGGAATTTGGGGAACCCAGCTCCCCACCTGTGTGGGCGAATCTGCCGACACGCTGGTTCTAGGTTCCAAGTAGTGATTGGAAAACGTAGGCGCCCTACGTAAGTGAAAGTTGCCCGTGAAGTCACACCGAGGGCTCCGCACCCGCATGGATCTCGGAGGACACAGCGGCTCCGTGTCCCAGGGCCACACCTGCGGAAGCCCTCACCCACGTCCCCACTCGCTTCTCCGTGAGCTGAGGAAGAAAACATTCGCAGATCTTCATGCCGGGCCTGGGCGCTGCAGAAGGGAGCAGGTGGTTCCCGAAACGCTCCCGGGTGGGACTTCGAAGTGCCTACGGCCGGAAGCTGGGAGAACTCAAGGGAGCTGCAGGTGCAAAGCGAGACTGGCATGGAACTTTCTGGGCTTTTCCGTGCCTTTTCTCGGGCTCTCATCACACTGTGCCGCACGAGCTCCTCACTGGGCAGAGAGCTTTTCGGGGCTCACGTCCCCTTGAACCGCACATATGGCTCAGGACCCGCGGGGGTGGAACGAGGGGGCGCTGGACCCAGAGAGGCCCCTCCCCATGGGTTTCCACCCCTGGCTCTGGGCTTCCCACGTCACCCACGTCGGTCAATCCCTAGTTTTTTGGCCAGGAGGAAAGCCTGGGCCTTTACAGAGAAGCTGTGGAGGGACCGAAGGAGGCTGAGTTTGGAGCCTGACCAACGTGGGTCCCAGTGCGCCTCGGCCACGCTCTGTGCAATGGGGATCAAGTGCCTCCTCCCACCCCCCCGTCTGCTGGGAGGGTTAGAATCGCGTGTTCCGAGTGTCCAGCCGACGTCCGGCACCAAGGGGACGTGGGGAGAGGATGACAAGCGTCGAGGCAGCAGACCTCCACGCTGGCCGCAAACTCAGCATTCTGACCCGCAGGAAAGGCCGCTCTGGAGATGACCCGGCTCTCGGCGTTCAGAGACGGAGGGAACAGAAAGGGGAAGCGACCTGCCCAGGGCCACCAGCAGGTTCGCAGGCCGCTCGCAGCCTCTCAGGGAGCCGCACGGGCCGTGACGGCTGGAGGGGCGGCAGGAAGGTGGGGGCGGGGTGCGCAGCAAGGGAAACGGGGCCGGGAACCAGCTGGGTGCCTGCTTCGGGACGCGTGTGGGCCGCCTGTCAAGCAGCAGTCACTTAGGTGATAAGATAACGGCCACAAAAGTGCTTCGCAAGCCCTTGAGCGCCATGACTGGACACGTTGACTGATGCTTAGGCCGTGCTGGGGAGCGTGTCAAGGGCTCTGTGTGCACGAAGTCCTGCCAAAAGCCCCAGGTGGGAGCGACTGGTCACATCCCCCTTTCCTAGACAGCGACCAGAACTGGAGAGGCAAAGCCACACAGCGGGGAGCAGCCCGCCCCGATACTGGAACTGGGATCCCACGGACTCCAAATGCCCATCTTGGCCCAGCTGCCCGAGCTGCCCCTTTGGGGGTGCCCTGGCTCCTGGAGCCCAGAGAAGGCCAGCTCCTGTGCACACCTGGGCCTCGAAGGAGGCTGGGCAGGGACCCCGGGGTGCATCAGGGAATCCAGCCCATGTCCCAGGAGGAAGCTACACTGTCTCCTTCTAGAATGAGAAACACATTCGAGGGCCTGGCCGGTTCTTGCATGGAGCCCCAGGGGTCAAGGCCAAAATACTCTCCTGGCCCTTGGACTCCATTCTGCCTCCTCCCCTGGGCCCCGCCAATGCCCCTTCACTCCCCAGGTCCATGAGCCCAAGCCCCATGGGAGGCCAGCGAGCCAAGGCTTGGACCCACTTTGGAAACATCTGGCTCCTGAGGGTGTTTCGTGGGAAACTGGTACGCACCCACCTTTGGGTCCCCCGCTGAGCCAAGAGCAGGTGGGCTCTCAGACACAGTCAGCCCCCCGACATTCCCCCAGCACCGCTGGGCTGGGCGGAGGGCGGACGGAGGGTGGAGCGCAGTCAGGGGGGCTCCCGCCATAGCCGCGTCTCCAGGATCTCCAGCAGTGGTGCTCAGGGGTCGCTCTGCTTGGAAAGGAAGTGGGGGTGGGGGCTTCAACAGCACGGGGAAGAAGAACCAAGGGAATGTCAAGTGTACACAGCAAAGTGGACACGGAGGGCTGGCTGAGTTGGAAGCGGGGGTGGGGGGCGAGCCTGGGGGAAGGGGGGTGGCACCACCCTGAACTTCTCCAAGGCCAGATCATCCAGAAATGGAGGGAGTCAGCTCTCTGTGCAGCTGTACCAGCCTGGCAGGTGGGAACCGGGGCTTTTGCCAGATGTCCTCTATGTGGGTTGTTCATGGGTGGGGGTTCCTGGAATCAGGGGCATGTCTGCATTGAAAGCCAGCTGCATCCTGCCCCCCAAGCCGGACGTCTTCCTGGAGGAAGGGGTAACTTTCCTAACTCAGGCAGAGGCCCCATGTGTGTTGGCATGTGTACTGCTTCTTGCTCTTATATCAGAAATAAAAGAAATGGAATCCAACAGACTTGCAGAATAAGGACATTGATATTTCCACTAGCTAGAAGTCGTGGGCAGCCTTCGAGGCTGGCTGGTCCCCTGGCTTACAGACGTCCTTGAGGACCCAGGTCCTTTCCCTCTCCTTGTTCTGCCAACTTTGATGCTGGCTCTGTCTTTGGGCTGGGTACAAGATGGCTGCAGTGGCTCCAGACATCACATATGGGCATCAAGGACTAGACCAAGAAGAGACCACCTCTTCCAGGGTGCTCTCCTGGACGTGAGGATGTCTTACAATTCATCGGCCAGAGCTGGGTCCACGCCCACTGCTGAACCAATCGCCCCGGAGGCATGGCTGGCTTAGACTAATTCTTGCAGGTGGAAGGGAGACTGAGGGCAGTGTTCATTACAGCCCCAAAGACCTCGATGCTGAGAGCCATTTTGGGGTTCTTTCCTTTGGAATTCTGGGTCTCCTCATTCTTCTGTGTTAAAACATGTGGTCAGAGTAGACCCCCCTTGTCCCCCAATATAGCAGTCTCAGAGCAGCTCCAAGCCTCCAAAGCCCGCTCCCACCCCTGCCCCTCTATGGACCAACCCTCTAGCACAGCCCTTGGCTGGCACCTGATCCACAGAGTGGCACCCGGACACTCACCAGGACCCACCCGGGCCCCCACCGCCCCTCCGTGCTTGGCGCTGGTTCCCTTCCACCTAGGATGGTCCTCCCGCCCATCAAGTGGAGTCTCGCAAAAACCATCAGAAGAGCTCTGCTTCCCCGGGTCACCTTTCTCTGCTCCTCACCTGTGCAACCTTGTCTTATGAAAACTTCTCAAACACGTGGAGAAATTAAGAGTGACGGACACCAGTGTTTACCCACGCTCCTCACTCAACAGCTGTCACCAGTTTCTCCGGACTGGGCTGCTATGTCTGTGTTTGCGTATTTGCTGATCTGTTTGGAACTAAGCCGCCGGCGGCCCGACAGGACACACAGGTACGTTCGCCGTGTCTGCTGAGGCCAAGCTCTGCCCTTCGCCATCCTGATGCAACTATCATACGCAGGAAAATGAACCTAAGTGGGACAGCCAGCCCTCTGAAATTCCCCGGCCCAGCAGTCATCAGTGGGATTTACCTGAAGCTGAAAAGAGTGAACTGCTTCCAGCCTCTGGGGGGTTAACGGGGCTGCTCTAAAATAACCAAAAATGCATCGGAAAACACACACAGTTTTCCCAGCCCAGAGGTCTTCCTGATCCTTCCCCCTACCCCCGCCTGCCTCTCAGTTTGGGTCTGTGTGCGTGTGTGCGTGTTAAGGTCAGACCCAGGGCAGAAAACAGATGGGCTTTCTAATCTGTGACTTGAGTGCCTCATCCTGGGAAGCCTCCTGAGTCTCCCGGGTCTTGGCACGGACGGTGTATTCCCGGCGTCCACCAGCTCATTTGGAAGTGGTTCCACTCTTCCCTCTCGGCAGCTGCTGCTTCAGCGTCTCCACTGCGAGACTCCACTTTCAATAATCCCGCAGCGACCGGTAGCTTTCGGCTTGGTTCCTCCAAATTCGGTTTCTCAGCAAGCTGTGTGGACCAGCCCTTTTCAGGGAAGTGGTGGGAGGGTCTGTGGCCTCAGCCAGAAAAACAACAGATGTGTCTGTTTTCCAAACAGACGAGGGAGGGCCTGGTGCTTCCATTTTCTGGCTCGTGGACTGCGCAGCGATGTCTGTCTGCTGGCTCGCTCGTGTCACTCCAGGAAAGGGCTGTGTCCGCTCATAGCGAGACGGCTCGTGTTTACAGGGCAGTGGCTGTGTACCAGGTGTGCCTTCACAGACTCTGATGCCCCAGCGTGGTTGGCAGGATAATGTCCTTGACCACCAGCCATGTCCTCGTCCTGGGAACCTGGGGATATTCGCCTTACCTAGCCCAAGGAGGATGGTGCAGATGTGATCGAATTACAATTTTTGGGGTGTAGAGCGTGTGTTGGGTGATCTCAGTGGGCCCTAAACACCACCTTGGCTGTTCTCAAAGAGGGAGGGAGAGAGGGATTTCACGCAGAGAAGGGTAGAAGCCTCGTGGTCCCAGAGGCAGAGAGGGAGCAGTGGGGCTGGGAGTCGAGAACAGGCAGCAGGTGTCAGACACTGGGGGAAGGGAGGGAGTGGATTCTGCCCTGGAGCCGCCAGAGGAAGCCAGACCTGCTGACACCCTGATTTTGGCTCGGCAGAACAGATCTCAGACCTCTGGCCTCTCGAACTGTGAGAGAATTAAGTTTCTGCTGCTGGAAGCCGCCCCGTTAGTGGGAACTCATGAGAGCAGCCCTAGACAGGGCGATGTCCATCGTGCCCATCATACAGGTACGGCAGCCATCCAACGGTGACCTTGACCTGCAAGGGGAGGACTGGGTGTGACCGGGGCTGCTCAGTTGGGCTGTGGTCTATCCATTTTGCTCACAGGGAAGATGGTAGCCCAAGAGCTCTGGATTTGAGTGCCGCAAGGAGGGGGCCGTCTTGTGCATTTTGCTGTGCACCACAGTCCTAGACACATGGATCAGCTTTCTGGGCGTCCCTTTGAACTGATCCAGGAATGTCTGCCCAGGTGTGTTGGACTTCGAGGCATGAGATAGTCCAGCTGACTCGCCTGTTTCTTCCCGTCTGTCCACCCAGCTCTCCTCCCACGCTTATCCGTCTGCTTCATCATCCATCAACAAATACTGGTTCAGCCCAAGTAGAGGGTATATTTAAGCTTGGGATACTTAGGGCGCAGGGAGAGGAACACAGACACAGCTGCAGCGTGGGGCACCGGGGGGAAATCCAGGCTAGGAGGCCGGGGTCTGCATAGAGAAGGTCATCCCAGGCCGAAGTGCAAGAGGAACTCAAGAGGGTCTGGACAGTCAGAGCAAAGCTAAAAGGACTTTGGGAACAGGGGCAGCTATGCAAGCAGCTCTGGTCCATGTAGGAAACTCTGAGAGCAGGAGGGAGGGTTCTAGAACGCCAGGGAAGCTGCACTTACATGTGAGTAGGGGGCCTTGCAGTAGCCACAAGAAGAAATCAGGGCCCCAGACAAGGGGAGTAAGTGTAAGAAGCAAGCAAGAAACTCAGGTCGCCGTTTCTTGGAGCACGAGCTGGGGAGAAAAGGCTCAGAAACGAGGCAGGAGGCTCAGAAACTTGGCCAGGTGCCCAAGGTCGATCTGATGACCAAGGTCATAGCTGGTGCCCAGGCACCAGGGCTGAGACCCAGAGGCCTCGACTGGAGTGTGTGGCCTGAGCGAGGTGGGCGGCACAGCCCTCCTGGGGGGTGGGGGCCCATGGTGTCAACTGGATAAGAACACAGTTGACAGCAGTGGGGGGGCAGGCGGGGCGTGGTGGGGACCCAGCAAGGTTGCAAGGACGCATGCGTCGGCGCCCCGTGCTCGCAACTGCAGTTGGCTAAGTCGGTCACGGATGTACTTTGTGAGGCGTCCTTTCGTGCTGGGGACTTGAGACGGGCTGGGCTCCGGGAGCTTGTCGTCTGGTGGGGTAGGCAGATCGCGAGAACGCTGTGCCACATGGCTGGGAGCACAGTGCTGTGGGACACTCATGGGGGCGGCCGACCTGGGGGGTCCAGGAGGGAGGGGATCCAGAGCGGGACCAGCCGGGGTCGGTGCGCGCGCGGCCGTGTGCAGACGCTGTCCGTCCTGGGCATACAGGAGACCCGCCTGGGAGCCACGAAGAAGTCTGTGGACCTGGGCAGAGGACTGGGTGTCCATATTTATTTATTCATTAAAAGATTTTATTTTTTTATTTGCCAGACAGATCACAAGTAGGCAGAGAGGCAGGCAGAGAGAGAGGAGGAAGCAGGCTCCCCGCTGAGCAGAGAGCCCGATGCGGGGCTCGATCCCAGGACCCCGGGATCATGACCTGAGCGGAAGGCAACGGCTTTAACTCACTGAGCCCCCCAGGCGCCCCTGGGTGTCCATATTTAAAACCACCCTCTTAGGCGATGCCAAGTTGGGGTCGGGCTGAAACCACCAGCCTGTGGGGGAAATGCTTCTGGAGTGTGGGTGGGGGGCAGATTCTGTCTTGGGGGCACACAGAGGCTTCCTGGAAGAGGCCATGTGGCTTCCCACAAGGTGTCAGTTTTCCCTTCGACGAAACCAGAGGCGGGGGCCTTCACGCCTCACCCTGGCGGGGTGGCCCCTTACTGTTTTCTGGGCGGGGTGCTCTGCCCTTCCCTGGGGGGTGGGCCCCTGAGAGCCCGCACAGGGTCTTGTGCCTTTGATCGTCCCCAGGGAAGGGGCAGGCACTCGGAGAGTCGCAAGGCTTGGGAAGGCTTATCCATGAAGGCCGGTCCTCACCCTGCTGGGGTGGGTCCCGAGATGGGACGTTTCTCACCTGTCCCCACCCTCCGGAGGGCCCCATCGTGCTGCTTGCAGACCCCATTTGGAGGTGCAGGGGTGCACGATGGTCTCGGTACCGCTCGATGGGGATTCTTTGGAAGTTTTGAGTGAGCTTAAAAAAAAAAAAGAAAAGATGGTGCCTGAGGTTGGCCGGTCACAGGATGTCCGGAAGACTGCGGGCAAATACTTGAGTGGAGAAGGAAGACACTGGGGTGACCAGTGGGTGGGACACGAGGTTCACCACTGCCTTAACCCTGCGCTGCCCTGCGCTGCATGGGCCCCATGCGGTCCCCAATGTGGTCCCAGAGCCCCAAGCACAGGTTTAACAGCACACAGTCCTTCCTTCTTACATTTTTAAATACACACATTTATTTATTTGGGTGTGGCTGACCCACGATGTGACATGTGTCATGTGTGGACCCTACTGATGGGACAAGTCTGCACGTGACAATGTGCTCCCTGACCCGTTCTTTCCAATCCTCTCTGAGCTCCCCGAACGGGACCCACAGAGCTCTACCAGGGACGCACAGAGGGATCAGAGGACCGGAGGGAGGTGTTTTCCCGGAATGAGTGAGTTTCACAGAAGGAGTTTCCCTAAAGGAGCTGTTGGTTTCAGGTGGGTCACGGAGGGGAGGGGGCAGGAACGAAACGTGGTAAGGTGGGAGGAGAGACCACACTTCTGGTGGAGGGGATGGCCCAGGATGAGTTCTGCTCGTTCGAGAAATTACCTCCGGTATGAAGGTTCCTGCTGTGCCGGGCTGCCTAGATCATTTCACGACTGCTGGGTTTTCATTTGACTTTGTGGTTGGAATCTGGTGCCCCCGGCATGCTGGAAATAACCCACGAGCTGACTTTTTCATGGTGAGATCAGCCCCTGTTCGCCTCCTTCCGAGAGACGAGAGACGTTGCCCTGGGCTGTGGGCTGTGAATCCAGGTGGCGAATCCCTTGCTGGGGGGCGGGGAGGGTGATACTGAGTCTTTCTGCCCTTTGGGTCCGGCGACCGGTGCTAAGGGACTCTGGCTCTTCTGGGCTCTGCAGTTGTGTTCCTTTCGCTGTTGGGGCTCACTTGTCAGCACAGTCGACCTGGAAGTCGGATGTCCAGAAAATTCCAGTCCTCCTGAAAGTAGCTGTGAAAACTGCCAGGAGGGCAAGAAAGCCCCAGCTCCACACGTGCGGCCTGAAGACCAGGTGTTCGAGCCCCTGCACAGGCTGTGGACGAAGGGCTTCCCACCGCTGCTGCTCCAAGCCCCCGAGTGTGGCCGACGTGAGGCCCAGCCGTCTGGTCCTGAGCGCTCTCGGGCCACAGCAGAGGGTGCTGCCACTGGAGACCGGCCCGTGGGGACTGGGGAAAGGACGGGGCCACGCACAGGACCAAGGGATGGAAACAGAGATCTCGGGGATGCTGCATGTCCATGCAAGTGGTCTTATACCCTTGGCCTGCGTCGTCAGCCAGCGAATTCCCCCGACTTGGCGGCAGCTGGACAGAGGGGGAGTTGTCACTGCTCGGTAGAATTGCAAACGTGGTGGGGTTACGAATGACATTTTAATTTTTTGTGTATTTTTTTTTTTCAAAGAAAATGGCTAATGGAAAGTGTCTTCCTCCTGGCGCCAATGGAAGGGAGCGTTTTCTGCTTCTGTCCTCATTTCCTCCTGTCCCGAACTAGGCAGACGTCTTCCCGCCTCGGGGGGAAGGGGGTTGGCATGAGCCCCTTTCCTGGCCAGAATGCTCCTTCCTGGAGCCCCAGCAGCTTCCCCAGCGTCTAGGCAGATCTCGACCCAGACGTGCCTTCTGGGGAGACCTGCCGGCCCCGGCCCCACGGAAGGAGCCCCTGGCACCCCCGCACAGGCTCAGCCTGTCCTCCGCTCCCCGCCGCTTGTGCTCCCATGGAGGGGGCTGCTTGCTCCTCCTTGGGCTCCCCAGGGCCAAGCAAGGCTCCCAAGGGGCTGGAACTCAGGGCCTGGCACGATGTGGTGCCTGGCCGGTGGTGCTCCAACGGGGTGTGCGCTTGGTCAAGGCCTCCTGCGTCCTGGCTTCACGCCGCCTTTGACGCTCGTGGGGCGACTTTGGATGAAATACTTTATGTGCCTGTGCCTCAGTTTCTTTATCTGCATGATGGGGACACAGCCGGTCCCTTGTCATGAGGGTTCCATGACCCTCCGAATACACCTGCCACAGCGCCCCGCAGGTGCCACACTCCTCTTCCCTGATTGCTACTTCTCCGGGGATCGTTACTCCTGTCACCGCCGCTGTCACGGTTCCGACCCTGATACACTGAGGGCCACTGTCACTGCCTCTAGGGCTTATGATTGTCACTGTGACTGGTGCCCGCGTCCTGTTGCTCTGGCGACCGTTCCTCCGCTGTGGCTACTGGTGCTCTCGTTACTGCCACCACGGATTCTACTGTGGTTGGGACGGATGCCGCTGCCGCCCCAGAGACTACACCGCACCGCGGTTACTCCTTCTGTCGTTACTCCGGCTCCTGTGACTACACCGCGCCGCTGTGACTCCGGCTACTCCTGGGACTACTGCTGCCATCACAGCTGGTCACTACCCCAGTGCTTCGTGTGGCCCAGAATGACGTCACCGCTACATTACTGCGGCTAGCTGACGCGTCCTTCCGCGGTCTCCAGTATCACGGCTGTGACGAGGACGTCATGGTGACCGCTGTGGGACGCTGCCGGCACGGCTGCCGCTCCCGCTGTCCCCTGCATGTGGGGGAGCGGAGCACCCACCCCGCTCCCTCCTGAGGGCGTCCCTGCACCGTCGTACCCTGCGCCTCTCTGAGCCTCCGCCAACTGTGCTGTGTCCTTCAGGGGTGGCCCGGGGGCACGGCCAGACACGCCCGGTGCTCGTGGTGCAGGGGCGAGTTCGGCAGGACCGAGGGCTGGTTTTACGACACGCGGGCTCAGACCTGCGGCCCCTGTTCCCTTATTCCACTGTAAGGAAAGGGGACCCTCCTTTTGTGCGGACTCACTTTGACCTTTGGTCGAGCACCCAAGCTAACTGCCGACTCCTCGGTCGTAAAAGCTCTCCCTGCGGTGCGTTTCTGCTCTCGGTGGGGTTTGGAGTCATTCAAACCAACAGAGCTTGTTATGTAGTGCACGGCTCGAAACCTCTTCATTCCTCTTAATATCCAATATTTGGACAACATTTTACAGGTAAAATGTGACTTCAAGGGGCTATCTTCGAGTCAGGGAGTGTAGGCACTGGAGCCAGAGGGTCCTGGCTGCTGTGTGAGCTCAGCCAAGTGGCCTCCCCTCTCTGAGCCTCTGCTGCTTCTATGAGATGCAGATACAACCAGCCCCTGCCTCCGGGGAGTCACCTGAGAGGCCCCGAGATCTGGCAGCTGGCATGTCCTGTGCACTGCCTGACCAGAATGGCCCCACAGGTAGGCGTCGTTGCTGTCCTACTTGAGGGATGAACGCTCCCTGAGAACAGGGACCAAGCCGAGGCATGGTGACCGGCACCGTAGAGGCTGCTGCACTGAACAGGATGGAGAGGGCAGCGCTGAGCTCACGGGGCTGGTGCAGAAGTCGGTGCTGCCCTCTGTGCTCCTCTGCTCTCCGTCTCCTCTGCCCTCGGCCGGCACGGCCGGTATCTCCCCTCCCGGTGGCGCCCAGATCCCAGGGCTCCTAACGTCAGCCATCTATACCTTGAGGCGACTCAAATCAGCATGGCTCCGCCCTGAGAGCAACTCTGGGGCCTTTCCTTCATTCTAGGACTAACCAGTTCTGGATGATGGGATTTCGGGCAAGCGGGTTGACAGCAGTTGAACTGAAATCTTGCCAGCTGGAGGCCAGCGGCCTGGCTAGTGCACGATCCGTCTCCTGGCCATGGTCTTGGACCCACGCAAGACTGCAGGTGTGCTCTGCGGTGAATGTCAGGTTGGAGCTGCCTGCGGCCCTCGTCAGTGTGTAACAACAGGCTCATGGCCAGCCTGAAGGTGGAGGGCTCCGGAGAGTTTCTTGCTTACTGTGAGCAGAACTCCCAAGAGCCTCACTTCTCTACAGACCACACCTCGGGCTTCTCTTCCTCCTTTGACCTTCACGTGGAGGCTGGCCTGGCTGAGCTCTTCCCTTGCTTCGCTGGTCAGTCTAGTCCAGATCCAGCACCCCCTAGCCTATATGCCACCCTGTGAACTGGAAAAAGTCACCCCTCCAGGGAAGATGGGTTAAAAAAGGTGCGCCCCCCAGATGAACCCAGTCCTGAGGGCCTAGGGCTTGGGAAGCTGACTGCCATGCCTTTTGTGTAAAGAAAAGGAGCCCCCCTTGCTTCAGAGAAAGCAGCATACAGCTTGTGTTTTTAGTTCCACTTGAAAGTCAGGCACTTTGTTCAGTCCACAGACTCTACCACTGTATGGGGCAGCCCTGCTTCAAATGCTTGATCCATTGGCCTCGAAAAAGCCTGTGGTGTAATCTCTCGCCAGCCATGCCGTTATGTTCCTCAAAAATACCTGGATTGCTAAACAGCAGTTGGGAAGACAAAGTCACAAACAAAACCAATGATGGGGAGTTAAAAACTCTCAAACCAAACTTCTAACTGGTCAGTGTCCCAAGCAAACCAAATCCGTCAGCGCCAGAAACCTGCTCTTGTAAGTAAAGCTCCCGATCCACCTGCTCTGAAGGGTTCAGGGAACATCACGGCTTCTGTGCTTGGAGCCCGTGAACTTTATGTCATGCGAACTGTTCTCCAAAACCTTCTTCCAAGCACGCACTGCCCGGGACCGAATGTCCTGGGGATGCCTAGATCCCTAGAGTCGCAAAGATTGGAGGAATGCTTTCTTGAGCCTTCTCTGAGGTCCCCGTGTTGACAGGGTGACGTGTACACGGATGTATGATGACAGTGGTTAAAAAGAAATCAGAATGTATCATACAAAAGGGAGAATCTCAAAAGCATAGCGGCGGAGGGGTGCCTCTGGGTGGACACTGGAGCGTGCCCCTTTCTCCAAAGATGGACGGGGTAAGAGCGCCCACGTCACAGAACGGGGATCACGCGAGATCACGTACGCTAAGCGACAAACTCGGGCAGTGCTCAGCTGGACAGCAGTGACTTTTCCTGCCACTGTGCGTTTCCGCAGGACACCAGCACCCGACGGAGCCTCGAGTGCCCTCGCGCACAACGCTGCTTCCCTTCATCGTTTTTTTAGGGCACAGGATGTACAAATCTAAGAAGCACACACGAGAAATATCAGGGTTTGGCCCAAGAATGCAAATACTAGAGACGCGTGGAAAGCAGACATGGGAGCCTCCCCTTTCCTCACACTCCCCAGCCAACAGGCGCGTGATGCCAGCGGTTTGCAAGGGGAACCTTCCCAGGCGCCAACGTGTGTTTTGTTTTTATAGAAACACCAAACGCACGGCCCTGCACCTTCATGGGTCCGGATTTTGCCCACGGAGGAATGTTTGGTTTCCGAGGGGCTGTTTTCCCCTCTGATGGGGACGCAAGTGGTTGCTCTGACCAGCCCCATGTCTGGGATTCCTGCTGGAGGATGCAGAGGGATGACTTATGGTCTTGGTTGCTTCCAAATAGTGATGCCTTTTCCCACGGCAGAGGAGAGAAATTGGGGGTGGCGCGTCCTTGGGCTTCCCTGCCGGGGAGGCTCGGTGTGAAGACTGCAAGGCAGAGGTCCTCCCAGCGTGATGCTGGGGTAGACATGGAGGACCTGTGACCTTGTCTCGGCTTTCTTTCTCGGGCCCCACTGCAGGGCAATTCCGTCCGAGAATAGTTCTGACAGAAAGAGCTTCTGAATCGGTCCAAGAACAGTTATTTTGCAAAAGGGCAAAACTGAAAAAAAAATTGTTTTAAAGAACATTACAGTTATAGAAATGTGTCGCCTAAAATACTTTGTGACGGTTTGTGGGAATGTTCTGAGCCACATTATGAAAGAAGGACGCCGAGACAGAGTTTTCAAGGGTGATCAGAAAAACCACTCCTGAACCCTAAGAGCCTGCCCCACCCTGGGGATGTCACAATGCACAGCTCCCAGCGCCCCCCATGCTGGACCCCCGGGGCCCTCCTGCAAAGGCTGGAACTTAAGGGAGAGTTTTTGCACTCTGATTAACAAGGCACGATCTACCCGAGGCTTCCCTCCTTGTCACGGCTCCTCACTGCTGAGGACGATGAAGGTCAGGTAGGAATAGACACAGTCATGACTGGTTACTTAGGGACACAAGGACATGCTTGGGGTGGGGGGGTTCCCCTGAGTTTGGGTTTGTCTCCCCGGTGTCTTAGGCTTGTTCTGGCAATCACAGCCCCTTCCCATTCTCCCTGCTCCCCTGCCCGGTCCCTGCTCAGCGACGTCTGCCTTCTCTCTCCCGCTTGGACAGGTTGACACTGGGCTGCGGACTCTTAATCTCAGTGGGGTGCGTGAGTGGGCGGCACAGGGCATTTTGGTGCATTTGCACCGGATCTGTTATGGTGGATCTGAACACATGCTCCTCCCTGACCTTGGAGAGACACTGCTGATAGCTGTTCAGTGTGGCATCCAAGCGGGATGGATGCTTTCTCTGCCTCACTGTCATGGGGTCACCCCAACCCCCAAGACTGGAGAGGGGCCGAGAGGCTGACGGGAGACCAGGGAGCTGGGCTACATGCTGGCTGTGTGGCCTGGGCAGTCTGAGAAACCTCTCTGGGCTTTAGTTTCCGCATCTTTAGACCAGGACAGACATCCCAGCCCTCCCTGGCTCACAGGGTTGACGCGAAGCTGTAACGGGAGGGCAGCGGGTGGCACCCTGGGCCAGCAGCGGCCAACCGCTCCTGGCATGTCCTGAAGATCAGCTAATCGCTCTCTCTGCGCTGTGTCACCTTGATGTGTGCGGCTCTGGCAGGATGCCTGGCTCGTGGGAGGGCCCGTAAGTGTTTGCTGGCTGAAGACCGACAGCGGGAGGCCTTGGTTTCCATACTCATTCTCTACCAAGCACCAAGAGAGCTTACTAGCGGCCGGGCATGGTCCTGGGCACTGGGTGAACAAAGAGACATCATGGCCAATGTTCTGGACAGAGAGGTGGACAGCCAGTGACCCAACAGATGAATGTAGAAGGGCAAAGTGGCTCGTGAAGGATCAACGTGCTCTAGGTCAAGTCTGTTACCTAGAAGGGGTACAGCTAGAACTATAGGGAACTATAGGGAACTATATAGAGAAACTTTGTTCTATATTTGACAAACCCACATAGAGCCCCTGTGCTCAGTAGGGCCGTATGAGCTGTAAGTGGGCAGCGATTAAGTCCTCCCAATAGCCCTGAGGGAGTAGGTACCATCACCGCCATCATGAACCATCGCCATTTCACAGATGACGAAGAGAGGCCCAGTGAGTTGTCCCAGTTAGTGTGGTTGGCAGAGCAATGACCCCTTCCCCTAAAGAACCTGGGCTATGTGACCTTCGTGGCAGAGGGACTTGGCAGATGTGATTACGTTAAGGATGTTGAGGTGAGGAGAGGATTCTGATGACCCAAGTGGACTCAGTGCAACCTCAGGGCTCTCTGGAAGAGCGAGGCGGGATGCTCAGAGCCTGGGAGAGATGTGAGGGCCGAGCAGTGGCAGAGAGACTGGGAGTGGCCGTGCTGCTGGCCACGAAGGCAGAGGAGCGGCCACGGGCCAGGAGAGCAGGCACCGTCGGAAGTGGGACGGCCATGGGAACAGTCCTTCCCTGGAGCCCCCAGAAGGCACGTGGCCCTGCGGACACCCTGATTATAGCCCAACAAGACCATGTCAGACTTGTAGGCCCCAGAACGGTGACAGGACACGTTTGCGTTGTTTTAACCTTCTGAACGTGTGCTCAGGCGTGACGGTGGCAACGAGAGCTGGACAGACAGCCCTGAAGAAGGGTACGAGAATGATTTTCCACCCTACATCTGCTTTGTAACCCGGTGCCCTTCTCGGAGCAGGGACTGGCTCACCGTGAGGCAACTGTCACCCAGCGTCCAAACGTTCCAGGGGCCACCCCTGAGATGTGGCACCTGCTGCCGGCCACTTCTGCTCCCGTGTCTGTGTGTCTCTCGGCCGCAGGGCTGATTCTGGGCCCTGAGAGCCCGTGTTTCAACTATGCGGTGTGCTGCCCGCGGCCGCGCTTAGCCAGTCTGGGAGCAGACTATGGGACGATAACTTCTGCCCACACCTGCCTGAGCCAACATCGGAACCAAGGAAACTGCCCCAGAGGGCTTTGGCCAGGGTCTGCCTACCGCGGCCTCCTGGCTCCCAGAGATGGGGGCAGCCGACACGGATGTGCCCGTGGCTCACTAGCGGGTCGGGGCAGATCTTTTACAGGCAAAAAAGGCCGGGGGTGCAAAACCAGAAAACAAGAAGCTGAGGGTAGAGGGTGGAGAGAAATCGCGGTGCCTCCCAGAGCGCCTGGTCTGAGCTGGCGGGTCGGTGGGCGCTGGGAGGCCTGGTCACCCCGGCCGGCCAGGCATCCCCATGCCCCACGTAGGGGCTGGAGGCTGACTCAGCAGCGGCGGTGGCCCCGGGGATCCCTCCGAGCCCCCAGAGTGGCCGGCGGGCCTCAGTGGGGTAGGAGCCCCCAGTCCAGGAAGAATCTGAAACAGAGGAACTTGTCAGAAACCCAACTTCTCTAAAAATATTAAAAGCCCGTGGCCCCCAGAGGCCTGATTGCGAGGCCCCGCGGGTGCTGCCAGCCGGGTCCCTGACCGTTGGGACCCAGCGCGGTCCTGGCATTGAGCAATAGGGCTCTGCCCTGGGTCTGTACCCACCCTGCCCTGCCCTGCCCCGCGCGGGCTGAGGGAGAGGGGCGGCAGCGGCCGGTGCGCGCGTGTGCATGTGTTCGTGTGTGTGAGTGCACATGCATGTGTTCCTGGGTGCACATCTGTGGCCTCGTGTGCAGTGTGGAGGCCAGCGAGGGGCTCCCACAGTCCTCCAGGCTGGGGGTATCCCAGGCTGTTTCTGGGGCACCCTCTTCTCCAAGGACAGCCAGAGAGGCCCCAGTGTGGACCCTGGGCTGCTGCTGTTGGGGAGGGACGGGCCCTAGTGACAGAGTAACTAATTTATTGAGTCTTACTGCGTGCTGGGCCCTCATTCTAAGCCCTTTGTGACATCCATCTGTGTAACCCGCGAGCCTGTGAGATAAGAACGACTTTTAGCCCCACTGGATGGAGCAGGAAGTCCAGAGAGGGGAAACCGTTTTCCCGAGGCCACTCAGCACTGGGGCAGAGCGAGCGAGCCTGGATCCGGGGCTGAGGCCCAAAGGCTCCCCTGTCCTGCCTCATAGGGGAGTTACCGCCCGCGCCACCCAGGTCCGCGTGGCCTCCGCAGGGTGGTCAGTCCCTCTCTTCAGTGTGTGTCCCGCATGTTGGCCCCCTTGGAGCCTCTAAGCGCTTTGCTGATTTGGCACGAGGCCTGGTCCTGGGCCGGAGAGGGTCTTGGCCACTGGGATGCATGCTCTGGGATGGTGAGCTACGGGGGTGTGTGTGCGAGGCTCCAAGGCCTTCCCTGAGAGCCTCTCCAGTGGGCTGGAAACATCTGTCCACCCATGTCTGGGGTCCTGTCCCTTCTGTGGACTCCAGGGCATTCCTGAGGCCTTCACCTCTGGGAGAGGCTTACACCCGTCTGTGGGACACCCCGGGATTAGAGGAGACACCTGTCCCTGCAGCCTCCTGGCCTGTTTTCCTTCCCAGTGTCCAGCATGTAGCTGCCCAGGAGGATTTTCTGCAGCCCGGCACACAGAGTCGCCCCTCAGGGTCACCACCCCCTGGGCCTGGGGAGAGAGTGTCCGCCTTCCTGGCTGTCCCAGGCTGCCCGGCAGGGGTTGCAGGACAGGTGAAGGGCTCATGTGGACATGACCCCTGGCGTACCACGTGGGCATTGGGTGCCCAGCTTCGAGATGACCTCGGTGTGGCGGTCCTGTGCCTGGGGCCTAGAGCCTCACTGTGGGGCTCAACTTCCAGCACCCTGACTTTCTAGCCATGGGGTCTGTCAATCCTCTGGGTGCCTTGGTTTCCCTGTGAGGGACATGGGGACCGTTCCAGCGTCCCCTCCCTCAGGTAGTGGCAAGGACGAATGTGGCATTCCAGTGGCATTCTCGGTGCCGAGCTCTTTGGAAAAGAAGGGCTCCCGTGGGCAGCTGTGGCTGTGGGCTTCTCACAGGAGGGAGAGAAGTGTCCTGAGCTCGGCCTGGACCAGGAGCCGGTGTCCATCAGATGCGGAACCCGAGGCTTCCATGTCCACACCCGAGGGTGGGCAGGCTCCGGGCTCATCATCCAAGCCCTCTCTCTCCTCTCCCACCCTCTTGAGTGTCCGGGAAGCCAGTTTGTGCCACCTTGTAGACCTAAGGGTGCAGGCCCTGAGAACACACAGTGTTTCGCTCAGCTCAGAGACTGTGTCCCGGGTTCACTGCGCCCCTCTGGCAGACGGCTGTACCGCACTCTGCCTCCAGGGGCTCCCGCGAGGATTCAAGGAACCAGCCCGGACTGTCTCCCATTGGGGACCTGGACAGAGGAAGTGACTCTCGGGAGTGCGTCTGCATGTAGCGGCTGCGTGACTGGAGGAGCTGGGATCAAACCTCGCTCCTTCACGTCCCGGGGGTTTTCCTTGAGGGTCCCGGCATGCATGCCCTCGGGGAGCACGGGGCTGGGCCAGGAGCCGCGATCCTGGGGTGGGGTCCGCCCTCACCACCAGCAGCTGTGTCCCCACGACCTCCCCCAGCAGCAGGGGGCTCGGCTGTGGCCGGGCCCAGGTGACAGCGAGAGGCAGCTGTGGGATCTGGGGGGCAGTATTTAACCACGCTGGGTCTCCATTTCCTCCCTCCTCTGGAAGGTCACCAGCAGGGCTCCCACCGTCCCTTATCCCAGCACCGGGACGTGCTCATGTTTCCATGCTGAGATGGAGGCAGAGTGTCAAAGAATTTTCTTTGAGGTCCCGTATGCCTGGACGCCATTTGAGCCCCACTGGCCGTGCGCCTGAATTACCCCGGCAATCCCTTTCTTCCTCGAAGAAGCAGTGAGGGGCCGTATACCCTTGCTTATCGGGTGGCACAAAGCTATGGGGCCTTAATTCCATGTGTAACGGGCCCAAGGCAGGAAGCCTAGAAAGCACAGGGGAACACAGAGTCGGGGAGGAAAAGAAGAAACAAATAAAACACAGCGTGGGGAATTAAAAAAAAAAAAAAACCCAAAAAGAAAAAGTGAAAAAGAAAGCTGGCCGAGTGTCTCTAACTGCACACGCAGGTGGCGAGCTTTCCCAGGACTGCCGCCTGCTCCCGGGGCGGGACAGCCTTGACATCTCGGGCTGTGGCTCCTCGAAGCCACTGGAGCTGCTGGAGGAAAATCTTCCTCTCCTGGAACCTCGTCCCACGTCCCAGATGCCTACTGACCCACGAGGCTGCCCCATCGGGGCCCTCCAGCAGGCTCCATGTCCGGCAGGGAAGCACGGAGGTTTCGGGGTGCTCTAGACCCAGAATGCCTGCGCTGGCCCCCCTTCCTCTGCCCCAGTTTTCTGGGGGGCCTCAAGCTGTTTGCTCATCTGTGCAATGGGATCCTGGTAAGCAGATGAACGAGAAGGTGCCTGGACAGAGGGGCCATGCTGGGGGGTCGCTGCTGTGACTCTAGACACACCCGGGCGCTCACCGACTCAGAATCAGTTGCTCAGTTTATCCTTCAGAAATGCAGAGGGGCCAAAGCCGAGGTGCCGAGTCCCCAGCGTCGCGCTCGCTGGGGGGTCTTCCTGTGACGTCTGTGGCTGGGATCCCGCTGGAGGTCTTCATGAGTGGGGCTCCGGCCCTGCTGCCCCTGCATGTCCTGCACGCACACCCTGCACACCGCGGGGCCCAGGGAACGCCGGTGGGCCGAGGGACAGGGGGCATGGACAGGAGCGGTCATCGTGGGAGAAGGAGCCAAGGTGGGGACATGCTCTGGTCCCTGAGCCCAGGGCTGTCGTCAAGGCCGGGGAGTTGTGCCAAGGTTCACGTGTGGTGTGAGGGCACGGCCGACCCTGACCTGTCGGTGCCCTGCCCTGGCACAGACTCTGCTCTCAGGATTTGCTCCACTTTCTTTCATTTTTACTTTCCTTCTTGTCCTTGCGGTTCAAGGTGCAGAGGCCGGGCTGGGCCATGGAGGTGGGACAAGCTTCAGCAAGATGCTGGAGGCTGCTGGCCGGCAGCCTGGCTCCGGGTGGGGGGCGGGGGACCTGATCGCCCCGGTGCTGGGATGGGCCCCGAGGATGTCTCCTTGCTTTCTACCTTCCTTTCCTGATGGCCAAGTGACGGCACAGGGGACGTCCGAGCAGGACCCCTTCCTGCCTGGCACACTCTTGCAAGCCCCCACTTGTGCCCCCTTGCCGACGGCCCACCTCTGGGGCTCGGGCCAGCCCCAGACCAGGTCTGGGGTCACTGGGAAGGCACAGGGACAGGTGCAACAGCCACATCGCCACCGGAGGGGCTCTCCAACCACCTGATACCCCTGGGGCCTGGAGGATCCCGAAGGAGGCGGCGCCCCTGCTGGCGGGTCTCAGCACACCGCCCTCCAAGTCCCCTCGCCCTGGAACTGCGCACCACTGAGTCCATTCACTGCCCTTGGGGCCGCAGGGTATCTGTGGGGTGGACGTGTCTGCAGATTCGGCCTCCCAAGAAGATGCCAATAACTCCCCAATTCCGCTCGTGGACATATACATCCCCAAGGAATTCCCACTGGGGGTCTGTCGGGCGACCGGGACGGGGATATTCAGTGTTACACGTGCGGGGCCGCGGGAAGAACCAGAAAGGGGATGACACGATCCCCTACGGTCACCGGGCAGAACATGCAGGGGGAGCCGCAGGGAGGAGTCGTATGAAATTACCGCTGTTTTACCGGCTTTTCTTTTAACCTACCAGAACGGGAGAGTCCCGTCGGCAGCCCTGCACTCTGGTGTGCCCACCGCGCGGCGGGCAATGGCAGCAGCCCCGCAGCTGCCCCGAGTGGCGCGGACGATTCCCGGAGCGTGCGGTCAAGCAAACCAGAGACGACTGACCCACCGAGTCCCACCCCCGCGGGTCTCGTCCATGGTCCTGAAGGTGAGGCCAGGCTTACCCTGCAGGGGTAGGTGGTGACCGTGAGGGGACACGGGGGCTCCAGGGACGATGGCGACTGCGTGTGAACTCCACAGAGGCCTGCGTGCGTGATCGGCACACTCTCTGTACCCGCACTGCCCTGCGAGACAGGCTCGGGGACGTGTGCCCCAGAGCGACCAGGGGCACTTACGGGGACACGGCACAGCTCAGGGCATGTGTGCGGAGTGCCGGAATAGGGGCCCAGGGCCCTCCCGGGCAGCCCAGGGGACCTCCAGGGGCCCCTGATGACAGCCAAGACCCCTCCAGTCTCCAGTCCCTCCCCAAGCTGTCCCCAGCAGCCCTGCCTGCTGGGGGCCCAGCCCTGGCTGGCAGGAAAGGAGGAAAGTCCCCACTGGTTTCTTTTTCTTGCCACCAAAGGGCCGGCAGGTGTTTGTTCCTGAAACTCACGGCTGAGCTAATTTTACACCACAAGAGAGACACCGGGGAGAGAAATGAAACGATGCTCCCGGGGCTCTGACGCCAGCAGGATGGGAACCCTGGCCAGACGAGGTGGAGGTGATGATGGCTGGTGGGGTCTGGGAGCAAGGTGTGGTGGACATGGGGGTTCGGAGACCCCCGGCATCCATTCATGACCTCAGACGGGCCACTAAGAATGGCGGGTTTGTTTTCTGGCTCTGTCACTTGGCCTTCGTTTCCCCATTTTGAAGGGACGGGGTGGACACAGCGATGCCCGAAGCCCCCCGACCCATGGCCATGCCCCCATCTTTCCCTCGGCTTCCTCTCTCATGTTAGGGGCCCCATCCCGACTCCAGAGCAGAAAAAGTCCCATCATGTTTGTGTTTTCAGGAAAACCGAAATAAGCCAACACGAGAAGCCCATCATGACTTGGCAGGACACCCACGGTGGCGGGACACCTGTGGCCTCATGAGCATGTGTGGAGGCGGCCCCGGTGGGAGGGCACGCCACGCTGAAAGTCCCTCTTTTGCTGTTCACCCAGAATGCTTCCAGAGCTCCGGGAGCCCTCAGGAGACAGAGAAGGTGCGAAAGCCATCTGCAGGTGAGGCCGTCAGCCACACTGTCCCCACCGGGAGGTCTCCTCTTTCTCCTGGCGGCACGAGCACGAGCCCGTGGGAACAACGGAAAGGAAATCAGAGCGGATTTTCTCTGAAACCTCCCCCTGGATCCCTCAGTGGGCTTGTGCTCAGAAGCTGCTGGCCATTTCTGCCCTCGTTTTTCCAGAGGAAGGCGGAACTTCGTGCTCTTCTCCCCGCAGCGCCGCCCCGCCCTGACACGGACAAGAGTTAAAGTAGGAAAAACACTCGCGTGAGCGAGAGCACATGGGCCGCACTGAGCGGAGAGAATCACGTCCGGCGCGCCCTCCGCGTGCGGGGACGTCCAGAGCAGGGGCAGGACTGTGCCCCAAGTTAGACATTGTGCAGCCTCAGCTGGACACGAAAGGGGCCACGGCAGGAAGGGAGAGAAATGAAGGCCCTGGAGAGGCTGAGAGGCGGGAAGAAGAGAGTATGCTCGGGAGTCGGAGGACGTCCGAGCTGGGGACCCTGGAGAGGAAGAGGAGACTTGCGGGTTATGGAAGGAGAAGGCTACCAGGGAGAGGCAGAAAGTAAGACGCTGAGCACAGAATTCAGCCCTGAGCTTCCTGGCAGCCACAGCAAAAAGGGAGCATGATGAACTCTTGTCTAGAGAGTGGCCAGGGCACCCCCATAGGTAAGTATGGACTCCAAACGCTGGCGGAATGAGGGAGGGTATCCGGAAGGTCAATGGCTTGCAGCAGCCTCGGCGTCACGCGTGGGAAGCCTCACATAAAAGCTGTTTGCGGCCATCGCTGCAGAGCTGGTGGACCGTGGCGGGCCCGCGCCTTCCCCAGCCCCAGAGCACCTGCCGACCCTGCTGTGTTCATCGGTCATGCAAGGATTAGACGTTGCCATTAGGTGAAATCACTAAAAAGCTACACACACGACCATGGTTACTCGATAGGTCTGTCCCTTAAAATGTTCTGCCCCCATCCCCCACACTGAACATGGGGTGACGGACGCAGCCCTGGTTTATGCCTGTTTTGCTCTCGTCCTGAGCAGGGCCTCTCTCACGCTCAGAAACGTCCCGGCTCAACCTCACAGCCGAATGTGTGCCCCTGAGGCCCCCCTGAGGCCCCCCCAGCCGACGCACGTGCACACACTTTCCAATGTCGCTTCTATGAACGCCTCATAGATGTCTCCCGGAGCCACGTCCGAGGGAGGGATGAGGCTCATGGTAGGTTATGGTGCCTCTCCTATCAGCTGAGAACACGTCACCTTCCCTTCTTGCTGGGGCTGCCAGGAAGCTCAGGAATAAGCTTCGTGCTCAGACACGGGAGCTTTCGTTAGCCTGTTGTTAAAGGGTGGGGTGTGCGCCATTTCTCCAACAGCTCTCGGCCTCTGCTGGTTGTTTTGGGGGGGTTTACCCCTGTCAGATGCTCTTTCTCGAGAAGCTGACTTCCAGACCTTCCTGCGTGTGGGCAGGTCAGGGTGCACAGGGAGGTAGTGCTGGGTGGGGCGGGGTGGGGGGTCACGCCTCCTGGCTTGAGCACACCTGCCCGGGCGCTGGCAGCTGCTGGGAGAAGTTCTAGGATGAGCGGCACGGAAGGGTGAAGGTGGGGTCCTGGCCCCAGATGCTGTGCTAACATTTCCTGCTTATCTCCTTCTGTTTCCCCAAATCCTACGGGATGGGTACCTTATTATCCCCATTTTGCAGAGGAATAAACAAGGATGTAGCTTGAGGGGGTGCCTGCCATACTTCCCACTCAGTGACCAAGCAGGAGAACCAAGCTTTGCCCCTGAGACTGCTGGTGTCAGAGGCCATGTTCCTGGGGTGGCACCTGGCGTGGCCCTCTGCACGTGGACACTAGGAACTTGGAGAGATGCATCTATTTGAGGTCCTGTGGGCAAGACATGGAAATGCCAGGCCCAGGACCAGACTCGGAGAAGCCCAGTCACATGCTCACAAACACTGGGAAGGCAGGTGGTAGGTCCAGCCCCGTGAGGTCATGGATGATCCACCCATCCTGAGCTCTCTGGGGCCACATGCCCGACCCTTGGAAAGTGACGTCATGGAACGAAAATGCCATCCTGGGCTGTTGCTGTCGGGGCTGTAAATGGCTCTGGCATCAAAGGTGGAGGTCGGCAGGTGCTTTCTCGTGCTCCTCAGTACGTGTGTCGGCGAGCGTCCGCGGACATCCTCCCAGGTCGGGAGCTGCCGTGCTCTGCTGACCCGGACAGGTGAGGAAGCTGACGTGGCCAGGGGCTCATGTGGACAGCAGGACCACGTGATCACACGCACCACGTGTCCACCTCGAGGAGGGGTCCTGCGGCTCCCATGGGAGGAGACTGGCCCCTGGCCTCTCCTGCCTCTGGCCTCACACATCTTCCTGGGCTGACGCTGTACTAACCTGGGGTCCCGGCACACGGCGATCCTCTCTCCGTCCAGGGGAGGAGTCCGACGACTGTTCTAGACGAAGCAGAAAGTACGTTTAGTCCTCATGGGGCTCTCATCAGGCGGAGTGGATCCGAAACATCGACTCTGGCTGGAAGAGACTCTGGCATTCCAGTTTCGTTCTGGGTCATTCGTTTGAGAAGGCTGGAGGGTGAGCTCCAGTTTGCGCTGGGGGACTTAACATTTACCACGTTTTCTACCTGTGACTTCCCGAAACACACACACACACACACACTCTCAGTCGGACTTGGGTTTTATTCCTTCCCGGATCTCCTAAGTGGAAGCCGTGGACCTCTGGTCTGTTTATTCACTCAACAAACATCTTAGGGGACCAGCTACGTGCTGGGCAGAAGTCTGGGCGAGTGGGCGTGTTTCCACCGAGGGGCTGAGCCAACACGGGAGCCAGCCCTCTTTCCCGGGGGGCTGCCTGCGGGACGCTAGCATCGACAGTGTGGGGGTGGTAACCTGTTCGGCTCCTTGCGGCCCCACCTCTCCTTTGGTGCCTCCTGCCTGCCCAGGGAGGTCTGCCTGCCTGCTCTCCAGTCTCGTGGCCGAGCACGGCCCCGGCTAAGGTCAGCGTCCCCCGCCCCGCCCCGCGGCTCCTCTGGTCTCCCAGACTCCGCGCCTCGGCAGCACGGCCCCCTCCTCGCGCTGCCTCCCTCCCCAGACTGCTCCAGCGTGAGAAATTCCCGCCTTTCACGGCCACGAGAGCTCTTGCTTCCGGCCCTTTCTCCCCCGGCCGGGGTCTCCTTTCGGACCCGGCCACTCCTTGGGCTCTGTCTCGCGCTGCCCGTGACCCGCGAGGCACGGCTCCGAGCACGGCGGGGGAAGCTTCGATTCCCTTGCGATCCTGCTGTTGGCAGGTGTTGACTAGGTCTGCTCTCTGTTCTTCATGAATCGACCCCTTTGTCACGAGGAAGTGGCCATCTAGCGCTGGGGCTGGTGTTGCCGTAAAATCCCCTTCGTCCGGTATTTGCGTGGCCGCCCCCGCTTCCCTCGTTTGCCGCACCCCTGCCTTTGCACTTGGCACACTGGCAGCGGGTCTCGCGCAGGCATCCGGTGGACGAGGCCGCGTGCGGACATCCTTGGGCTTTGTTCTGAGGGTCAGGGAAGCTTCCCGGAAACCAGACGGTCACTACTGTCCCAAAGCACTCTGACCGAGGCCGCACTCGGTTCTGCAGGGCCCTCCCGTCCACCAGACACCGACCGCCAGAGTTAAACCCAGCCACGGGAGAGCCTTACACCAGGCACGGGGTGGGACGGACCGCTTGGCGGGTCCCCGTCCTGGGGACCGGGGAGGGAGTGGGCGCTCTCTTGCTGTGACCCTGCTGTGGGGAAGAGACACGGTTTGCTCGCAGGTAAGCTTCCCAGCCACGGCCACTCCGGTCGGTGTCTATTTAATGTGCTATCGTGTGCCTCAGTTTCTTCATCTGCAGAATGGGAAAGGAAGAGGGCCTGCCTCACAGAGCTGTTGTGGGCACGCAGCAAGCGCTCGTGTGTGAGACCCTTCCGTGACGCCCGGCCCAGGGTAAGCGCTCAGGAAAGCGGTCCTTGCTAATTGTAACAACTATCTTCTCACCTTCCAGCAGCTCGAGGAGACACGAGTTCTCCACTTCACGACAGCGGGCAGGGAAGACACTGCGTCCTCGGTGGCGGTCAAGGAGAGAGGCTTTGGCAAAGGGCTCGCCTCTTCCCTGCAGGCCCCGTTCACGGCCGCGCCGCGGGGCGCCCCACGGGAGCTGGGCCCGCAGGCCAGTGGCCGACCAGCCGGCCGACCGGGGCTGCGGTGCCACCTTCCTGGGAGCCAGGTTGCGTCTCCAGCAGCAGGAGCGACCGGAATGGGACGGTCACGACCTCACACGGCCGCGGGGGAGTCTCCGACCGTCCAGCCGCACACCTTTAATGCGCACAGTCACGGCATCTTCACTGAGGCTCACGCAGACCCGCACTCACACACATCAGATCCGCACAAATCTGGTGTCTTCACCGCAGCTGGTGATCACCACATGCTGAGCAGACAGAGCCCTGATGAGGCTGACTCCACAGGTGGGGGAAGTAGGGCACGGCGGGGGTTCGGCAACCCGGGCAAGGTCTGCTGGGGAGACGCGTTAGAGCCCAGACTTGAGCCCTGGTGGTCTGGCTGTGGAGCCCCTGCTGAGGACCGGCCCACTGCCCGGCACCTAGAACCCCACTTCACATATGGGGACCCTGGGGCCCAGACAGGGAAGCCCCCGACCGAGGCCACAGAGTGGGGTTGCATGGGGGCCGATGCTGTGGCCGTGGTGTGCTGTGGCGTCTGGCCCTGCCTCGGGGCGATCTGTGGGACTCGGCCTGGGCTTGGGGCCGTCTTCTCACCGGTCGGTGACTCTTTGAGGACCGTGGTCAGGCGTTCTCATCTTGGAAGCTGAGTGTTCGGCGTGGAGTCTGGCACACGGGGCTCCCCCAGGGCAGCCCTGAGGGCCTTGGGCTGGGATCTCGACCTCCCCTTTTCCTGGGGCAACGTCAGCTCCCCGAGCACCAGCAGGCCCGTCTGTGAAATGGGCACATCCTGCATGTCCTTCAGGACGTGGTCTCACGCTGGTGAAGCACACGTTGCTCAGAGCTAAGGGCCACTAGGAAGAGTGTTAACAGGGACGATCAGCTCACAGGCCGGAAGTCTCCCTGAGCTCCTTGGGGGTTTGTGTCTGCGCCCCCGAGCCGTGGCTCTCCATCCCCTTCCTCACGGCCCGCGCTCCCTTTAAGGAGCACCAGGCTTGGCGCTGCCCCGGCAGGGAGCTGCCTCCATTTCATCACCAAAGATTAAGCGAAATAAAACAAAACAGACACTGAGGTCTCCTGACCATTTCCCCTTTCAGAGGTGGAGAACAGCACATCAAAACCAGAAGATGAACCAGAAGGTTGCTGGCGGGTTCTAGAAAACTCCGACCGCAAGGATGAGGAAGAATGTGCTGAGTTATATAAGAAGCTGGTTTGAATGTGCTTCTGGTGCCGGGTGCGTGCTCCCTGAGGTGAGTCACCTCCAACCTCCTTCTCCCGGGGGCACGTGGGGCTGCTCCCGTCATGCTCTGGGGCCCCAGGTTGGCCCAGGCCCTTCCGACAGCCTGCAGCTGAGCGTGCGTTCTCGGGACGCGCTTCCGGAGTTTCCGAGGGGAGGACAAAACTTCCAAGGGCTTCCCTGAGAAAGTGCTGGAGCCTTGGCTCCTGCCCACACGGGGGTGGGCTGCCAAGGTGCCAGAAAGAGGAGCCTGTGCCCGACGGGAGCCGCCTGGGTTGTCCGGTCTGTGCGGTGCCCATCAGGCCCTCCAAGACGCAGACCCCAGCAGGCCGCGCCGAGCCACAGACTGACGGGGGCCCGTTCCCCCAGGCGAGCTGCTACACAGAGGGAGTCAGGTTTTCCCTCCACACAGGGGCCGCCTCTGGGGGAAGCGAGGTCCTTCTTCCAGAATGCTTCATCTCTGCACGGAGTGTGTCGTTGTCCCAGGCCCCCGGGGTGCTCCCGGCTGGTGGTCGTGGCGCGTCTTGCCACCTCTGAGCAGATGGAAGCCGGCCCGCGAATCTGGGGCCTGGGCTAGTCCCTCCTCTAGTCCCTCTGGAGAGTGGGGCTGGCTGTCCCCCCAGGTGAGTGCGTGTGAAGGCACCACCCGCCGCGTGCCGTGGGGGAGCCCGAACTCAGACGTGTCTGAGAATACGTGCTGATTCAAACAAGGCATAGAGAAAACGAATGTACTATATCTTACTAACGTGTCTTTCAATGTTGATTACTTGTTAAAAGGATGACATTTTGGATCTGTTGGGTGAAACAGAATATACTATGAAAATGAATTCGCTTGGTCTCTTTTCACTCCTGTCCCTGCGCTCCCCTCACATTCCTGCTGGGCAGAGCTGGCCCGGGACTTGGGCCGCGTGTACTGGAAACACCTGGAACATTTGCAAACCACTGACCCCTCCCTGGAGGTTCTGCTTCAGCTTTCCTGGGACGCGGCCCAGGTGTCTGGAGTTCGGAGGTCCGCAGGTGGTGCTGTGTTGGCCAAGTCGGCGGAGCACGGCTGTAGGGTGATGTGCAAGTTTCTAGGGCAGGTGTCCTTAGGGTCCCAGGGACAGCGGGACGACTGCCCACGGTTCATGTGGGTGGCAGGGTCAGGGGAAGAGGGACTCCAGGGCACCTGTCAGGAGCACCTGCCTCAGCCCTTGTGTCCGTCACCCATGTCATGGCTCCACTGACCCCGTAAGACCCGTGTAACCCCGCTTCACCGATGAGGAAACAGGAAGTCACTTCCCGGAGTCACATGCCTAGGAAGCAGCAAGACTAAGATTCGAACTCGTGCTTTCTCCAGTGCACACCTCTGTCGGGGACACTGTGTGGCCAGCTCATGGAGGCAGCCATGGCTTAGGAGGACATGCTCCTCAGAGCCGGGGGATGGAGGCCTCGGGGAGGGTGGGAATGGTAATGAGATAGGCCCAAGGCTGGTTTAAGTACTAGTAAGGGCCATGACTGTGACCTATGTCATCGTCTGTCACCACCATCACCACCACCATCACTGCACAGACAGACTCTCGCTCAGTGTCTCTGGCTCGTGCCTCTCTAAATCAGCTGTACCGTCTTACAGAGCTGACCGGGCCCAGCGGGGTGGGTGATACAGCAGAAGCAACCAGGTTCCGAGCCAATCTTTCGGATTCTGGTTCCTACCCCGATTATACCTGGATCCGTGGGTGGCAGTACAGGGCCTCTGACCATATTCACGGCCGCCCTTCAGTTATGCTCTCAGAGAACAAAGCTGTCATTTCAGGGAAATCTGATTATAGTTTTGTGACCAGATAAGTGCCCTTCTGAGGAAGCCTTGGTCTGGCATCTTCTGAAATAGCTCCGAGGCCCCGGAATGACTGGGCGCTGTCTTCCTAAACCCGCGTGGTGACCCCCTGGGTTCGAGCAGTCCCTCTACGCCCTCGTGGGAAGCACAGGGGACGCTCCGGGAGCACGGCTCGCCGACTGGATGAGGAAACCGCCACCACGACGGGCTGACCCGGAGGGCCTGTCCCCTGGGAGACTCTGTCTCCTCGATAAAATGAGATTTCACATAAACAGGTCCAAACTCGACAGGGCCTCTTGTGAGGGCTCACGGGGATGGATACAACCTTCGGAACGCAACGCCCTCGTGTCAGGTGTCCCCGCTGGAAGAGATGAGCCACGCACGTAAGCAGGAGAAGGGAGAGCAGAAGAGCTTCAGGGAGCCAGCAGCGGCGAGCTGTTCGGGGCCTGCGCGGCCGCTCCCCGCCACCGGGGCTCTGGCCGGCAGCCATCAGTGTACAGGACTCTGATGGCTCCCTGTGGGAGCTCCGCGGCTGGAGGGAGGGGTGGGATGTGTCTGTCCCCGACGGCCGGCGCGGTTTCAGGAATCTTCTCTGGTTTACTGGAGAAGCGGTAGCAGGCGAGTGCGATGCAGAAGGGTCCCCCACGTGACGGTGCAAACGCACCTCCTGGTGCCCTGCACTTGGGCCTGCTCTGAACCAGGGGCCCCAAAAGCCTCGGGGCCCCACCGCCGACTCCCTCCTGTGGCCCCTTGGCTGGATGTCGACTCCCCCACTTCCCTCCCGAGGACTCCCGGCACCGGGCACCGTGCTGAGTGTCTTGCTGTGCGCCCAGCAGCCGTTGGCACGACACAGTCGCTAGTCCTCGCCGCCAGCGGACGACCAGCAACGCGGCAAGACAAGCGAGCGGACGGATGGCTTCTGCTGCAAGCGGCGGGACACCGAGCCCCCGTGGGCGTGGGCTACCAGGGGATTCATTACCTCCCCAGAGGCTCCGAGGTAGGGGAACCCCAGGCTAGTCCACGAGGTTAGTGACTCCGTGGAGGGCTTGAGTCGGCCCGCGGCCAGCGCTGCCGCTCTCCTCACGGGCCGACACGGCTGCCGAGCTTCCCGCCGCACGGGGGGGCGCGAAAGCCTCCAGGCACAGCGCCTGGCGAGATGGCGCGTGATTCCTGAAGATCTGCCACAGAGCACGGGGCAGCAGAGCAGAACCCTCCCCGAACAGCCCGCGGACATCCGTGCGACAACGCTGCCTCCTGTCCCCGGCACTGTAGAGACATTAGTCCAAGTAAAATACCGAGGCCGGGGGTGGGGACTCAGGGCCGCTAGGGTGCAGCAGCCCTGCTTTGCCGATGAGGGGTCTGGAGCTCGGTGAAGGGAGACCCCGAGGCCGCAGGAACTCTGTGGCCAGTGCGAGGCCTAGGGCTGAGGAGGGGGCCGTGGGATTAGGACTCAGGCGTCCTGCCCTACGTGTTCACACAGGTACTCTCTTCCCTGAACACCACTGACCGGGGTTCCCTGAGTATCTTCCCGGAGCAGGCCCGGCTGCGCGGTGAGCCGCCTGGCGAAGATCGCGGGGAACCAGCCCAGGCCGTGTCTCCGGGGCGCTGGCTCCCTCTTGTGAGTAAAACAGAGAACTGCGTGGTGTCCTTCAGGGTCCTACGGGATTCCCTGACCAGCTCCTTAAGATGCCGACCCCAGGACCTCGTCCTCAGGGACTGGGACTCAGTGGGTCTGAGGGGCCTGGAAACACGCATTTTAACAAGCGTCCAACGGGACGCTGTCGCTGCTGGTCCACTGAACACACTTTGAGATCCGCAGCCCCCCTGCCGTCTGGGGTCAGCGAGAGCCCACTGAACCCATATGGAGTCTGGAGACCAGGCTGCTAGTCCTGCTGTGGGGCCTTGGGCAAGGCGCACTCCCTCTCTGGGCCTCTGAGCTCTCATCCATGAGCCCAGTGGACTAGAAAGGGGGCAGGAAGATTTGGAGCGCGAGCGTGCGCGGCTTCTCCACCATGATGCTGGGAACACGGTCCAGACTCCGCGGTCCACACGCCGTGTGACCTGGTTTATGTCAAGCTCAGCAACGGGCAGAGGAACGTTCTGCTGTTGGCAGTCCGGAGAGTGGTTGCCTTCCCGGGCGTGGGGGACGGAGTGCCCACGAGGGGGTGCGGAGGGAGTTCTGGTGGGCTGAGGCTGGGTCCACGGGGTGTCCTGCATGTGAGACGCGCTGGGCACCGCACGAGGGACCCGTGCACGTTGTACCCAGTAGGCTTGCAGAAAAGGTTTACATCGAAAACACAGGGAAGGCTTGGGATGGGCAGGGTCTCCGGGCCATGCCGGCTCTGGGTCCCAGCCTGCCTCCGTCTTTCCACCGCGCTCAGCCCCCTGGGGGCTAGGTCCCGGGGGGGGGGGCGCTCCTTGCTTGGGGGTTTGGCAGAGTTTTCTGGGGTCACGCCACGAGTGGGTGGAGGACGAGGAGATGAGTTAAGGCCGAATTTCCCTGCAGGGAAGGCTCTGGTCTGACTCGGGCTCCGCACTGGTTGCCCTGGCAACCAGCTGTTGTCCGAAAAACAGAACGACGTGAGAACACGCCAGGGTCAGGCAAGGAAAGACCCTTGGGGGAACTCACGCACACCGAGGGTAAGAGGAAGTGGTCAGAGCTGGCGCTGGGCAAGATTCCCCAAAGTGCGACAGGCCTCCCTGGCTGTCCCTAGAAGTTTTGCCTTCATCAAATGTTTGCCAATCAAATATCCCTTCTCGACAGACACTCCGACCCCAGGGCTGCGTTCCTGACAAGAACCGGGTGGACTATGAAACAGAACCAGCCTGTCCCGCGTTCCCCAGTCTGGAGGTCGAATACGGCCGAGCATCCCTTCTGTTCACTGGCTGGCCCCGCTGTGCCCGGGGTCTCGTAGTCCTTGGGGTCTGAGAGACCCCCAGGCTTTTGGCCATGCAAGAGCTCTGCGAGTGCCCTCAGTGCCAGGTGGCTCTCAAGCTCCCTGCCTGTGCAGGTGGAGGGCGGCCCTGACGAGGCCGACCCCACCCAGCTGCAGCCGCTGCCCCGGTGGTGGCCACGTGGTGTCACTGTGGGCCCCACAGCTCGCACAGCCCCAGAGACCCTTGCCTTCTGTGGAGGCGACCCAGGCTGTCCCTGGCTGGAGCACAGGCCCCCCACCCACAGGCCCCACCTTGCTCTCCGGGTGCATTGCGGCCGCAGGGTGACAGGGTCTGGGGTGTGTCTACTCTCCCCAGACAGGGGACACAACCTCCCCAAGGACAGCGGTCGAGAGGACCAGGGCCCTGACACGCACACACACACTGCGCGTCGTGGGTAGTCTGGAGCTGCGAAGCAGACATACATTCTAAGGTATTTTAGGGACGGCCTTGCTCCCGCTTGGGATCCCCGAGAGGCCCTCTGAGAATGGGTCTGGGCTCTGTACCAGGTGGCAGAAAACCAGGCTTCCCAGCTAGGTAGTTTTCTGCCAAACAGTCGCTGTGGACTCTGGGCAAGGGGTTCCCCCTCAGGCCTCGCCAAGTGGGGTGAGCTCGCCCTGCACCCCACGCCCTCCAGCGGGCCTCCCCCGAAGGACAGGTACCCGGTGCATCGCGACCTTCCCTGCCCAGCCTGTGACGGTCCATTTCCGCACGGCCCTGGGGTTCAGGAACTTACGCTGCTGTGGATCTCCCCAGGGGACTGTGAAGTGTCTGCCTCTGGCCGGATGGGCCGTGGGCTCCTTGCTCCTGCCGGCCTCTCTGCAGCCACGTGGGGTGAACATTTACTATGTGCTCGTGGTGTTCACCCCCGTCTCGTTCGACCCTCACAAGCAGCGATGAGGGACACACTGGGAACTACTTTGCACACGGAAACCAGGGGCTCCCAGGACGAGGAATCTGGTGCGGGGGCCACACGACGAGTGGACGACAGATCTGGATTCAAACCCGGGCAGTGGAACGGCATGGACCCCACCCCCACCCGCCAACCCACCCCAGAGTTCTCCTGGCGTCTCCAACAAGAGTGGCTGGGTTCCTTTCATCTCCAGGTTCTGCCTGAGCTTCCAGGATCCTGACTTGGTCAGAGTGATAGCCCTGACAGTTCTGTGAGCCTTTACTGAGCTTCCACACTGGACAGGCCCTTCTGGAATCTTCTGACCCTGGGTATGAGGTCGGGACAGCATTGCCTTTTGTCTCTGCCCCTCCCGCCTCCTGGAATAAAGTGCTCTGGGCTGGCGCATCCGTCAGCTGCTGCCAGAAACAGGGGCTCGGGGCCCTCTGGGGTTTGCAGGCCATTTGGGGCTCCAGCCATCGGCACAAGGACCGAGGAGCTGGTGAAGTGGGACAGGGGGCTGGCAGCCCGGTCTTCCCTCTCGGCATGGCCTCTCCATCCCTAGCTGACACCTCTTTGCTGCCCTCCCTAGAGAAAGAGATAAGCATCTTTCCTGGGGACACAACAAGTCAACTTCTGGTCCAAATCAAACTGGGCTGGGCCTCCTGGCAAGGGGGCCGGAGTGCTTGGAGCCCATATAGCAGGGAGGGGCTGGCCGCCTGGGGCCCTGGGTCCTGGAGCCTCATCCATCAGCTGGGCGGCTTTCATTCTGATAACGGTTTTGATCTCTGGTGACAAGAAGGCAGGGGGAGGTTTATGGCCCCACTTCCCCCAGGCCTTGAGTGGAGCTCAGTGGCTCCAGAGGACCGTGTCCCCCCAGGAGGTGGCCTGCATTTGGCCCAGGAGCCGGCCTGGAATGAAGCAAAGGGTGGGGGGGGACAGGAACCCGGGCCTCGGAGAAAAGACAGGAACGTAGTTTCTAAGAGCAGCTTCGTGGGGAGCTACCTTTCTGTTGCCCCTGGAAGCTCGTCTCACGCAAGGATATTGGAAGGCCGCTCTTCAGACGAGGAAACAGGCCCAGGGACAGACAGAGCTGTCCCGCAGTTGCCCAGCTGGAGCCGGGCGCTGCGGTTCCCCCAGGAACGCGGCAGCTCAGGGTCTCCTCAGCTCCAGCTCGTTTCCAGTCGGAGAGGCAGGTGGCCCCCAAAACACGCACTCACGCGGGGTCCGAGCTGCTCCTCTTCGGGAAGAAGGTCTGGGGGTCGGTGCCGGCCGGCCGGTCAACGCTCTGTAAGGCTTGCTAATCTGCTCTGGCCGCAGGCACAAGGCATTATTCCTTAACTTGCGGGACATGTTTAAAAACTGGGCGTAGCCTCGAGCGTACAGAGGAGCTTCCCTATGCAGAGCGAGGGGAGCTGTGCCAGCGCCCCCCCCAACCCCGCCAGCCCATTCCCCAGTGTTCTGCAAGGACAGCTGCCCAGCCATCCTTGCATAACAAAGGCTCCTGTTCTGGCTGCTTCTCAGGACCATGGGGGCTCGCACTTTCCACCACCCCCACCCAGTCTGCTCCCTGCAGGCGGTGACCTTGGAGAACAGCCCTCATTTGGGTTTGTCGATGCTTCTTGGCGACAGGACCCGAGTTACGAGTGTCCAGCAGGTAGGTCGCCGTGCTCAGGGCGTCCTGGCCGGGGGTCTACCAAGCCAGTTCTTAGCTGCTTTCCACGTTAATTCATATAATTCTCATGACGACCCCATGATGCAGATGGTTCTCCTTGTTTTCTAGGTAAGGAAACGAAGGCGCAGGAACGTTGAAGCCCCTGCTCTAGGTCACCCACCCAGGAAGTGGGGGGTGGGGACCCGGAGTCCATGCTGGGGACCGCCAGGCCAGACTTCCCCCAGGCCCGCTGTGGGGGACTCCAGCTTCGAGGCTTGGGGACCCTCTGCTGGGCCGCGTTTGTCTCCGGGGCCGCTGGTGCGAGCTCCACACACCTGGTGAGAAGAGGCTGCCCTGTCAGCTGTTCCGAAAGTCCTCTGGAAGCTGCAGGCACACGACCGGCTTAGGGCCCCCCATCTCCGCATTTCTGTTTCCCCGTGGCCCCCGTCCCCGCTGCCCCCCTTCCCGGCTCCGCAGAGCCAGGGCTTCCCTGCTTGCTCAGAGCAGTCCTGGGGCCCAGGGCCGAGGGCTCTGTGGACCCCACGTCCTAGCAGACCTCAGGAGGTCCAGGATTCTTCCAGTGGACAAAGCACATTCTGGAAGAAAGGAGGAGCCGGTGTGGGGCCTGGCTAAGCTTTGAAAGTTCAGACCCATCCCAGGCATGTTAGTCTCCTGGAGGATGGAGCAGGTCCCTCCACAGGGTCCGGGGTGGGGGCGCTCAGGAGTGCTGCTCCTCCGAGCCCCCAGGAGAGGAAGGCTGGTGGGCGAGCGGCCGCTGACGAGAGGCGAACCCCTCCAGAAGGCTCCCCGTCCCACTCAGGGGGCAACAGGGAAGGGCCCCTGCTCTCTGCTTCCTGCCTCTCTGCTGAAGGCCCCCCACCCCCTTGAGATCTCCACCTCCCCTGGTGGCCTCTGGTCCCTGGGACGGGGCTTTGAGCGGGGCTCTGAGGGCCACGAGAGGCCAGGTCCCAGAGTGGATCTGTTGTGGGCTTTGGTAGATTTTCTCAGAAATGTCCATGGGGGAGAGGTCCCTGGAGTAGGGAGGGAGGAGGTAGGGGAGAGACAGAGTGAGCCACAGAGAGATAGAGAGAGCGAGCAGAGGGGAGGGAGAGAGAAGGACTTAGAGGAAGATGGTGAGAGAGCAGAGGTGACCAAAAGCCGGTGGAGGGAGAGACAGGGACGCAGAGAGGCCAACCTGGCAGATGGTGTCAGAGGGACCAAGACAGGGAGAGGAGCAGACGGGGGAGAGACAGACTGTGGCACCAGCTCCCCACCCCGGGGCACCAGGAGGGCACCCTGATGTGGCAGGGGCTCCTGGTCTGGGGCTGAAGCAGCCTGCCTGGAAGCATCTGCCGACCATCCCAAGACCCTCATCCTGCCCTGCCCGGGCGGCCAGTGGGGACCTGGGGTGTGGGTGCGGGAGTATGTGTGCTGTCCTTCCCTTGGGGTCCCTCCACCCTGGGAGCCTCTTCCTGGGGTCCCCCACTCCCACTGTGAGAGCCTCCCCGGGGTCCCCCCACCCTGAGAACCTCCGCCAGGGCCCCCCCACTGTGAGAGCCTCCCCGCTGGGGTCCCACCGAGCAGGTGGCTGGGCGGGCAGCAGGGCTCGGGGACAGCGGCTGGCCGCTAGGTTGTCCTGATGGGCCTGGCTGACTCCACCTCCACATGGGGGTGCCAGGGCTCTGCTCTGTGACAGCTGCCTTCTGAGCGGGCCTCCGGTGACAGGGCGGACAGTGGGCTGCTTCCCACACTCACCCCCATCCCCCCGCCTCCACACCAACCCGCCGTCAGCATGAGCACCCCCTCTCTGCTCGCCTTGATCCCGCCCCAGCCTGGAAGTCACTAGGGTCTCTGATCCCAGCCCCCGCGGCTCCTGTCCCCGTGGAGGGGGTGGTGCCCTCGGGAGCGTCCCCGGTCTCCCCGGGCCTCGGTTTCCTCGTCTGTGAGGCCTGCAGGAACGCTTCATCTCCACTCTTAACTTCTTGCTTTTGAACCGTGCAGAGAAGCACATGAAGATCCCAGGCCCGGCCCCCGGGATGGCGCGGACGCTCCCTACCCGGCCCCATCGTCCATCTGGTCCCTCTCTGTCCTGACACTCGTTCTGCTCCTTTGTAAACTGGGGCCCCCAAAGTCCGCACCTGGGGGTCTGCGGATGGCTGAGACCAGGCCCGTGAGGCTTGGCCCTCCTGGAGCGCGCAGGGCTGACGGCCCACACGCAGGATGCGGGCGGCCCTCGTGGCCTGGTGCTTGAGACCATGGCGGGGAGAGGTCTCTGAGCCACACCGGCCGAGCTGACATTTCAGGGGAGACCTGGAGAAGTTCCCAGGCTCTGGGGAGGCCGGCCAGCGGCATGCGGACGTCTCCCCCTCTAATCCTCTCGCCTTCCAGGCAGAGCCCCGGACACTTTGTTCTGCATGCGGTTTCTGGGGCACTTTGGTGGATTTGACAAAACAAGGAAATGCCAGCACAGTTCCCAGCAGCGCCTGGCCCCGCGCTGCCCTGGCTGCATCAGCTGAGGGCCGAGACCAAAGCCGCCTCGCGCTTCTGACGTCTGACAGCGGGCCTCGTCAGCCCCAGCCGGGGCCAGGCCCGCTTTCCTGCTGTCCTCGTCCCCTGGGAGCTCAGCTGGCTCTGGGCTCCCTTTGAAGCCACTGGGAACTCAGTGCCCAGGGCGGCTCTCAAGGATCCCAAGAGCATTGCCCCAGGGGTAACAGGAACTTCGTGAGTCCAGTCCTGGCCGGGAGCTCAGGGATCCCGCCCTCTGACAGGTCCGGCTCACCACTGGTCATTTGCCCATCCTTGAAAGTAGCATTTCTTCCAGTTTTCAGAGACGGCTTTGCCCTCTCTCTGTACAACAGGAGAACAATGCTACCTATTTTGTGGGATTTTTGTGCCGATCAAGGGAGGTATTTCCGATAAAACATCTTGAAGTGTCAGATACATGTTATCCTCGGGACACGGTAAGGTGGCTCAGTGTTCCAACTTCTCCTGAGTTCAAACCCAGGCTCCACCGCCCACTGGCTGTGTGACTTCAGGCCAGGCACTTAGCCTCTCTGGGCCTTGGTTTCCTCACCTGTAAGGGGGGACAGCCACGGTGCCCACATCCTAGGGCTGTTGACGATCCCCGTTAGTATTTGCAAAGCACGTAGAACAACGCCAGGCCTCTGTTAAGCGCTGTGTCGGTATGTGTTGTAGAAGTGTGCATATCTGTTCCAGGAAGAGCCAGCACCATGAGGTCTCCATTGCTCGACTGTCTGGGTGCTTTCCCTCTCGTGGCTGTCGGCTGTGGCTGGGTGGACTGAGGCACGGGGAGACAGCGGGAAAGGGCAGTCATGCCCAACACCTGATCTGGAGGAATCTTCTGTACTTACCACATTTGACGTCTGAAAAACCCGAGGGTCAGGTTGGTGATGTGACTTGCCCAGGTCCCCACAGTGAGGAAGTGCCGGAGTTGGAGTCTGAGCCTGGGCTGTGTTTCCAAGACCTGCGGACTCCAAGACCACGGGGCAGACTGAGTGGCTGATCAGAGAGGCGGGAACCAGAGACTGAACCCGGCGGCACTGGCAGACACAGTAACAGATTTGATTTGTCGATTCGTGAAGGGATATTTCGGAGATGGGTCGGGCATCAGCACTGCTTTGGTTGGCACCCGATGATGTCACTAAGGACCCCGTTTCTTTCCTTCTGCCATGTTAGCTGATTCCCAGACTGGGTTCCTTCTCTCTCGGTCATGAAAGGACTGCAGGAGTTCCAGACATCGCCTCCACACAACTTCTCCATCCACAAGGAGAATGAGCTGGTTCCTAGGGGTGGACTCTTCTTTCCCCAATGCCTCCAGTAAGTTCCCCATCACACCCTGTTGGCCCCACATGGATCACGTGTCCATTCCCGGACCAATCCCTCTGACCAGTGGTATAAGGTGGTCTGTCTGGCTTATGTCTGACTTCCCCAGGCTGATCTCTCTAACAAGGACTCACACCTGAGTCCTGGGGTAGGATCAGCTGTGGAGACCTGTGTCTGTGTCACAAGGAGGCAGGATGGAATGGATCTGGGGACACCTCTACAATGCTCACTGTGAGCTCCTACTGTATGCCAGGCTTTGTGCCAGGCCCTGGGGCTCGTGGTGAACAGGACATCAAACTGTGCTCTGAAGAAACTCAAACCTGGTGGGAGAGACAGGAAGCAAGCAGATACAGAAGCAGGGGGAGCACGCCAAAGGGGATAGCTGGTCCAGTGGGTGATGGCCAGGACAGTCGTTTGGAGGAGAATTTAAACTGAGACTTGGCCATGGGAACAGGGAAGGAGGGAGCTCCAGGCAGATAGAACATCATGTTGGAGGGGCTGTGATCCGAGGGAGCCTGATGTGGTCTGTGATCGATTACCAATGTCTGATGTGTTCTGTGATTGATTAGCAATGTCTGCCACAGGCACAGCTAAAGGCAGAGAAGCCACGTGCTGAAAAAGTGAGTCTGCTTCAAGTGGACAGACATTTCAGAGTAAATCAGGCCTTTATCTTAAAAAAAAAAACAAAAACCAACAAAAACCCAAAAAAAACCCACCTAAAGTTATGAAAATGGGCTCATTTGAAAAAAACCCTGTTTAATACGTCTGATGTGTAATCGCATCTCTATGCTCATTCTTAGACCCACGGGTACATTTGCTTTGTGTGATTTCATACCATTTCGCCACAGCACGAGGCAGCTCATATGCAGGGGCTGGTCACCCCGTGGACTTAGAGGCTTGGAGGGCCTGCTCCCCTGGGCACAGCTCTGGGGGTGAGCTGATCTGGCACACTCTCTGTGGGGACAACCGAGGCCTCTCAGGGAATAGCTTCCCAACCGAGCATCTCCCATGGCCCTTCCCTGCCTTTCCTTTCCTGGTGAGCGCTCCCCAGACCTCCTACCAATGAAGGGTTTAGGGGTTGGCCTCCTGGGGGGCCCCCCAGCTCCACACTTTCCGGAGTCACTTGCTGGAAGGTGTGCCTCTCTCCTCCCCGGGAGGTGGGGGGAGGGAGGCGAAGGTTCCTGAACGGCAAACTAAAGCACCATTTTCCAAACCCAGACCGGGTGTCCTTGGACCCAGAGATGCCAGGCTGCAATCCTCGTAGTTCAGAGAGAACCAGCACCCTGGGAAAGGCGCGCGTGCGCTCTCTCTCTCTCTCCATTATATTTCACCATATTTCCTACCCAAATTCTTTCCACCTCCACCCTGACCTGGGCAGGCCCGTGTTTCTTTAATGCTCAATTTCACCTGCCAATTTGCGAGACAAGAGCCCCCTATCCTGTGGGAGGCAAACAGGGCCTGCGGAGGCCCCCGCACACCCCGCCTTCTCCCCCGGAGCGCCCTGCACTGCACACAGGCTCCTCTCAGGGGCGTCTACAGAAGGCGCCTGGGATTTCCGAGCTCTGCTCCCGGGCAGGCAGGAAGAGCCTTCCTTTGCCCACACTCCGGCATTTTCTAAGAGGCTTTTCTTCGGGGAGTAATTGGAGCAGGCCTCCTCGTTTCCCCAGGAGCCGGCCGCGCAATTCAGAAAGGCTTTATTAGGTCAAATGGAGAAAGCCAGGCTTGTCTGATGGGCTGGCGGTGCAGCGCTCCCGTAATGAGATGCAGGAAAATGGTCGGGCTCCAGCCGGCAGACACAGCCCTGTGATCAAAGCCCCCACCTCCCCAGACGCGGGCTGCGGCTGCCCTTCGAGGAGCCTTGCCCCCACCGTCACCTGGGGAGAGCCTGCGCTCTGGTCCTCCAACCTCCCCAGGGAGTTGGCCCCCTGCCCCAGCTTGGCCCAGAGGGCGGAACCTGGCAGCGGAGCCCCTCCACTCCCCCTACACCGCCCGGCTGGCATCTTCCCCAGAGCGGGTCCGGCCAGGTCGGAGGAGGGATCTTGTAGGCACATCCAGGGCCCTCCTGCTTCTCATCCCTCACGGGTACAGGAACCATGTGGTCCCTGGGCATGCAGGGCGGCCAACTGTGGCTCCGTGCTCTGGGGGGAGCTCCCCTTGGCCTGCTTTCCGCTGCTTGGTAGAGGGCTGAGCTGCCTGTGGGCCAGGTAGAGGCTGTGAGCTGAAACAGGGCCCCAGAAGGTGGGGGGGGGTCCCTCTGTAGGAGTGAGACAGACTGCCCCCTGGCCTTCCCCTCATTAGCTAATTAGAGGAAAACTCATTTTGACACGCTGTGCCGGAGTTTTCCGTTTTGTGCTCCAGGTTCCTTGGGGTTGGAAGGAGCGGAGAAACGTCACTTTGCTTTTTCCAGAATCCTGATCAATTCCATAGGAAAGCAGCTGTAATCGATCAGAATTGTCACCCTGGGTCACTTCACTGGGGAGCCTCCAACCTGAGTGGATCGGAGGGGATTTAACACATCTCGTCCCAGTCTCTGCACTGGAAGAGCCCAGGAGCGTCCAGGAAGTGCCTGAGTGAGGGACTAGCAGCCCCCATCGGGAAGGACCATCTTTGAGTGCAAGGTTCCCGCCGTCCTGGGGCTGTTTCCTGTCTGTACAGTGGGGACACAAACCTTCTAGGTGGACGGAAATTAATAAGCAGATGATTGTAAAGCACTGTTGTGGGTTGGGTTCCCCCCGCAAGGTGTGTGCAAGCCTGACCTGCCTCTCCACCATGTCTGTGAATGCGCCCTTTGGGGAAGCTGGATTTTTGTAGAAGCCCATCTGTGTGGTGTTCCTACAAGGAGACGGATATGCACAGAGGGACGACAGCCATGGGGAGACGGGGCCAGACATCAGGACAGTGTACCAACAAGGCCAAGGAGTGCTGAGGATTGCCAGCAGCACCCAAGGCTGGAAGAAGCAAGAAGGACCCTCATTGAGGGCCTGTGAGAAGAAGCCAACACTGGCGACACCCCGATCTCACACTTCTGCCCCCAGAATGGTTGTCTGTGGCACCGAGGCAGTCGTCCTCGGGAATGAGCCATGGGTGCCCTGGGCCGCCCCCTTTCAGGGCCCGTAATTGCAATCAGACTCTCCTGTGGGCCTTCAGGGTGTTGGGGTGTTGGCTCTGCACAGAAGCCATGAGTCCCACCTCCGGTCCTCGCCATGAGCAGAGAGCTGTGTCCAGGCCTTGTCCAGGGGGTGCCCAGACTCAGGCTGCCCTCCACTGTGGGACCCCGAGGGGCCGCACACAGCCGACCACGGAAGGAGGACAGCTCTCCGCGCTCTGGGCACTTTCCCAGTGCGATTGCCCCTTTCTCTTGTGGCCCTGGGGAAGAAGTCATTGTCACCAATTTTCCTTAGAATGAAGGGTCTCGGAGGTCATGTAGGCGCGGCCTGAGTTCCAGAACCACAGGGACCTGTAATGGGCTCCTGGAGCCACGTGTGGCCACTGAGCACTTGTAATGTGGCCGTGGGACCCAGGAACTGACATTTCAGTTTTCTTTCATTTTAATTTTTTAAAAAATTTATTTGTCAGAGAGACAGGCACAGCGAGAGCGGGAACACAAGCAGTGGTAGTGAGAGAGGGAGAAGCAGGCTTCCCGCGGAGCGGGCAGCCCAATGTGGGGCTCTATCCCAGGACGCCGGGACCATGACCTGAGCTGAAGGCAGACTCTTAACGACTGAGCCACCCAGGCGCCCGCATTTTAAGTAATTTTAACTTGAAAACGGATACCCAACTCAGGAATGCCTACGCAGGTGTGTACCACCTTGGCATGCCAATCTACCTTTTCAGGTGCAAATTTTACAAGCTCTAAATACAGATTGTTTCCAGAGCTAATTTAGCATCCAAATGGAGACGTGTTAAGTGTAAAATACACATCAGGTTTTTTTTTCTTTTTACAGAGAGAGATCACAGGCAGGCAGAGAGGCAGGCAGAGAGAGAGGGGGAAGCAGGCTCCCCGCTGAGCAGAGAGCCCGATGCGGGGCTCGATCCCAGGACCTTGAGATCATGACCTGAGCCGAAGGCAGAGGCTTTAACCCACTGAGCCACCCAGGTGCCCCTACACATCAGATTTTGAAGACTTAGTATGAGATGAAGAACGTAAGTATGTCATTATATTTTTTAACTTATGTTACATGTTGATGTTTTGGGCATATTGGGTTAAAGAATATATATTATTAAAATTAACATTCACCTCCCCCTTCTTTTTTTTTACTTTCTCAAATATGGCAGCTAGAGAGTTTAAAATTACACATGTGGCTCATATTATTTGGGGGGGGGCGCTGTGCTGGTCCAGATGGCTAAACTGGGAGTTTGAAACCAATCTGCTGTCTAATTTTGACCAAGAACAGGGCTCTGTGACCTTGGGAAAGTCCCAGGTCCATTTGAACCTCAGGTTCCCTATAGGCGATTGAGAAGGTTGGACTGGACCAGACCTGTCCTGCAGAGCCTCCTTGGGGCCCAGGGAGCAGGAGCTCCCCTGGACCAGTGGGTTTGGGGAACTGGAGGGAGATGGAGGGAGTCAGGCTTTCAAAGCCACCAGACTAGATGACCTCATTTCCTTCCCACTATGATTCTATGGTTGAGTTGAGGACTAGCTCACACCATTCCCACTCCAAAGCTGAGCAAAACTTAAAACAGGACTGCTGGGCACAGTTGTGCAGGTTGTTGAAGCAAAAGAGAACGTTTCTTGATTTGTCAAGATTTCCCCCAAGCGTAGAATATGCATAACATTTACTCAATTTTAAAGAACTTGCCTATAATCTAGATATTAATAGAGTAAGAGCCCACAGTTTCCTGAGGCCACCTGAGAATCTGGAAAGAAGGTCTATAGGGTGAGGAATAAATTCACAGACAAGGAGGGAGGGTTACTGGTGGATGTGGTGGGTCAAAGAGAGTTTTCTCCTTCAGTCTACACTTAAAGAGATTTGAGGCTTCTAAACGGCGGCCTCAGGCTCTCAAACTTGGAGCTGCTCCTCCTTGGAGCAGCTGATGGGCTGGTAGCAAGCACTGCTGCTGTGGGATGCTGCATTCGGTGGACCGTGCCCAGTATTTAACGAGTCCTCTAGCACCCATCGGGCAGGCTGGAGATGCAGTGCTCTCTCCTCCCTGGGCATAGGGGGGTGGCTTGCCACAGCCCCTCTAGCTGGGCCCAGGTGACCTGTTCTTGCTGAAGGAGTGGGAGCTGAAGTGATGCGGGCCGTTCCAGGCCCCCTGGTTAAGAACAATGTGCCTTGGGACGCCTGGGTGGCTCAGTTGGTTAAGCAGCTGCCTTCGGCTCAGGTCATGATCCCAGCGTCCTGGGAT